>WBNO01018690.1:346832-437737 GCA_013400575.1 Peucedramus taeniatus
CGGCGGGAAAGGGCCTTTTCCAGGTGCGAACGACACGGAACGGCGACGTGGCGCCGGCGGGGGGGGAGGCGGGGAGCAAAACGGGCCGGTGTCGCCGCAAAGGCCCGGCCCGAAAGTTGGCGGTGAGCCAGCCGGCGGTGCGCTAACGGCGAGAGAAAGGCCGCGGCCTTCCGCCGTGGCATCTGCCTTGCTGCCGATATTCCAGAACCTTCTGGACCCGATCCTGTGTCGTGGGCCCCAGGGCGACCTTGCTTGAGCAGGGAGGTTGGGCCAGATGATGGTCGCACCAGCCCGGGCTGTTCTGTGATCTGTAGTAAATCCTGGTTTTAAACCACTGTTTGCCTGATCCACAGGGTGCCCTTGGCTTCCTGCTGCCAAGAACCTTAAGCCGAGTACTAAACACATTCCAAAAAGATAGTGGCAAGCTGGGGCGCAGGGGCAAGGTGAAGGGAGGAGCTTGTCACTGCAGTGTTACTGCTATTTTGGCTCTCCTTGAAAATATAACAATAAATCAAACGTATCCAAGGCATCTGTCACTCCAGAAAATACTGAAATGAAGCCTTTGCTCTAAACATAGGCACTGGGACACTACCTGAAGATGAGGGACTTTAGGAAGAGCACTAGACAGGAGAGAAGAGGTAAATCTTTTCAGGTTTCCTTGAAATAATGACTTCAGTGTCTTCGAACTGCCTGAGGAATGAGGCAATGGGAATGCTTGCTGGCATTTTCTGGAATATGCAGAATCCAGACCTGGGAGAACAGAGCTCTGAAATAAAAGGAGGTGAATTACACGTATCAGTTTTAACAGGCTTCAAAAGGAGGTACAGGTATGCATAAAACACAAAAAAAGGCCAGTTCTTAGAGTGAACTTTGAACTCCAACAATCTTGGAATGAGCAACTTCTTTGAATGATTGTATAAAACCAACCTTCATCCAGGACAAGGAGCACCCAAATAAAGACCTTGATCTAGGCTCTCTATGTAGCAGACTCCCTCCTGATATTATCAGCACAGTGATCAGTGCCAAATAGCTCATAAATTCATTTCAACAAATCCCTGTTATGAGAAAGCCTGGATGTTCAAAGGAAAATTGTCCCATGAGAATTGGGAATACATTTTCAAGGTCTAAAAGAAAAAACTCTCTTCACCTGATTCCATCACAGAGCATTTTTCATGCAATGTTCAGCACTGAAATAAAAGTTCAAAAACTGCACCAGGTGTGTATGTTCAGTCTTGCATGCTGTTAGAAACAGCTGGAGGAAAAAATACTTCATATTAGGAAAAAAAAATTCAAATACTTTTAAGCCATTAAGATAATCTGGGAAGTTATTTTGGATCCATTAGAATGATCATGAAAATCTGCTGATGAAAGTGGAAGGATGTCAAGAGAGTTAAAGAGGTTAAGTCACTAAAGAGTGCCTTTGTCAGGCCTTCATATTGGTTAAATTGCTGCCCTGACAAGACAGACAGTTCCAGGCACCATAGTTATCACTAAGTAAAATAAGTGAATGGTTAAATGTGTTCTGTATGATTCTAGGAGGTCTCCTGGATCTTGGCAGCCTAGGAACAAGCTTCAAAAACAGAGAGACACCAACGTGTAAATCCCAGCCTAACAACTGTAAGTAGACTGTCAGAAATCAGGTGTACAGGGAAAGGAAAATTCTGTCCCATGGTGGACATGACAGAGTGACAGAAATAATGTGGAGTTTCCCATTTCCTTAATACCTCCAGCAGTGATGCCCCTGAGAGAGAAAAGGTTTCAGGGGAGATGTAAACTCTGGGAATCCCTCAGAAAGAAAAATGCCAGGGTGGCTGTAGGGCAGTAGGAATTTGCCATGGCAGTTTCTTTGTTCCCAACCTCTCCCATTTTGCTCAGGAACCTGTTTAATATTAACTTCTACTCCTGAGGCCCAGAGGGGGAAGTAGCAGCAGCAAGCTCCTGGCCAGAGGCAGGCAGACAGGACTGGAAAGGCAGCTAACCCTGCAGCAGGCAGGGGAGTGAGTTATACACTGCCCCACACTTTCAGACAAACCTGTCTCAGCTCTTCTAGGGCTTTCTGTCCTGCCAGTCCCCCCCTGGCTGCTTCCAAACCCCATCCTCACTATTGTCAGCCATATATCACACTGCAGGAGCCTGCTGGGAGCAATTCCAGAGCTGGGATATGCACAAGACTGCAGTAGTGCCCTCAGAGACCTCTGTGACCTGCCCCATTTTGTCTCAGAGACTCACAGGTTGACGTTGGAAAGCTGAGCTAAAAATCCAACAGGCTCATTTTCTACTGGATTTAAGGAAAAAAAAAAGACAAATCAAGAAAAACATCCTTACCCCTGACTTATCTAATATGACAGGCTGGACTTGGGTGCCCACTGCATAAGATCACCTTGAGATGATGTTGGGAATTGGAAACTGAGTGGCCAGCTTGGTTACAAAACCATCTTGCCTGAGAGTATGCCAAAAACATGATGGTAGATAGAAATCCAGATAGATTTCTACAAAAACATGATGGTAGATAGAAATCCAGATAGATTTCTACGAAAACATGATGGTAGATAGAAATCCAGATAGATTTCTACAAAAACATGATGGTAGATAGAAATCCAGATAGATTTCTACAATGATGCAGTCTTTCCAAACAGACTGAATGGAAAATAAAATTATATCGTTATAACTTGCGTGTATTTTAAAAAAAAATGTTATTTTACCTACACATTTTCTTTTCTATACATCTGGCTACCCATCCTCCCAGGAAAAAGATGTTGTTAACAAAATCTTCAGCATCCATTTATGGTATCTGAGGATGAAATCTATCATTCCTGCAGTTAAATTCCCTCTAGTCTGGGTAGCAGAAGTCAGAGGCAGATTGTCTTTATAACTCAGCAAGCTTTGTTTGAAGTTTCCTTGGATGTGTTTAGTTGAAGAGACTGGAAGGATGTAGAAAGTAAGACACAATTTGTTACTGCTGGATTAAACAGAAGTTGCAAGAAATTTCTTTTGAAAGGGATGAGTGTAAAGTGCAAATGCTGCTTTAGCAACCTATGTTTTACAATTTCCTGATTAATGGATTGCAGTAAAATCAGCTCCCTGACACTGATTACTTCAGCAATACATTAGTAATTACTTCAGCTAGTTCTGTGTTGTGCATGGAAGCTGCACAGAATCATGTCTGTCTTTTAACCTGTAAATCAGGGCCTTCATGGCCATCTAAATCTCAGCTCTGATATTTTCTGCAGAATATAAAACTGAAACATATACAATAGCAGTGCATGAGATATCAAAGTATCATGGTTTTTGTAGGAGGGGACAAACATTAATTTCACAGTCCTTGTTCAAAGCTGCCCTTGAACTGCTGGAATGGGTTGCCTTTATAGGAAGACACTACAATAGTTTTTGCTGTGAACTCAACTCTTGCTCTGGGTGCAGCCAGGTATCTGCATTGTAAAAAAATAACTATCTTTAGACCTACAGCTTTCTTTGCTGGAGAGGCCAGGAGCTGGGTAGAGCCCTCACCCTGGGAAGAAAGAGCTTTAACAGCTGCATTTGGCAAAGCTGTGGGGGAGGCATGAATGTGATTCCTCTGCTTTTTAGGAATAAGCACAAAAGGGCTCAGTCTGCAAAGGCATTGTTTTAGCGAGCAAGGAATTCACCAATTTAAAAAAATCTAATAGGAAAGGAATCTGAAAAATGAGAAAAGTCTTTTAAAGAGCAAGGGGAAAATCTGGCTCTGCGTGAACAAAAATAATCACAGAAGCTTTCCTGGCCCTGCTGTGAAGTGGCCCCCTGCACCCTGGGCAGGGAGCAGTTGTGGAGCTCAGCTGTGCCTGTGGTTAATAATAAATAGATTCTCTTGGCCAGGAGTTCTGGCACCCCCTTCTCTGCCTCCTCCCAGGGCTGCCCAGGCACCACTCCAGTACCCACCCAGCCTCCCTCCATGAGACAGACAGCCAGAGGTAAGAGACACCAGGCCATTGCTCCACGAGCTCGGATACACAGCGTGGGTCACAGGGGAGGTGGGAGGAGAGCAGGTCTGTGCTCCAGCTGCCTGAAACCTGCACTGTGGTTGTGCAAAGTTTGGTTACAAGGCAAAAGGTCGAACGGGTCTCGCAGCAAAACTTGCCAAGCTTCAAAAAATCTTTGAGCCAGCTCAGGCTGGATGTTGGCCGAGCTTCCCGTGCATGTTAGCTCAGCCCTGTTGGGTTTCAGGTGGTGACCAGCTGGTTTTTATTCACTGGCCAGTACAGCTTGGGCACTCTTTGGTGTTGTGCTTCAGAGTTTAGGGGGTTGTTAAAATTCAGAGCACAACTCGAGCAGCTCATCTGATCCCTGGTGTAACCCTGTTGGCTTAATGAATTTATTCCAAAGCTGACTTTGCCCCAGAGAGCGAGGGGTGTGTAGGCACACACAGAGCCATACCAGAACATTTGCATGAACCCATGAACAGCTCAAGCTGCCCAGCTTAGCACAAAAAGGGTTTGGAAAGTGGAAAATCTTAGTGTTTCAGTCAGGTGTGTATTGTATCTAGTTAATCCAGTCCCACATTTCTTAAATAGCACAGCCCAAGCTGTCCCATATAGTTGAAGTCTTTAGATTTGGGCAAATACACTCTCCCTGGATATAAGAATTTTCAATATAGCTGAAGTGCCACACACTGTACTGAGAGTGTTCTGCTAACTGTAACATGAGCACAGTACTGGTTTTTAATTATTTGCCATCTGAATTAACAATAGGCACAAAGGACTGAGGAAGGGAATCCTTTCCTCCTAGTGAAGGGGTGAGGAACAGGAGGGATATGGCCAAAAGCCCAGGGAAAGTATGTGAAGCAGCCAGGCATTGAGTGATACTTCCCTGAGGCCCAGACCAGACCACTCTCTTAACATTTACAGCTCTCTCCCCCTCTGTCTCTGTTTGGGAATGAATTTAATTAGAGTGAAAAGGAGTTGCTAAGAGACCAGAGGAGTTCTGGAGTTTGTTGCTGGGGCTGAATTGCCACTCTGCTTCCAAGGCAGTGTGCTGAAAAGGATGATGTAACATGAGCCTGCATAAAGCACTCCCAGCTCTAGGGAAAGCTGCTCTCTCCTCCTTGCAGTTCCAGTCTGGTTTGTCAGTTCTCAGCTCCTTTTTGAGCTGCTTATTTTCTCCTAGACACTGGCAAAAAACGGGTTCCTATCCCTACAGCACTATTCTGCCTTGTAGAGTCCCTCTTGTGACCTTTCACGTTGGAGGTGGCAGTGGCTGGGCCTGACATCTATCATGAGCAGGTCACTTGGGAAATTAAAAGGTTTTCTGCTTCAGAATTCTCCCTAGTTTGTTACTCCTCATCCTTTCCTCTGCTCCACCACGATTTCAGCCAAGCATTGACAATGGGCCAGGTGACCCCTTCCAACTCCATTTCTGCAGAAACATATTTTGTTTTGACTCCCTGGCTCATGCTCAAAACACCAGGAGATTCCAGGCAATCTCTTAGACAAGGGCTGCCTACCTTCCAAGGTCAAGGCAAGAACTGATATGTTTAGCTTCTCAGGGTCACATCATTGCTAAATTCCATCTTTCCTTTTCACCTGACTTCTCTTATCTCAGGACCATCCATATGCACAAGATGATTAGGAAGATAACCTTCAGCCTGGGGAGACACGTGTCCTGCATGGCACGTGGGACCACCCAGGTGAGAAGACTTCTGCATGGTGAGTAGTGCACTGAGTTCCCATGGTATCCTTGGTGCTTCCACTCTTAAAACACATTTCCATCTTTAGGGGTGGTTGCAGGGCTCAATTTGTTCACAATAATGTTCAAGTAATGTTACTGGAGCCAGTACCCATACAACTGCAAAAATGGTGGCAGAGGATCCTTCAGTGATGGTGATGAGGATATTAACAGTAGAGATATTTTGCACACATTTCACTTATATAAAACACAGCTCTAGTCTTCCTAAAGTTATTTGTAAATTCACCCCAAAGAACAGCTGAAGAGGGGGATAAATTTGTTGTGATGACGACAATTTGCTTTTTATAAAACAGCTCAGTAGTTACTGCAAATACCCACACAAATAACTCACTCTTCTGTGTTTATCCCCAGGTGGTTATGTCAGGATTCATCCCTCTGTACAGGAAGCTCTGGTGGAGGGGAGACCCGTTGTAGCCTTGGAAAGCACCATCATTACACATGGCATGGCCTATCCTCTGAATTTGAGGTGGTGGATTTTGATGTTCCTCATTCAGTGAAGTTGTAAGAATGAAGCACATCACTTACTGCATTGGTATCAGTATTCTTGGTCAAGCCAAAGGTGTTGCAAGAGCAAATGGAAATGTCAGGTTGTTAGGCATGCAGACTGTGAGCTCAAGTGTAAAACAATTGTATTTGGACTTTTAAGGACAAATATGGAGAGCTTAGTTATCTCCTTGTCCAACACCTTAAATTTCTGGCTTCCTTTAAAACAGAGCAGCAGATAATGTCACCACTTGCTCTAAAAGAGAACTATCAGCCTTTTCAGCTGCATAGTTTGTACAGACATTGAACACTCTCTGCAGTTTCTTTTCCTGTATCTTTTGTAATGCAAAAAGGATTGAAACACAATAGTGAAATCTGTTCCTTAGCCCACTCAGAGCAGCTACTGTGAGAGCTCCTGGTCCCTTCTCACTGTCTTCTGTACCCTGCATGGAACCCCCCACCTCTACTCTTTATTTATCAATTTTCAGTAGACTCATGTTTCATTGAGTTACAGTGCCAGAAATCTTTGCTTCCAGAAAGCACAGAAAGGTTTTGGTATTGATTTTCCATCTTGCTTTTTACCTGGCCATTATTCTGCCTGACATTCTGTCTTAAAGTGAAGCTCTAAAAACTTGATTTTTGGGAAGAGGTGTTTCAGTAGTTAAAGATTGCAAAGTGAATGTCCAGATAGCTCAGAATGAGAGAAGAAGCTGCTCCTAAAAAAGATAGTATATAAATACAGGTACAAAATCTGCTGAACTTAGGCTTAGTCTGCAGCCCTGGAGTACCCTAAGGCAGCAGATTTTTGGCACTGTTGTTACTCTATATCTCACTGACTGTATTATGAAAAATATATCCTGGTCATTTGAGCAGGGGTTGAACTACCTGGAGTTTCTGTGAAGGTCTATTATATCAGAGAAATAACAGGTAAAAGGTACAGAAAAGTCCTATTTTGAGGAGATACCTGTTTTCAGCAGTATATTGTACAGCCAGATTTGTTTGTAAACCAAACTATTTTTCTCAGAAACGAAGCACAGAGCTTGGACATTGCCATCCTTGAAAATGGGAGCTCTTTGCTTCTGCAAGTTCAAGGGCAAAGATTTCTGCCATGAGGCAGATACAGGAAGAGCAGGAGGTTGCTGAAATCACAAGGACTGTAGAACTGTGAATGATGGCCATCAAACATGACAGTTTTCTTGCCTGATTGTTTCCATCCATAATTTTGTGATTATCTTCTTGTTTGTCTTATTTCAGCATGGCCAGAGAGGTGGAAGAAATTGTAAGAGCAAATGGAGCAGTGCCAGCCACTGTAGGTATTTTAAGGGGCCAAATCCACGTGGGACTCACAGATGAGGAACTCAAGTTTTTGGCAAGCAGTAAAAATGCAGTTAAAGTGTCTCGCAGAGATTTTCCTTTTGTCCTCAGCCAGGTATGGTGTGCAAATTTTCTGGTGTGGTCTTTCCTAGTAAAGTATAGCTGCTTTTCTAGCAACAGTATAGTGCTCTCCAGCTTCATGCCAGGTGGCTTTTAAACCTCCCAAAGATATCAAGTAAAGTGGTATCTTATTGGTAAGGGCAAAAGTGTCCCTAACTAGAATCAAAATACAACAGAGTAAGGGAATAACATACATGAAATAGGGCTCCTGAAAAGTCATTCTGCTTGGGCTGGCAAGCCATTGGCACTTGGCTAAGAATATTCTTATTGGCATGATAGGACATTCTCTCATTGCATGTAAACTATGTGACACTTAGGCCATCCCAGGCTTAAAGTGACAGCTAAAGGTGCCACTAGCTGCCTGTGGAACACCCTGGACAGCAAAGACCTCTGCTATCAGGGTGAGAACAGCTTATATAGCAGAGACAACAGACAATTCACAGAATCACAGAATATTCTGAGTTGGAAGGAACCCACAGGGTTTATAGACTCCAGCTCCTAAGTGAATTCCTCTGTCTTTTTGGCTAAAAGAGTATTTGTGTTAGAATTTCCCTGCTCAGCTGCTCACAGTGGTGTGTGGCACACCACAGCTGCTTCTCTGTGTCACCCTGGGTGCTGACTGTGACTGGCTGTTCCCTGACAGGGCTTGTCCGGTGGCACTACGGTGTCTGGAACAATGATCGTGGCTCACAAAGCAGGAATTCCTGTGTTTGTCACAGGTGGCATTGGAGGTGTCCATCGGGATGGGGAGAACAGTAAGAGCATCAATACATTCTACTTTTCACTCTGTTGCTACAGTTTCATTCAGTTCCTTCTTTTTCCTTTTCCCCAGCCTGTCCCACAGTAACTGTCTGTTCAGAAGAATAAAGTTAACATTCTTCTTGATCAAACTAGGGTTGCTTTCTCCCTGATGTCCCCTTTCCAGAAGCTTCCAACTATTCCTCTTGAGCCCTGGACAGTTTTTAAGGGGGTGGAAGTTTCTCTTTATCCTTTGCTTACACAGGGTTATATTGATATTGTTTGGAGCTGACTGCACCTCTGCCTCTTTGTAATGGCTGGATAAGCTAATACTGGCTGCCAAGCACAGTGTTGTTATCAGCTCTCTCAGCTGAGGAGAGGAAGAGCCTTACCACAAAAGAGTGTGCTCTGTGTTAGAGGTGTGTGCTCCTCTCTGGAAGGTGGCCCAGGACTTGCCTGTACAGTTTGTGGCTTTTAAGTGCCTTCTCTCTTCTCAGCCACATATATTTCCAGCACAGCCCAAGTGCAGTGCCCTGCTGTATGCCATCCCTTTCAGATGTGATAAAAATTCCAGACCAGGGAGTTTCCTGAGGTTCTCCTGTGGTACTTTCCTTTTTTTGCAAGCATTGTCAGTTCCAAACTCAAAATCTACTTCAATGATATTGCATCTCCTTGAACCTCATCCTTGCTGCACAACACCTTTTTCTTTCTTTTCTACCAAATTTTTGCAAGCTCTTTATCAATGTGATCAAAGAGCCAAGAGATAGAATACAAGGCTGCACCTCTGCCCTTAGCCATGGGACTTCTTTTTGTCAATACCTCTTTCAATCTCAACACCTAAAAGCATGATCTACACCTTTAATATTTACTTGTGGATCTAAACAGTTTTAAAGTCAGGCAGTGGCATCCTGGGCATATGTGGCTTTTTAGGAGGTCAGAGCTCATCAGCTTGGAGGACAACACAATCACCAACTCAGTGCTGCTTTGCCTTGGCAGCTCTGGATGTGAGTGCTGACTTGACAGAGCTAGGACGGACGCCGGTGGCTGTTGTATCTGCAGGAGCCAAGTCTATCCTTGATATTGGCAGGACACTGGAATATCTGGTAGGTAGCATGGGCTGTGGTGTCTGAAAGCAGATAACATTGTTCTTTGTGCACAGAGTGTCCAGTGGCATTTGGATGGGTCCTAAGCCAAAGATTTTCAGAAATTTGCTGCTGAGACGATGTGAAGCCATATTCTGTAGTCTTGGGGCTGTACAAGCACTTGGCTGCTCCCTAACATAAATCTGTCCATGTCCAAGGGCCTGTTCCAGCAGCTGCTCCAACTGAGGTCAAAGGTAGTGCTATCCATGTCCTTTTTCTTTGGCATTAGATTTGCTTTTCTGGGATGATGTTCCCAGAAACTGAGGGATCAGGAAAGCTAGATCCATCAAACACTAAAATAAAATCAGAATTAAAAAGGGAATCAGATGATTTTCAGCAGTCACCTTTTAAGGTTTGGCATGTTGGAAGCCACCAGGGCCAGCACTTTAGGTGACAGCCAACATTGATATTTCTCAATCACAAGCAGAACTCGTTTATATCCTGTCAGTTCATGACATGTCTTCAGATCTCAGGGTGTTATCTTGGATTTAGGATGGTGCCAATGACAGCTGCATGGCTTTGGATCAGCCCCAAGCACACACAAAGGATGCATGTGCCTCCTCTGCCTCAGTGAGCCAGACCTGATCTAGCCACTTACCACGTCTGGCTCTTGGTGAGAAGATAGAATAGAATGGGATGTACAAAAATAACCATGGCCTGTGCCAAAGAAAGGCAGTTTCTTTCTGGGTAGAAGGAAAAAATCCCATTCTTTAGTTTCCCTCCACTGATCACCTGCTTGTCTCACCTCCCCTGCTGCAGGAGACTCAGGGTGTGTGTGTGGCTGCCTTTGGAGAATCAAGAGAGTTCCCAGCCTTCTTCTCACGCCAGAGTGGCTTCCAAGCACCATACCATGTCCAGGATGAAGAGGAGGCAGCTAAACTCATTGGTATGTTTCAGATGGCAAAGGCCCATGTAAGGTCCTGGAAAGGAGGGACACAAGAGTTACCCTGGATGAAGCACTTTCTGTAAGTCTGCAGAAAAATTTGACCTGAAAAACTGTGCCATCCCACCTTCCACATTCCTGCATCAAAAGTGCTTTGAAAATACAGCAGCAGAGAAGTCCAGTCTTTACAGCAAGCAAAACTGCAAGCCAGCTGCAGCCAGCTTGGCATGCTCATTCATGTTTTATTCCACCTGGTGAAGTGGAGGCAGCATGTGGACATAACCAGCTTCTGGGTCTTTAGAAAGGGAATCAGTTTAAAAAAGAAAAAAATAAGCTTTTGCCCCTTTTACTGTACAGACAGACTCAAAAGAAATAGGCAGATGTGAATTTGTTTGTAGCTGGAAAAGATCCTGATGCTGGGTCAGCTAAGAACTGGAGCTTGAGCTCTGAGGCTTCCTACACCTTGTGCCCACTCTTCTCTTTTCCTTCAGCACCTGACTTCTCCAAGGGGTGCCACTAACAATATTCCTGTCCTCTTGCAGACAGTGCTCTGGGGCTGGGCCTGAGCAGTGGGGTGCTGATAGCAGTGCCCTGTCCCCAGGAGCGAGCTGCTGAGGGCCAGGCCATCCAAGAGGCCATCCAGCAAGCTCTCAGCCAAGCCAGGTGAGAAGCAAGCTGAGCCTTTGCCTTTGCTCAGCCCGTGGTCTTGGGGGAGTAAACAAATTCAGGAGCCATAGCACAGATTAACCTTGGGCATGGGTGAGCCCACCATTTATTTTCAACTGTACCTTTATCTAAGCCAAAGTTTGTTTACAGGACTTGTTAGAGTATGTGGTTATGGAGATAAAGTATCTGCTGGCAACAATGCTTCTCCTCTGATGCCATTTCAGCTCATCTGGGGGCATTTTTTTTTATATTTGCAGGTCCAAAGGAATCACAGGCAAAGAAGTGACCCCCTTTTTGTTACAGAAGCTCACAGAATTAACTGATGGGAAATCATTGGACTCTAGTATCCTCTTACTAAATGGGGGGGAAAAAGAAAGTACTCCAGTGTATTTCCTATGTCTTCTGATAACACCTGGTAGGAAACATGGTCACTTTATTGACAGTCTAGCAAGGAGCAAACACTTCAGTGTCTGCGAACAGATGCGACTTTAGCACCTGCATCCTGATTTTTCAGGAACATTCTTACTGCCTCCTTCCCCTTTTACATTAAAAACTGGAGGGCAGCACAGATGGCAGGTGGTCCAGAGCCCAAAGAAATCCCTCACATCTGACCCCAGAGCTTGCCTGCTCTGTGATGGAATCTTTGGATGCTGTTGTTTGTGCCAGGGTTGCACTCTGGAAGGTCCCTGGGCTTCCCAGAGCATTGTGCTGTACATCACTGCCTTATCCAACACTCCCTGTGGGTACAGAGAGAGAGACTTTGAGGACAAACACCCCTGGGTGAGCAGGAATCCTACTGCACAGCCAAGAGAAAGCAGAGGTACTGGCTGGGATGCCAGTGTAGGATCTGGGAGAGATTCACACCCAGCCTCTGCTGCCAGCCCTCTAGGAGACCTGACCAATCAGGCCAGAATGGTAAAGGCATTTTTGGATATAAGAGCTTTATGCAGCCACAAAGTAGGGCTTGCAAAGACTCTGATACTCTGCTCCCAGTGCAATTTGCTAAAAGAATTGCTTATAGTGACTTGGCAAAATCTCAGTAGGTATCCCTTTCTGGAAAAGCTGACCAAGATCCTCTAAGGTTTTTAGGCTCTCTGCTGTAATTTAAGTACTTCACCTTCTCTTTTCTCTGTGAAGCCTTTGCTACTATTCCCCACCTATCAAAATCAGGCTTCCTCTCTGTGGGCATGGGGGAGGAAGGTGAATTTAAAAACAAACAAAAAAAAAAAATCAGCGTTTTCATGCAGCATTGCAACCCAATATACTTGTCCCCAAAGGATTAGGGTAAGGGGGATCAAACCTACCTATCAAGTCCCAGCATGTATTTTCTGCTTTCTCCCTCTAAGCAGTTCCTGCATAAGCTTCTAACAGGTCAGACTCGCTGGTATTTTAAATTTTCCTCAAAGAAATGCTAAACAGACCTTGCACTGATCCAGAACAATGCCAGAGTGGGCAGCTGCATTGCAGTGGCCCTCAGCAAACTACAGAAAGCCAGAAGGAAAGGGAGCAGGCCTGGGCAAAAGGACATGGCCACACCCCAACCAGTGAGTCCTCTGCTGGCCTCCACATGATGCCTCTCTGCTGACAGCACAAGATAAATTTATATCTGTTCCCAGAAGTAAAAGATGACTCAGCCAGGGACCAATCATTCTCCTTCACACTCTCAGACATTCTCCCTTTAGTTTTCCTTGTTACTCCTGAAGGATAAGTGTCTTCTCCTCCTCCCCTTATCCACATTTACAGGGAACAGACACTGACAATGGCCTCATCTCATTGTCTTAGACCATCAAGGCCATTTAAACTTTAATCACCTTTTACTGAGCCCTTGTGTACAGCTTCAGCTCTATAGCTCTTAGTACCAGGGAGCTTGTGACTCCAGGAGTAGACCTGGAAGAGAGTGGGAAGAGGTATTTTGAGCTACTGAGCCATAAATATCTATTTTTGTTGGCCTCTTGCTCATGATTGACAAAATCATGAGAGTTACAGCACATCCCAAACAAGATTTACTATAACCCTAATACTCTATTCACTCTCTTGGATTTTGTCTGGGCCATGTAATTTGCAGGAAATCTATTTTAGGTGGTCTTTAGAGACATGAAAGGTTTTCTAAAACCCATTTGCAATAAGATTTGTCAACATAAAAGAGGGCAGTGACTCCAGAGGCAATAACCCAGCATTTCTTGAGAAAAAAACATCTGTGTATCCCCAAAGAATCTGGAAACTTCCTGTTTGTGGAGCTAAACTACTTATTCTGCCTTTGTAGGACAATAAAAGTGATCTGTAAAGTGTCACTGGGTATGGCAATTTCTCCTGGGAGCTTGCAAGAAATTACTGCATTTTCCTGGCCACTTTTCCCCATTTCCTTTGCTTTTTTTACACACCAGTGCTTGAATGTTCTGAGGCCTGGTGTATCACACAGAAAAACCATCAGCAGCCCTGTGTGTCCACTGCAGCATCCCACTTGCCATGCTGGGGCTGTCTGTCAGCAGACATAATTCAGAAAGCAACAAAGAGAAGAGATTTTGATTCTTTCTGATTGGGATTATACAAACCTGTGTGTAACTATTCAAAATAAACACTGGCCCTTCCACTGTAGATGAGAGAGCTTTCAAGAGGGTGGGAAAAATGACTATGCAAAGCAAAGAAGATTTAGAAACCTTTCCCTGAAGTACTTCCAACCACTTTTTTACCTCTTTCTTTCCTCTTTAAGGTGGTGATTGGTGGTATCAACGTTGACTTTATAGCCAAGGCACAGAACCCTGACATCCTGGTACTGTATCTGTAGCATTTTTCTTAGCACCAATGTATTTGCAGCTGATTTTACAGGAGTGCCAAGCCAAAGGGGTTGGGGGGAAGGTGTTATCCCTGTATGATGTCCACATATGTGCATGCACACACTTGGGAGGTGTAGGTGTGGCTTGGTGTGTTGTGTAGATGGATAATGGAGTGATATTTACTGACCTGCTCTGTCCCCGTGGTGAAAATCACCATCCCTGACCCTCAAGAGAGGGACAAAGCAATGTATCATTCATACAACCCCCCAACAGGGGGAAAACCCCCAGGTAGGAGCCATCTCTGGCTGTCTGAGACTGTCTTAACTATGGGAAACAGCACAAACAGGGGCAAGAGTCTGTGCAGAGTACTCATGAAGAATTTGAGTCTCATACACACACACAAAAGCCAACCAAAAAAATGGGAAAAAAAAACCCCAAAGATGGCTTTAAAAACCAGAACATTTTAAATGTTACCAGACACCCTTTGTCTCAGTTTGGGTTGAACAAGAAGCAAACAAGAAGCCAAAGTGGACCAAAACTGGGAGTCCCCCATGCAAATGACAGCTGTTTGCATGGCCTGTACAGTTTTTGTTGAGCTGTATGAGGTACTACAGATTGAGGTGGTGAAGCTTGCTCAAAAATTCTTTGGTGTCTCAAATTACTCTGTGATGATAGCCAAGGCAGGAAACTGCTGCCATCAGATGGGACAGCCTATGAAGACCTCTCAGTCAGCTAGGGAAGCTGTCTGTAAGGAATTTGGCTATTTAATGATGCAGGGGCCAAACAATATTATAATGGTCAAGGGTGAAATATGCTGTGGCATCAGTTATGAAAGCTTACAGAAGCAAAAGTTCAGCTGTGATGTAACCAATACCATACAAGGCCTACACTCAGCCATCAGGACAAGGAGCTGAGCTCTGTCCAAGGAAAGACAGGCATTCCTTGGCATGTCAGACATTGAGCACAGATTTCTGGACCACCTATAGCATGGTGAGGAGGCCAAGGACCAGTGCAGGTCCTGCTGGGAGCAGCTAACAAGGGAAAAAGGGGGCTTTTAATGTTGCACAAAAAGTGAGGCATCAGCTGCCCTTCTGCCTTCAATGAACCCTGGAGCTCATGGTGCATCCTGGCTGGTACCCACGTGCCAAACCTCAGGAGGATTTGGGGACTGCCAGCCAGAAGGCTCCTGCTTCCTGTGGTTAGGCACAGAGGAAAAGCCCCTCTCAGTGTCACTGTTTTGGCTTTTTAAAGACAGACTTTTTTAGCAGATCCCACCTTTATTCCTGCTGTATTTGTTGCAGAGCACTGGGTACCACTCCCTCCTCATGCTTTCCTCAGCAGGAAAGCAGCTGTGTTCTGACCTGGTTGTAATTCCCACATGGCTTTCAGGGCTACCCAGAAGCTAAATGCTTAATATTTAACTATCTGACCTGCTGAGAAGGATGAACAATTTTACTCAGAGAAAGTTGCTGGAAAAACCATTATGGTTATCATTCTCTCAGGATACTCAGAAGTTGAGCAGAGTCTCATTTTTACATTAAGAATTCAAACCTCTTAGGACATGGAAGAAAGTTCCAGAGACTTCCTGAATTCTCTGATACTTTGCCAGAAAGCATCAGCCCAGCCTCATTTCAGATCACTTTTAGCAAGCCCATTTTCACCTAAATTCTTTAATCTGAGCCAGCCCCGTGCAAACCCCAGAAGAGATATCTGAATCCCACGTGGAGTTACAACTGAGTTGGCAAGATGTGAAGAGAGCCATTCATTTCTTTTTCTTTAAAAGCCAGCTGCTGGTTTCTCTCTCACTGTACCCACCTGCTACTTTAAAGAGAGATTTACCATCTTCATTTTTTTTTAGACCCTGTGGGGTTCTACAACAGGAGAGGTCACCCACAGCTGGATCTCTGAGCAGGAGGCTGCTGCATCTGCTCTTAGGGCAAGGCTTGGCATAAAAAAAGACACCCAGAAGCTCTGGCTCCAGGGTATATGGGGAACTAAAAGAAAGGATCAGCATGCCAGGCAGTGAAAGGAGCTAATGAGTATTTTCACCATTCCTGCAGGCATCAGTTTTAAAACACAGATATTAGAATTACGTAAACCACAAACTGTGGTTTATTGCTGATGGCAGCTAGCACCCTCTTTTAAGACTGAAATAAGGGGCCAATGTTCAAAGCCATGTTGTTTGATTTGCCTAAGAAAGCACCCTTGCTTTGTATTTTGGGGTGTTGAGGTTTGTTTTTTTCCCCCTTGGCTGCCTTTGTTACAGAGAGTGAGCTTCAGAATTAAAATAGCCAAACTCACTTTGCTTTTGAAATCTGCAGCTTTCAACGGGATACAGTTGCAGATGGAAATATCCTCATTCCCAACAGTACCAGTGGCAATTCCCAGGGAGCACAAGCAAGGCAAGGGAGGGGCATTTGGCAAGGAGTGACATTTGCATTTGATGAGGAGTGACAAGCAGTGCAAAGATGAACAAAGACCATTGGTTGCTTATATAGAGGCAGTTCTGCTCAGGTGGCCTGAATAGTTTAGGGCTTGGAGAACTGCCAGGCAGAAAAGCAAAGGTATCAAAAATTAGCACCAGGTCTTAGAGACTACAGAACTGGGGAGAGTCAGAGCTAAGAAAAAAAGCCTGAAGGTCAGATGAGAGAAATAAAAGATCATATTTAATGGGAGAGCAGCCTCTCACAGGGCTGGATGCAGAAAGCATTGTGTGCCAAGAACAGATGTGCAGCTTCATGCAGGGGAAGAGGAATCCTTGGGGAGCTTCAGAATGAATTTTGAGAATGCCCAAGCACGGGGATTGTTGAGAGCAGAATATTCCTTACAGTGAGATGGCAAGACATGTTCTTGGTTAGAATAGAAAGTGGTGTTTACAAGCAAGGAAAATGTTATGTGCAGGGCTGTTCTTGTGCACCTGGGCTGGTGAAGGGCAGAGGGGCTGGGCCAGGAGCTTCTGCATACAGGACTGCCAGTGGCAAGCTGTCTTCAGAGATGAAAAATAGTTTTCAGGATTTTATGAAACAAGAGCTCTAAAACCATTTGATAGTCAGATGAAGCCCAAATTGATCTGAGCACTAACTGATGCAATTCTTCTGGCAGAAGAATGAGAATGAGGTGGGTGAGCAACTGCCCGTGTTCTGACAATTTGTCTGTGACAGAAAGGCAGATGGACAGAGGAGTGCAAGGCAGAGGCAAGAGAAAAGAATTTGGTAGCCACACATGTGGAAAAGAAGGGTATTCTTAATGAGGGAGATGTTTGGGAAGCAATGGGTCAGTGAAAAACTCTCCAGTCTCTGAAACAGATCCTTCCATGAATAAAGCACAGAGGCAGTACAGGCAAAGATAACAAATCTCATTTTACATTGAAAGAGGGAAATAAATAAATGAATAAATAACTCCCACAACCTGCTTAAGGTGGGAGCTAAGTGGCCTGGAAGGCAGAGCCCCAGCTGCTGTGGAGTCCCAGGTTGTTGTGGGCAGGTGAATTGAGAGCACTGCTCACACTGACTGAAGCACTCATTAGCCTTTCTAGGAGGTCTTAGCAAGTAAGACCAAACTAGAAATTCATGGGGATGATCAAGTGGGTCTCCCCTCCCCGAAATCAGGCCTTTGTCACCAAACAGAAGGCAGTAGATGGCTCTAGAAGTGTGTATTGCCCTCAGCCTGTGAGCTGGATGCCCTCTGCTCCCTCTGATTGCTGACCTGTGTTTCAGCAATATCAGCTTCAGATGATAATGGAGATGTAGCAACTATGCCAAGCAGCCCTCCCAGTTCTGCCAGTTAACAGCTCTTTCTTCCAGGGTGGTGGGCAAACAAATGCTGGAAGAGTGAGACGAAGCTTTGGCGGCGTTGGAAGGAACTTGGCAGGTGCCTGGTGCTTGGGTTTGCCTGTGGGTGCATGCCAGCTGTGATCTGTCCTTTGCTGCTCCTTCAACAGCAGGAGAGGGTGAATGTTGACAAGATCTGGGACACATTAGGCAATATACTAGTGGGCAGACTGCCTGGAAAAGGCAGAGCCCTTTCCAAGAAATAAGAGTGGAGGGAGTTGAGATCAGGAAAAGGAAGGTCCACAAATATGAGGTTAACTAGCACCTGGTGCAGTAACCCTGGGTCAAAGTAAATAAGCATCAGTATCTTCAATGACTACTGAGCAGCCTCAGGTTTAATTCATGCCAGGATATAGACACAATAGAAGTATGCTTGGAGCAAGAAGTGGAAAGGAATAATCACAGTTCCAAACTGATACACCACATTCCATGTCCAAAAGGATCTGGGGTACAGGAGTTGCTGTAGAAGAAGAAAGGCTACAGTCCTATCCATGGGAAAGGAGCACACAGTACCTGTGGCTCCACCACAAGCAGCAGCAGACCAGTATTCTTATACTGAAGCTAACAGGGAAAGACTACAAAAAGATTTTAGGATTATTCCAGCTTTTAGACATTTCCCAATCTCCTAACACATATCTACTGTCACTTCAGATCACTAATGAGAAAGCTTGAGTGGAAAAAAATCCCCCAAAATACCCACACCACCCACAGAGGTACAATGTGAGGTAACTTGAAAGGAGAGGAGGAAGGGTTTCCCATTAATACATTCAGATTCAGTGGCTCTAGTAAAATATCAGGGTGGGAGGGCCAGCACCAGAAAACACTGTGCTCAGAAGCAGTGTGGGAAAACCCACATGCCTGTGATGGTGAAGGAGATGATGCCAGAAAAGAGCAGAATTTGCTTCCCCCTCTTTTCCTTCCCTCCCAGATGTTCCAAATAATCCCAAATTTCAGGGTGCTGGTTCAGCTCTCTGTAGGATACCTTGCTCAGCCCTAAGCAGTCATTTGCAGCAGCTACAGCTCAGTTTCATCTTGAGCATCCTTCTAGGCAAGGACTGATGAGCATTAGGTTTTTCAGGAGAGGGCTTTCCTAGAGACACCCATGCTGCAGGGCTGTCACTGTGTTCACAGCACTCTGCTGGATTTGGTAACAGCTTTTGTTTCCATTTGCTTTTTAGACTGTTTAAGTCGTCTTGGACAAGCTCCTCTCCTTTTATCAGCCCTGGGGAAGGATGAGCATTTAGAGTCTGTCCTGCACTACTGCCACCACATGGTATGTTGCACAGAAGCAGCACCTCAGAGACATGGAAGAGATGACATCACATAGAGGGAAAATTCTTCCTAACCCTGGCAGACATCAGAGCCACCTTCCATCAGGCTAAGAGTAGGAATAATTCAATGCTTCTTTAGCTACAGACAGTTAGAAGGCAAGGAACCACCTCCAAAGCACAGGCTAGGTGTATTTTGGAGTCTGAACCATGGGCTCTGAATTCAGCTCCAGAAAGTGGTGCTTGGAGGAGGTAGAGTTAAATCAGGAGCAACCACATACAATTCTAGTGAAGGCTAAGCATAGCAAGAAATATGCAAACCTTGAACCCAAGGACACACAGAGCATTGCCAGAACCAACCTGGTTTAGTTAAAGCCCAAGACAGAGAAAATGTGAAACTGGAATTGCAGGTTGGACACCTCCCCAGCTCAGAGGACAGGATCCTCTGCAGAGCTGCATACACTGCTTACCTGTACATAGGGGAATACTTTAGCAGCAGCTTGTTCACAGGTCAGGGGGCTGGAGCAGCAGGAGCTCCCCAGGACAGCAAGGCAGAAAATCACCACCCCAGCAGGGAGCAAAAAAAGCCAGGAGGGCAGCTCTAACCTAGGCCATCAGGCAGCTCCATGGAGAAGAGGCAGGACTGAAGGCAAGGCAGGGTGTGAGTGCAGCCCCCAGGTGAGGCTGGTTAGGGTCACTGGCTATTATTAGTGCCCTCATGAACCTGGGATGCAAACAGAGCTACCTGAGCAACTTGGCCAATGAAGAAATGAGAACATTAACTCTCTTTTGGGTTATAAAGGCTTCACCATGGCTGGTCTATAATCTCTTCTCTGCACAGCAGTTTGTGCCATCCAAGTGAGCAGTCTCCCAAGGGAAGGTGGACTTGCTGGCCATCCACCAAGCAATCCTTGCCTGTAACAAAATACATTCCCACCAGTGCTGGAGAGGAACCTTTCCCTAAAAACTCCACCTTCCCTGTCAGCTCCTGAGACAGACACATTTCTCCATCCACATATTCTTTCCAAGATGTGCCCTGTGTTCCCTGAGCAGATCATTGCCAGGAGCCAAAAAGGAAGGACACCCAACAGCTCTCTGCCCCACTGCTGCTGCAGGGTGTGCTCAGAGTCAGGCTGGGCAGTCAGTGAGGTGGCCAGCATAAGTCACTGCTGTCTGCAGAGTGCCACCAAGAGATGCCATCCCACACCAGCTGTGAGAATGGGTGACTGGAGCAGGCAGGGCTGCAGACCACTCTTCTCTCACAGGAGACACAACCTGTGGAACTGCATGGCAGAGACCTACCACTCATTTACTAAAGGATCACTTTAACCTGCAGCATCTGTTGACTTGCAAACATTAACAAATAGCCACATGCTAGCATTGCCTAGACTCAGATAATACCCCTGACAGGCTGCTTACCCCAAGGGAGGGCAGTGAGCTGGGCTGGAGACCAGGTGGGCACAGAAGGAGGGAGCTGAGGGTGGCAGGGAAGAGGAATGTGCTCAGTGTGTAACTCCTCCCTGTTTCAGGACATGAGCAGCATCCTTCAGCTGGAGGGGAAGAGCACAGCCACTTACTGTGCTGTGATCACCAGTGCTGGGGAGCTCAGCGTTGGCTTGGGAGACATGGACATCCACCAGCAGATAACAGAGCAATATGTAAGCACTCCCTCAGATTTGTCAGCTTTTCTTAGGAGAAACAGTGTGGGCCTGTGGCAAAAGGCCACTGGTGATGTTTGTACCAGGAGGGAATGGGTGAGCAGAGGGCATAGGAGAGGCTAAGGCTAGCCCCAGACACTGGCCACTGGCACAGCAGCATAACAAGCCACCAGAGTCCTCTATTACTGCTGACCCAGATGGAGTTTCTGTCTGTTTCTGGTTTATAAATACCACCACTACCATCATCCATCATATGTAGGCCAAAATCCTCTTCATTAACTTGTCCAAGCTAACTTATAATTTTGCATCTTAAAGCCAGCAAGAAATCAAGCTGATTATAACCCTAACCCTAATCCTAACCCATATTTCTTCCTTTAGAGAGAAGCAGGAAAACAAAGTGGGCAGAACACTGGTTAAAGCAAATTTTCCTGTTCCATCCCCTCCCTACCATCCCTGTTGTTTCTACACACTGAGTTGTATCAACAGAAACTGTTGCTCAGCACATCCAAACATTCAAAAACATCAGGGAAGCATAATGGCAGCAGTGATTAAAGAGTGATTCAGTGAAAGCCCCATCACTGCACCCTCCTTTCCTTTTCAACCTTTTATTGACAGAACAAAAGCTTGTGCTTCATGACTGACAGCAACATGGAAGTTAAGTGCAATTTACTCACCTGTGGCATCTCCATGAGGTGGAGCCTTCCTAGGGAAAAATCTTGTCCTTACTCCCACTTCCATCCCCACCCTGCCTCCCCAAAGCCTTGGCACAGAAAACCATGACACGAGGGGTTAATTCTCCTGAGCTTTACAAAGCAGCTGTGATCAGAGGAAGTTCTGAACCAGTCTTGTGCTGCAAAGTGCATTTTGGCAGCCCCTGTTCCCACCAGGGCTGGCAGAGACATGGGGGGATGCTGCTCCAGTGCCCAGAGCACTGGCCTGCCATCCCAGCAAGTGGCTGTGCCACCTCAGTGAGCCAGAGGAGGGAACAGCAGCTCTCTACTCCCCTGCTCCACCATACTCCATCCCTGTGGGTACCCAGGAGTCAAACACTCTGCTAACAACCTGTCTTAGGGGACACTGTGCAGAGGGGACATCCAAAGAGCAGTGAGCAAAGGTGGAGCCAAGCCAGGCATGGCCCAGGGAATCCTACAGTGGCATTAAACAGCAGCATTCCATTGCCCTGTCATGGTCCAGTGAGGCTCTGTCTTTCTCTGCTGGAGAGGCCAGGCCAGTTTGAGTCCAGCCCTTAATGGTCAGGAGCAGGGGAAGGAGAGGGGGAGGAGATGAGGCGAATGGAAAAATCCATTTTCCTTAGGGAATCACTCCTTCAGGTTCATGCCTGCACCTAAAGGCTGGAATACAAGTCAAAATCCTACATGAAGTGTGACTAGCAATGATTTTGTCCCTCTGCAATGACTCAGGCTGTCTTTCCTGTGTGTCCTGGATTTTAACTAGGTGTCCCAGTTCAAGGAGAACTTGTGTCAGGCCCCACTTGTTTGCATTGATGGAAATTTGCCTCTCTCCACTATTCAGTACGTCTGCCAACTGGCTAAAGAGCACCAGCTAGCAGGTAAGGAGAACTTGCCCTCACAGTATGTGTGCCAAGACAGCCCAGGCACATCCCTGCTGCTTGCTGGAGACAGCCTCTTACTGTCTGACATGCCAGGTTACTCAGCAGCTCTTCCTGTTCTCTGCCACTCTGCTTCAGATGTGAAAAACATTTCAGATTTCTCTGGAGTTTTCCTCTTTCTGCAGCTGAACCACATTTCCTGAGGCATAGTTGGTAAAGCTCTTGAGCACTGCCAGAAGGCCAGGGAATGCTGTTCTCTGAGCCTTTTAATCTCAGTGAGAGGGACAATTTGAGCACTTCTGCCACTTTGAGCAGCAATATAGTTTGCTTCTCAGAAAAAGCACTAAAGCATCTTTTGAGAGGAATTCTCTTCCATTCCCATAAAATAAGTGCCCCTCTCCACTGTTATGCTGGGAACCTTTCACAAGGCTTCCTAAACCTTTGAAGTTTCACTTTCCTTTTTAAAAGCAAATCCCAAAGGACACAGTGATCTAAAAACCTGTCAGAGGCTCCAAAACCAGCTAATTGGAGGAACAGAAGTGGGGTCTGGTGATACCATCCAGAGCCAGAAGCAGCTGTCTCATTGCTGGACACTGAGAAGGAAACCTTGGGAGACCTTGCCCCAAGCTTGGGGGAAATAATATTTCAGTGTCTCATAATTTAAAGGTGCAACTCTTGTTGTGCAGATTATGCTAAGTGTTCTACACTGCATCCTGCTCTGACACAGAGATAAACCACTAATTAATTAATTAACTAACCAACTGCATTGTTGTTTTGAAGTGTGCTATGAGCCAACAGATGAGAACAAGGCCTCTAAGCCATTCCTGTCAGACAGCTGGAAGGCACTCACATACATCTCCCCCAACCTGCAAGAGCTGAGAGCAATCAGTCAGACCCTTGGGAACCCTCTGCCAGCAGGTATTGAATACTCACAAGGGTCACTCAGAGTTTTAGATCACCTAGATCCTGGACAAGAGCATTTTCTGCTTCAGCCTCTAATAGAGGCAAATTGATGGCTGCAGTATCATCACAAACCTTGGGACTACACTTTCAACATAAAGGTACTAAATACCCCATGAACCATGATGAAATTGTGAAGATGTCCATACTGGCAGGCAGAGACATCTTTTTGATTGATCATGTAACTGTGATCTGTTATTTTTTTCCTCATTGCTGTCATTGTTACTGATACTGGTGGTGTTCTCATTGCTAGTAGTAACACAGAATTGCAGGCCTTATTAAGTTCAGAGGCAGCTGGATTTTTTTTTGTGACTGACTATGCAAGGAAAGATCTCTTGTGGAAACAGAAAAGGCCTTTATATTATAAGATTTTTATTTGTTTTGTGGTTGATTTGGGATTTTTTTTTCTTGTTTAAGCTTTGTATTAAAGCTGGAAATGATTTGTTTTGCATAGTGGGGATTCCTAAGTGCTCGTGGTATCTTGCACCTTCCTGCCATCTCTGTGTGGGCTGTGTGGACTGATGACCTGTCAGAGACCACAGCAGGCCTGGCATGGCTCCTTGTCCAAAACCAGAGGTCCTGTTTGCCTCACTTCATCCCCTAAACAGGAGCAATATCTGGTTTGTCAAGGTGTCCCTGGAGCATGGTGCTCAGAGGGCCCCTGTCCCAGCAGTACCACTCTGCACAAGTGACACCCCCCCCCAAATGCAGATGGAACTCCAACAGCATTGAAACAAGGAAGCCATGCTTTAAAACAGCTTTTTGATCTCTGCAGACACATGCTTAGTCCCTTGAGAACTGGGTTCCTCAGCATGGAAGTATAGTGTGGAAGTCTAACTCTGGAGAATTCCATGTTTCCCAAAATATAGAAAAAAAAAAAATTACCAACCACATTTCAGAAGTGCCAATAAATAGCAGTAGAAGTGCTCATAAATAGGCTGTCAGCCCACAGACAGGCTGGTTGAGGACCTTTACAGATAGAGCACATTTTTCTCTCCCTTCTCTCTGAAGAGCTGCCATCCAGGTTGGAGGATGTTGTCCAGGCTGCAGTGGCCCTGGCCTGCCCTTTGCTGGCCCACCTGCACTGTGTGGTGGTGACCCTTGGTGCTCATGGTGTCCTCCTGTGTGGCAAGAGCCTGGGAGGGAGCATCTCCCTTTATCCAGGAGCTCCTGAACAGGTAAGGGCATGAAAAACTGACTCTGAGCTCTCAATTACTTCTTCCTTGGACCACATGGCACTGTTGCTATTTCTGGTGTCATGGCAGCAGTCCTGGGAAACATGGCATCACTGCTGGAAAATGTGTGTGTTTGGGGGGGTGGAACACACAGCTCTGAAAGAAAATCTCGTTGTCTGTCCCTGTACTGCTGGCTCCTAGCAGCAGTGTTTAGAGTCAGCTAGAATTAAATGTGTTCATGTGAATATTCATGAGTGCCAGCTTCATTTGCAGGAAGCTTTGTTTAAATGATCAAAGTGTGAAAAAAGATTATTGCCTTTATTTCAGCCTTTTCTTTTGTTTTTTTTTTCTGCCATTCCTTGGGATCTGGCTCATCAGGCCTTACCAGCTTGGGCAATTCCCACTAACTTCCCTTCCCTCCTCCCACAGGCTGCTGCTGCCAGGCTCTGTGCTGTCCACTACCCTGCCATCCCCATCAGCAGGGAGGAGATAGTCAATGTCTCAGGAGCTGGTGACAGGTATATCCTTGCTGCTTTGTCCTCTCCAGCTGCACGTGAAAGGGCCATAATCAGATTCCTTGGAATTTCTGCTGAAAAAACAACTGCTGCTTGAGGAAGAGACACTAAGGATGTGAGAACAGGGCTGGTTACAGTGATTCCTTGCAAAGCTTGCTAAAAATGTCCCTGAAGCATCTTGGAAGCCAGGCTTGCCATTATTAGTTTTGCTTTTCTTCAAGATCCGAGCCTTTCCTGGCAATCCAAGAATTCTGAATTACTCTGGGCTGAGCTGCTAAAAGCAAAGTAAACCACCTTACATCAAAGCTGTCTTACTAACTAACTGCCTTACTTCCACACTTCTGCAATGGAAGTGGAACTGCCACTCAAGAGCTAAAATTGCCCTGTAAAAGCATTTCATCAGGTTCTGCATTTGCCTCTGGCAATTTTGAAGCTCTTGCTTCAAAAGAGTCTGCTGTATAATCTGCCTGGCTGTTCACACAATGCCATACATAGAAGTGGGAAATGACAGCTATTATTCCTAGCCCCAGTGATCAATTCTCAGTCTGTCAGAGTAATATTTTATTATGCTCCTTGTTAACTTGACAAACTATATGTAGCAGCCAGGTTGTTTTTTTCTTCTTGCTTCATACATTGCAGTAATTGATTCTGTCCTTTCATTGCCTTGGGCTAGACCAAAAGTCTGTATGTGACAGATCTTTCCTTTTCCCTTTCTACTCTTACCTAGCAGTAACTCAACATAGCAACACTTCTTTTTTCTCTGATCACTGTGCAGAATGAAAAGGTTTTTGTGTTGGTTTTTTTTTTTAACATAGAGAGTCCTCAATATTTTACTTAAAATCAATCAATAACTTCTTGCCAAGCTGGTGAGCCTGCTTAACACCAGGACACATTGTTTGTGTCCCAGATCACATCTGAGATGAGCTGACTGCAGCTGCAAGCTGGTCTTCTCCAAAGAAGAGCAAATGGATGTTTGGGGCAATAGGTGTAATCACAGCAGAGGAAAGGGGGCTGGAGGAGCATGGTGGGGTCAGCCTGAGCTAAGGAAAGCTCAGCTTTGCTCACTCCTCAGGCAGGTGTCCCCAGCCAGCCCCTGCAGGGACACAGCCTCCCTGCTACACCACCTGCTCAAAACACAACTGCTCCTTACTGCAGCACAAGTTGTTTTTTTTTTTTCCTAGAGGCTAATGTACCTGAAAGGTCTTTCCTAGGGGTTCCTTTCCTGTTTTAAAATTCAAGGGAAGACCAAAGGTGAGATAAAAGGCACCACTGCCAGCCACCTCCACTGAGTTACCCTGGGGAACCTGGAAGCTTGTTTTTCCTTCCAAACCCATCTGAGAGCTTGGGGCCCATTACTGCTCCCATTCCTGAAGTAACACTGGTCTGGAAATTCCCCTCCCCAGACTCCCCAAGGCCATGTGGGGGAATTTTCACAGCTCCCTTGTTCATCCAGGCTTTTTCTTCCTAAGAACCCCAGCTGCTCCCCTGAACTCTGGAAATCTGTTTTGGAGAGTAAGAGTGGCAAAACAGCCTGGAAGTGCCAGGACACTGCAATGCCATACAAGCCATCTCCACAGCATATCAACTGGTTACATGTCCCCAGCCCAGCCTGGTGGCACTTTCAAAGGGCTACTGCAGAAACACTGAATGGTTTGGATTGGAAGGGACCTTTAGTGGTCATCTAGTTTGAACCCTTCTGCAATGAGCAGGGGCATCTTCAACTAGATCAGGTTGCTCAGAGCCCCATCCAGCCAGGGCTGGGCCATCCACCACCTCTCTGGGCAAACTGTTCATGTTTCACCATTCTCATGGGAAAGAATTTTTTCCTAATATTTAAAATGTAACACTTTCCCAGCTTAGCCCCCGTGAACCTTCACACTTTAGAAGCACTGGCCAGGGGACAGTGCAACCCAGGAGCAGTGACTTAGGGCACTGCATGCCTCCCCTCCACCCTGTGGCTCTTCTGCAGCTCCAGAGATCTGCCCAAAAGCTGAGCATGTGTGCAGTGTCTGTTTGCTCCTTGCCCCAGCTGCCATGACAACCTAACACCACATGCCCACACATGGCATTGCTAGGGGATGCTCCCCCAAATATTTACTCTCAACTCCTGGAGCTGTTGAGAGATTGAACACTTTGTAGAAGTCATAATCTTCTGTGCCTTTGTTATGGATAAAAAGATGTTGATGTAATTAGGTGGAGTGCAAAATAAGGGCTCCTTTTACCTTGCCCATAGATGTGCTTATTAATCCTCCCTGCCATCACATTTTCCTGTCCTTGCTTCTTCCTCTAAAATGTGATTGTGTTCTCTGTTCTCTTTCCCTTCTCTGTCCTCTCCTAGCTTCTGAACATTGTTACAGTAGTTGCTGTGAATGGAATAGTTGCTCCCAATCTATCCCAAACACTGCACTTACATCACTTTTATGGGGACATCTCAAATGAAAAACCATAGCAAATGTTTCCCAAAAATCTGACTTTCCAATGCAATTTCATCTTTGGATTTCTTTTTCCCAGCTGTGCCTGTTGTCCCTCTCACACAGATACAGAAACTTTATCTCTCACCCCATCCAACCCTTTGGGGAGAGGAGGCACCAATATAACAAGGACATAATGAGGCACCAACAAAGAGCAGATAAGTGACAAAATAAATAGAGAGCAAGGGAAAGTTAGATTCTTCCCTTCTTAGGCTCCTTTCTTTTCTCCTGCCTTACCTGGAAAACTGAGGAGTGTAGAAAACGTGGTACAAGAGGAAGTACCTCAACTTCTCAGATGAGAAGAACAAGAAATGCAAATAAATGACACTATTTGGTACTCTAAAATAGATCTAGAAAAAGCAAAACCCATTCATTGTAACTTCAGCCTTCCTTTGTGACATATTCTGCTGCTGTAAGTGCAGGGTCCAAATGAAAGCTCTTACAAATGAACAGCCACATTCCTGGGTTCAAAGCTCTGACCCCCATGTTCAAAACCACCTTTCTTTCTCTCCACAGCTTAATGGCAGGAATCCTTGCAGGGATGCTTGCTAAACATGACACAGGCACGTGTGTCCAGATGGGTCTGCTGGCTGCCAGCTTGTCTCTCCGTTCCTATGAGCCCATTTCCCCAGAAATCAGCTCTTCCAGTGTCAGCCAGGAGCAAGTCAAGAGCAGGAGCTGGCCAGAGGCAAAGGTGTGGAAGATGGACTAGAACACTGTGGCTTTCTCATCTCTCACCTCATTGCACTTGCAGCCATCCTATTTTCAGGAACTGGACTGTGTTTTGAGCTTTGAGAACATTTATCTGCTTTGATTCTGAGCAAACCCTCAAGAAAGGAGGCCCCTACCCAGGGAACTTGTGTGAATGAAAAGCTGATTTCTGGTCTTTCAGACCTCCTGGCTTTCTGACCTCCAGGCCTTCCAGATTTTCCATTGAGGGAATTTTCTCTTCCTCCACCTCGTGTCACTGCTGTCCATTATCAGGATAGCTCCTCTGTCATGGACTCCTGGATCTTCAGGACCGTGTCTCTTCAGCTGGGCCCAGCAGCAACATCTGCTCTTGCTGCTTCCTCTTTCCTATCCAAGAGGTCCCATGGATCACAACCTGTGGCAGGGTGCAGCTGGCAGGAACATGACACTGTAGGATAACCTCATTCATCTTCCCAAGGCAGCCAGCACACACTGCACCTTCTTGCTCTGAAGTCCAATGGCCCTGGAGAAAGTAGGCAAGACAAAGTAAAGAAGAGTGAGCAGGGACCAGCTGGTCACCTTTAAAAGATGACAGCCCCTTGTTCCATGTTCCTCCCTGTGGACTTGGGGCTTCCTTCCTCCTTCTTTAGTCCCAGGTGTCAAGTCTGAAGCAAAAGAGATGAGGGAGCCAAGGCATCTCCTGTGGAAGCCATGAGGAAAAGTCACCTTCTCTCTCGAAGCATGTAACGTGCACGGGATGCAGCTGTGGGTGCCAACAGATTGGTGAACACAATCTCATTAAAACTGACTTCTAGTAGAGTTGGGTCTTGGTGCTGGCTGGTTCCTAAACCTGACTGATAGTAAACCTGGAGTACAGACCTTATCCTCTGTTTCATCCACAGACCACTGTCAGTGAGGCCCCTTGGCTGAGGAGCAGCTCCCTGGTGTCTGACACAACACTGAGGTCAACCAAAGCTTGATCAGGGCAGCTCTAACACCACTCTCCTGGGTGGGCTCTGCTGTTTAACCCACGAGCTCCCACTGCAATGGATGGAGGCATTAACTGGGTGCCTTTCCTCCACCTGAGGCTGCTTCCACCAGGCTCATAGCAGCTCCTTCCCTCTGAGCTTTCCCTCAGACACACAAACATTTACCACCAGCTCTCCTTTACTAACACCTTGTTTGCAGCTGTGGTTCAGCTGAAGGATTCTGTGCTCAGATGCCACACACCCATGTGGGTACCCCCAGCAGGGACAGGGTGGCTGTGGCAGAAGGGTGCTGGGATGTTTGGGAGCACAAGGGAGGGGATTGGGGCTGTTAGCAGCTGGGTTTGCTCGCAAGCTGGGAGGTGGGACATGGCAGGGGAGGGGAAAAGGGCTGTGCCCCCAAGGTATGTCCCTGCACTATAAAAACTACCTTGGCAGGATCCAGAGTCAAGGGAAAAAAGCAGCTTCCACCTCTGCTACTGACTCCAACAGCCTCGTCCAGGCAGGAGGACCCTGAGCAAAGGCAGGACCTGAGGATGAATGTCCAGGCACTGACAGTCACCACGCTCCTCCTGGTGCTGCTCTGCTCAGCCCCAGCACTGTGTGGGGCACTGGGCAACCAGGCTGGCAACCTGAAGAGGCAGGCAGAGGCTGGGTTCCCTGAAGAAGCCCCTTGGCCACCTGGAGATGGAGGGGACATGCTGCCCGGGCAGGGCTCAGAGATGAGCCAGCCTCTGGCCAATGCATGGAATGCGATGAGAGAGGCACACCCCAGCTCCAGGTCCCTCAGCAAGGCCAGGGCCAAGGCTCTCCTGGGTGGTGGGGAGCAGGTTCCCCCTGGCAAGCCCTGGAGGCTCCCACTGCAGCCCTCCCAGAGCAGGATGGCGAGGCTGAGCCACCACCTGAGGGACTACGGGGAGTTCAACAGCGACACGGTAAGCACAGAGGGGGAGAGGGTTTGTGCTGGGGGGTGCAGGGTGAGCAGGGCACCAGTCAGCATCAGACAGGACAGCAGGGGAGGACAGGCTGAGCATGCCACAGTCCTGCAAACATCAGGTAGAAAAGGTGTTTTTGAGCCTGTTCCTCTAAAGATGCATGTGAAGGTGCCAGTCACAGCACGGCCCCCCAGCGCAGCGTGGGTCTGGGTGCTGAGAAGGGAGTGGGGCAGGGACACCCCCAGATCCCCAGCTGGCAGCTGGCAAGGCTCAGAGCAGAGCTGATGGCTATGAGCAGGAGGAGAGGGCAGGTCTGGCTGCAGTTGTCCCCATGTGCTGCCCTCAGAGCTGCAGGGACAGTCCTGCTCCAGCCCCAGCCCCTCCAGCTCACTCCCTGCAGTGCTAACAAAGCTCTCCAAGCTCTGCAGTGGGGGCACCGTGCCCTGATGGGCACAGCTCCTCTCAGCACTGCCCTGAGGGAGGCACAGCCCTTCTCTGCCCATGGGAAATCTGCTCCACAGGCTCAGCACAGCATCCCACAAATAACCAACTTCTCCTTTATCAAACCCAAACCACACTTTGGTGGCACACAAGTAGACCTTGCCTTAACCACAAAGTGCTGGGTGACACTGTGCCAGATGCCACTCAGCTGGGGCTGGTGCCACCACAGCAAAAGAGCAGGGGCACTGCAGGGGTGTGTTGTGGCCAGCTTGGAGTGCTTCCAGCCAAAACCAGTCATGAACTGCCCCTGGAAGCACTTCCTTGGGGCCCAGCTTCTCCAGCTCCTTGCAACGAAGCTGCTGCTGCTCTAGACCCTGGTGAGCTGCTTGTCCTGCTCCTGCAGAGGGATGATGCAGCTGGGATGGGATGATGCAATGCTGGGCACTGCAGCCACCACTTTCTCTCTGCAGCACTCCTGCCACAGCATCCAGTCCCGGCCCTGCCAGAAGCCCTCTGACTGTGGTGGCTGCCTGGGGCTCTACACCTGCAAGCTGCCTGCTGCCACCTGCAACCTGAAATCTGTCTCCAGGCAGAGAGGTGAGTTCTGAGTCTCCTGGCAATCCCCACATGCAGCAAAGTGCAAGGACACCTCCTTGGCTGCAACACTCCAAGCCCAAGTGTCACTGCCCCGTGCAGGGCTGGGTTTGGTCTCTTGACTGCCCAGGGCTGTCTGTCCTGCCAGCAGTAGAATCAACTACTGCATGGTGGATGGGACTTTCCCAAAAGTTTCTGGGAGGGCTGGGATTTCACAGGTGTCCTGGGCTATCACAGGACACCAACAGCTTGTGCTGGAAAACCAAGAAGGAGTACAGAGCTTGGGATTTAGCCAGTAGCTTGGGAGTCAGCAAGTGCAGTCCTGCACATCACAGGCCCTGCAGAGCTGCTCACTCTGCTGGTGTGAGAGCTGTTTAATTAGGCAGAAACTGTCAGGGAGCAGAGATCACAGCTTTTAATGTTTAACCAATGTCCTGGTTCTCCAGCACCCTTTGGTAAATCCATACTGCCCCCACATTGGCCTCTTGCCCCAGCACGTTTGCCTCCACCCAGGTGCACATGGTCATGGAAGAGAAACTCATCCAAGACTACAAAACACAGACCCAGTGTGGTGCAGGAAACCCCTGGCATGCAGAGTAGGCAAGCTGAATGCTTGTGTACAGTACAGTGTGTGTGTAGCATCCCCAGTGGATGTGCTCTGTTCACAATCTTCTCTGGTCACCTGCTGCTGGCAGCCTCCATAGGAGGACACACAGACCCATGGTCACACCCAGCACAGATGGTCTTATGGCTTTTCTTTACAGGTGGCTTCCTCCAAAGCATACAGAAACCTTAGATGGAGATTCAAGCTCATCTTGGAGCAGCACAGCTCAAACTAAAGCTGAAGAGGTTGTCCTGCAGCTGGACATCAACACTTCCTGTTCAAGTTTAATTTTAAATCCTTAATGACACAGTTGTAAATGTTTCTTTCATTGTACTTCTCATGCTCCTGCTTTTTAACATCCCCTTTGGATTTTGTACACTTTTGTAGGCTTGATTCCCACTTTCCTCAGAGCAATAAACACACTGAGTGGTCACAGAGCCCTGTGCTGGCAGAGCCCCCTTGGAGCTCCCCAACGAGGCAAACAGGGCTATTTCAGCCCCTTTTTTAATTTGAGCCATTAGGATATTGTAGTAAAAGCTGCCAGTATCTCAGCATGCTCACACACCAATTCAAGCTGAGCTTGGGCAGCCTGGGATCCCTCCCCACTCCTTACCACAGCTCCTGCCAGGGAAGGCCAAGTCCCACACTGCTGAAAACATCACCTAAGGAGAGGAATGTGGAGTCCCCAGGAGCAGGCTTGGCAGTGTGGGACCATGGAGGAGACCTGCTTCTGAAGGCTGGAGCCAAGCCACAGCTCAGCTTTATTTAGCATCCCACAGAGCTCTGCAGGCATCCTGGCACCTACACACATGTGGGGGTGACCCCAGCTTTGCAAAGCTTCATGATGTTCCCATTAAAAATTCCTTATGAAACAAGAACCAAAGCACAGCATTTGATTCACCTTGAACCCCACTGCAGCTCCCTTCAATGAGCCACCACCAACTCCTGGGACTCTGAAGTGGCACCAATTTTGTTCAGCACACCCAAGGGGCAGCCCCCCCACCCTCCACCTGGTCACCTCTGAGGGAGCCTGACCCTGGGTGGGGATGGGGAGTAAATAAATGCTGTTGGCTTCTCTGAGCCTCTCCATTGCTGCTTCCTCTGTCCCTGCACAGAAGTTGGGGGGCCCAGAGGTGCAGGTGCTGCCTGCCTGCCTCCTGCCTGGTGTGTCCAGCATTTACTGTGCTCACCACAGAACCACAGGTGGGAAGGGACCTACTGGGGTCACCTGGGCCATGCCCCTGTCCAAGCAAGGCCACCCAGAGCCATTTGCCCAACCTACCTGGTTGCATGGCTTCAAAAAACTCACAGAGCAGCACTGGACCCACCTCTCTGCTCTGCTGTGGAATGGAGGTGAGCTCCTCTGAACCTCACTGCTGGTCAGAAGGGTCCTCTCACCTGGCAAAGCCCATGGGCCACAGGAGCACAGGGATCATTTTCAAAGCCTCTGGGTGTTCTGTGCAGCCCAGCACAGCACAGCTGCAGCAAAGGTACCCAAATGCAGCTTCCCCCTGCACCCCACAGCAGCTGGGAAAGAGACTCCTCCAAAGAGCAGACTCAAGGATGCTCCAGGTGCTCTTGCCCTCACAAGCAGTGCAAGTGTAGTGTGCTTCATACCAGCTGGGAAACAGCTCTCACCCTGCCTCAACCCCCACTCAGCTTCCCTGACACCTGCTCACCGAAGGAGGTCACCACAGAGGAGAGGTGAGCAGGAGGCCCCATCTCCTGCCCGGGCAGGAGCACAGAAGGCAGCAGCAGACACCCTGCCCTTGCCTGTTCCCCACTGTGCTTCCCAGCAGCAACACCCACAACAGCAGAGCAGAGCCCATCTGACCTTTGGGAAGCAGGTCTCCCAGACAATCCTGCAGGATCTGCAAATCTGCAGATCCAGATCCTGCAGGAGCTCCACCTTGGGCTCTCCAGGCAAGCTGCCAGGGGAGGGATCGAGGCCACCCGGCCTGTGACACTCACAGGGAAGCTGAGGGCCTGGCCAGGTCAAGGGTCAAGGGTCCAGCTGCTTGATATCCTCTCTGGCTCATGCCTGGTGCTAGGTGGGATGGTGGGAAGACACAGCTCATCCCTTTCCATGAAAATACCATGGATCCACATGCCTTTTACACAACTTGCTTTTAATTACACTGCATGAGGAAAGGCCTCTCCTCGTGCCAAGACTCCCCACCCAGGGAGCTGGCTGGCCCATCAAGTCCTCAGTAGGTTTAGTGGTTCCCCTTCACCCTTTTCCCTTGCTTGGAAGCTCCTCCTGGTCAGTCCACATCATCCCTGCAGCCCTCAGTGTCCTTGCTTTGCAGAGACCTTTCTCACATCTCTGTTCTTCCCCTCCACGCCTGAGCTTTGCCTGCTCAGTCCCACGGGAGTCCCTCTTCGGCCTCCTGCAGCAGCAGGCAGAGAGGAGGCAGGGCAAGGGTCATTGGTTAATAACTGTTCTAACCTCAATATAAATAGAAAAATACAACCAAATAAAGAATTGACTAGCTAAGAGATCCGATGCGCCGGGATGCCTGCAACGTGCTAGTGCAGAGTTCAGAGAGGGCTTGGTCCAGTGCTTGCTACTGTAGACATCCAGAAACCTGTCCCGGCAGCCCCAGCCATCCCATCTTCCTGCAGCACCACGGGTCTGTGGCCAGTGTGCCCAGAGCTGCTGGCTCCTGGGAGCAGGCTCAGTGGGAATGGTTGATGAGTCTGATTTATTGCTGCTAAGTGGTAAAGCCATTCTCTTCTGTGGAATGAGGACGTGCTTCGCTCTTACTTTTTGTGGAGGAATTTCATTTTGCTGCCTGAAGAGACAGAGAAAAGAAAATGGACTCCCCACAGCAACAGGCAAAACAAGTGTCATTTCCCACCACCCCTGTCCTGTGCAGTGTACTGGCCCTGCTGCAGTCCCTGGTTCCTTGTCCACAGCCAGCTGCTCTGCAAAGCTGGAAGCAGGGGCCTGCAGAGCTCTGCCCATTCCCTGGGAGCAGTGCTGCAGGCTGAGACCTTGCAAGCTCCCAGGCACACCCTCCAGAGCCCATCTGTCCAGGGCACACCAGCCCCTCAGGCACTGCTGCTCTTAAATGGCCAAGAACAGACACGAGGACCAGGGATGTGATCTTAACACCTGATCAAACTCAGCCACGGTGTCCAGTGACTTAATCAAGGACTTCCAACCTCAGTCTGGAGCTCTTGGCTAGTTCCCTTCACAGTGGAAAACAGATTCAATCTTAGAATCCCCCTGGGCAGTTCCCACTGCTGATCCCTAAGGGCAAACCTGAAGGCAATGAAAACTGTGTCAATCCCCCCATCAGGACCTGCATCCACCATTCCCAAGTCACTGGCTGCTCCATTGCCTCCTCAGACCCACCTGTCTCCTTTAGAAGACACAGACACAGCTCAGAGCCCAATCTTTGGTTCTCCAGACAGTGACTGACCAGAGCCAACAGCGTGCCAGCACAGGGATACACGGCCAGGCACGGGATGCCACACATAGTCACTGGCCCTGTCACCCTTGGGCAGCTTCTGTGCTGCCCACCCTGAAGGCAACAAGAAGCCCTGCCCTTGGGAAGCCAAGGGATTTGCTGGTTCCTTACCTAGGCCTTTCAGGAATCTATTGACTCCACTCTGCTCCCCACTGGGAAGTGTTTCCAGGTACTCTTGAGCCCGTACCTCAAACAGACCTGCAGAAAGACAGAAAACAACAGCTTTTGTGTGTCCATCAATCCAAGTAAGAATGCCCACCTGAAAGTGTACTGTCTCAGCTTACCCACACATTATTGCACAGGAGAGAGAACAACTCACCCCACCTCCTCCATCAGCTGTGGCCAGATTTGGCACAGAAGCTTTGGTCTGCCCCCTCCCTCCCCACTGTGATGCTGACTGAGCTGCTGTACCTCACTCACTCAGGGTACAGAATGTACCTCCCTTCATTCTGCTAGGAACACAGCTAAGTGACATCATCTGGGGAGTCATCATGCAGAATTTACCTCTTTTACTCTTTACTCAGCCACTTATTCAAGCATCCCCTGCTTATTAATGCTCGTCAGGAAGCTGCTAAGCCAGCAGCAGGGATAAGAAATTTCAGCTGCCAGTAGAGCCCTTGGGACTGTGGGATAACAGGAGTGAAACTGCAGTAGCAGCTCTGGGAAGGAGATGAGCATCCAAGCTTTCTACTAGACAAAAGAACCATGACCAATCCAGCTCATTTTTCCTCTAGACACAAGAAGACACGAGGGACTGCAAGAACAAATGTCATTCCAGCAGCAGAATTGAAACGTGCAATGGAAGGGACACGCACACAGAGGATACTGCAAGGGTGAAAGATGCCTGTAATCCCAACCCCATCAAGAAACCAGCAGATTCCCTTCTGGAATCTGGAATCAGAACACCCTTCTGGTGTTCCTGTACTGACACTGCAGCCTCCAGCCGCGGAACTGGGTATGGAGCATCTCCCTGCTCTCGCAGGAGCTCCCAGCACAGCAGAGCCCAGAGCCCCTCACCTCTGAGCCCCTGCTTCCGCAGCTCCCGCTCCTGAATGAAGCCCCCAAACATCTGTGTCTCCATGAAGACCTCCAGGAAGCGGCGCAGGCTCTTGGAAGAGACGGATTTGCGGAAAGCCTCCCGCTGCAGGGCCCGCTCCTCTCGCTCCGTGGGCGTCAGGAACAGGGAATAGTGACCCACGATCTCCACAAAGAAACGGACAAAGGCCTCGGACACCACCTCGTTCAAAGGGCTGATTTCTAAGGAAAAAATAAAGAGGCAACACTCAGGACAGTGCTGTAAGTATGTGCTAGGAAAATCTCTGGGTAAAAATTCCCTGGTTTTTTCCAGATCCAGCCTGAGAAGAAAAAGCTGCTCGAGAGAGGGCATCCTAGGAAGTGCTTGTGACCAAATTGCTACTACTTTGAAAGACAGCAAGCTTTATTTTGGTGCTCACTTTTCTCTGGTGGGATGGGGGAGAGAATCAGAAGAGTAAAAGTGAGAAGACTTATGGGTTAAGATAAAGAGAGTTTAATGGATGAATCTAAAACTGTGCACCCAAGCAAAGCAAAATAATTGATTTATTCAGCAGCTCCCATCGGCAGGCAGCCCTTCCCAGGAAAGCAGGGCTCCAGCATGCATGCCTTGGGAAGACAAAATGCCCTATTTCCAAATGTCTCCCCACTTCCTCCTTCTTCCTGCAGCTTATATTCTGAGCATGACTCCATGAGCATGACTCCATGTGGAACCCTTTGGTTATTTGGGGTCAGCTGGCTCTGTCCCCTCCCCACTCCTTGTGCACCCTCAGCCCACTCACTGGTGGGGTGGGATGAGAGGCAGAAAGGTGTTGGCTCGGTATGAGCTCTGCTCAGCACCAGCTAAAACACCCCTGTATTATCAACACCACTTCCAGCACAAATCCAAAACATAGCCCCATACTAGCTATGGAGAAAATGAACCCTGTCCTAGCCAAAACCAGCACATTCTCCAGGCTCCTCTGCCCCAAGGAGATGCCCATACTGTCCCCTAAGAGAGCTGTCCCAGCCCAGTCACCATAAGCCACGTGGCCATCGCCGAGTCTGCAGCTCTGCAGGTGACAGTCCCCTGGAGGAGCCTGCATCCCCCATGGCCAGCACAGAGTGGAATGAAAGACTCTGAAAAGGAGTACAGGTGCTCATTGGAATTGCAAGGGAAGCATGGCCAGGGCTGGGAAGAGATAAGTACTGTTGCTCTTCACACAGAGAACTGCCCCTGTGTGCTGAAATACTTCATATAACTTAACCAAAATCCTGATCTCCCTCCAATACCTGTGGTGTTAAATTCAGTACAAGCCCAGCTCTCCTTTAAGAAGTGACAGACAAGGAAGGGGCAGGAAAAGACATGGTTTGAAGCTGAAAGGCACTGTGCTTTACCCTGCTTGCCATTGACAGGGCCCTCCTCCTTGTCGCTCGCCAGCTCATTCCTCTGCTCCAAAATGTGCTCTAGGGCAGCCTGCAGCTTGCGGGGCAGGATGGAGTCCTCATCTTCCATCTGTAAGACAGAGCCACCTCCTCAGGGACTGGGGCTGGGACAAAAACATCTCCTACCCTGTCCTCAGCACAGCAGGGGGAGCACTAGAAATGAACCAGCACCACCCAGAGCAGTACTATCAAGAAGCACAAGAGGAAGGAAAAAGGGGGTGTCTTTTCCTAAATATTCCCCTGTTTTGGAGGAATTTTATATGTCTGACCTGAGAGGCTACTGGGGAGGGCTCACCCATGGCCTCACCATCTGCCCACGAGCACCAGCCCCACCACAAAGAGGAGGTGTGTGAACAATGCTGGCACGTGGCCAGGTGAGCAGAGCCTCTGCTCAGGCACCAAACCTCTTACACAGGCATAAGGAATTCCCAGGGAGCATCAGAGCCAAGGAACTGCCAGTGACTGTGCAGAGCTCCTACCAGCCCTGGCTGAGTTGGCTGATTCAGCTGAAGCCTTCAGAAGAGAGGTGCAAGGTAAAGCATTACCCCAGAGCTAAGGCAGCTGGCAAGTGAGGACTGTGGGAGGGCTTGGCCTTGGCCCACACGCTGCTCCCTGCAGCAGGAGGAGCACTCATCCCATCTTAGTCACAGTCCAGACCCACGCTGCTCAGCAATCTGCCAAAGAGCTCTGGGAAAAAAGAGCCTCCTGGGCCAGGAGTATGTTTGCTCATTTATCCTCTTCCTTCCTCCTCCCCTTCCCACTCTTCCTCTGCACAACAAAGGGAAGTGAAAACCAGCAGGCAATCTTGGCTGCAGAGTGACACAGGGGCTCCCATGTACCACCTTCCTGCCTCTGACCCATCCAGTGCAAGGACTGGAGAGAGGAACCACAAGCTCCCAAGGCAGGAAGGATTTCAAAAAATCCTCGAGGCTCCCCTCCCACTCAGGGCACAGTATGTGATGGGAGATGGACTGACAGACAGGCTGGAAGATCCCACACTGCTCCCCAGCAGACAGTGCTGAGCCAAAGCTTTCCAGCTCTGTTCTCTGCCTTGCAGGATGACACTTAAGAACCCATAGTGCTCAAGTGCCACCATTTTCCCCTATAAAAAAAAAAGAGAAAGAGGTAATTCTCAGTGATTTAGTCCTCAACAGCTGTGGTTTGGGATGCTGATGATACATATATACACAGCAATTCCTACAATGCAAGCCCTGCCTTGGTTTTTGAGTGGGGAGAAAGTGATCCAACCAGCCAGGCAGGTCAGCAAACACAGATGGAGGTAAGCTATGGAGGAAAAAGAGGAGAAAAGGATATGAATTAGCTCTGCTCACCTGTCTCAAAAACCGATTATTTACAAGGTCAACGACGAGGACCTAAGAATGAAAGAGCGAGAATTAAAAGGGGAAGTAATTATTTCCACCATCAGAGATTATCTCAATCTGTAACTGCTCTGGAGAAAACACTTCCCTGCTCCTCCTACTCTCCACTGCAGCTGGAGAAGGCACCCAGCATGACCCAGGAGCAGAGCCAGTGTTGTGGCTTTCTGGGGATGCCACTGCAAACCACAGCACAGCTTGGAGAGCAGCTTCAGGCCTGGCCCACTGCTCCTCACCACACACCAGGGCCAGAGCTTCATCCCTTCTCCCTGTGTGCTGCACTGCTGTCTCCTGGGAGGCAGGGAGGGAAATCCCTCCCTCAGCACGTTCAGCCTTGCTGTGCTCACTCTTGTGCACCAGGAATCCAACTCTTAATTATTTATTGCTATCATGTGTCACCCTGATTTTCTCAAGTTTTACCAAGCCTTATGATGTTTGCATTTTTTGCACAGAACTTTCCCTCAAAATTTATGTAAATAACTTATTGTTTTTCATTCCTTTATGGGGTATGAGCAACCTGATGGACTGTTGGGTTGCCCAGTGACACTGAGGAGGTGGCACTGTCACCCTCCAATGACACTGGCATTTCAGAAAGATATATATATAGAGTCAGATGTTTTAATAAAGAGTTTTTTAGTTTGCTTTGACCAGAACTGCTCTGTGTCCTTCTTGTGTCACCCCATGGTGACAATCATGAGGCACCTGTGTTAAGGGGCAGCTGTCCTGGCCAGGCTGTAGCAGTCACACTTGAGACTGCCAGGGTTTGCATGCAGCCCCTAGACAGCACCTTGCAGAAAACAGTACCAACTGTAATAAAACCATCTCCTTCCCACAGCAGCTCCACTGTGGAAGATTCCAGCCCCCTGCCTTGCCAAGCTGTGGCCAAGGCAGAGCACAGACCTTTGCCTGCCTGGGGGAACATCCACCTCTGCCCTTAGCCCACAGCCAGAGGATGAGAGCTCCGCTCCCTGGTGCTGCCAGCTGCCAGAAAACAGCTGAGCCCACAGGAAACAAGCTGGAGCAGAGCATGGTGTGGATGCAGGACTGACCTCCTCCACGGGCAGCTCCTTCAGGCGGGGCAGGGAGCTGGAGAGCAGGCCGATGAGGAAAGGGGTGGGTGAGCACACGATGTCGATCATGGACGGCGGCAGCACGGGGATGTAGGTGTGCTGCCAGGTGAAGGGGTACAGCAGGGCCACCGTGGCATGGCAACACTTGGAGAGAGTGCTGGAAGACAAAACACAACCAAGGGACGTGGCTGGTCTGTCAGGGAATATTGCAGAAAGGAGATCCCTGATGCAGGGAATGATTGGCATCTGACTCCATGACTCAGAAGGCTGAGGAATTGCTTTATTAAATTATATTTAATAAATATATATATACATATATATAATATATAATGAATATATATTTATATATAAATATATATATAAAATAATTATACCTAATTTATTTACAGTAATACTATACTATATTAAAAAGGTGCTATAGTAAAGAATACTGAAAGGATACTAAAGAAAATCTGTGACTCTTTTCAGAGTCCTGACACAGCTTGGCCCAATTGGCCAATGAGTCCAACAACCATCACTGGTGTCTTATTAACAAATCACTCTGAGGTAAACAATCTTCCCAACACATTCCACATGTGCAAAACANTGAGCACACGATGTCGATCATGGACGGCGGCAGCACGGGGATGTAGGTGTGCTGCCAGGTGAAGGGGTACAGCAGGGCCACCGTGGCATGGCAACACTTGGAGAGAGTGCTGGAAGACAAAACACAACCAAGGGACGTGGCTGGTCTGTCAGGGAATATTGCAGAAAGGAGATCCCTGATGCAGGGAATGATTGGCNGGTGAATGCCACAAGGAATGAGGGGTGCTTCCTAGAAATTAACTGTTCCCTGATTGATCTCTCTAATTACTAGAGGCTTTCCCATATTTCTGACCCCATTTTTCAGCTTCACAAGCAATGACTTCTGAAGGATGACCCCAGCCCACACTCCCATAACAAGAGATGGGTTGCACTGAATCAGAGATCTGCTGCTCCAGTGTCCTGATGGAAACTATGAGACAAACACTGCATCTGCTATGCCACTGCCTCTCCTTAGAGAAATGAGTTCATTCTCCCACAGCTCTCTGGCAGGAGTCAGGCAGGATATCCACTTAGCCATGGGAGAGCTTGCCACAGGGCACCAGTTATTCATCTCTTCTGAGTCTGGAAGCATTTTTATGTGTCAAGAGAGGAGGAAGGCTAGCTGCTATAAATCCTGTATATATAACATCATTTAGTTTTACCAGCATCCAGGAAAGGGGAGGAAGGAGGCTGGTGCAGCATGCAGGAGTCACGTGGATAGAGCAGGATGTCCAGCTGGCTCCCATTAGACTCCATGGGAGAATTTCCATTCAGCAAGCTGGGTTTATTGCTGACTTGAGAGGAAAGGGGTTTGATGGGTGTGGACTTGAGCTTGCTCTGAAAAGTGAAGCCTGCTTTCCCTCCCCTCCCCACTCCAGTTAAGTTTGGTGGATGTGCATCCCTGTGCTGTGTCACTACTCTGAGCACAGTGGTGTGGCTGGGGGCAGCTGGCTGGCTTCCACCACCTAAGATCAGGTCAGCAGAACAAAATTGTAGCTGCTGGGACATCAGTGTGACAGTATCAAGTAATCAGGAACAAACACTGTTAAACATGTGGCACTTTTTGGAGATGAGGAGATCCCAGGGGAGAGGCTGGAATCTGCTTAACCTGAAAATTTTATCTGGGCCTGTGACAGGTAGGGAACTGGCACTTGGGAAACCTGTGTTCTGAGAAAGTCTCTTCACAAAATGGGGACAGCTTCCTCTCCCTTCACTCCCAGAGGACTGTCTTTTTTAAGGGGATACTCTGTAAAAACAGAGGAAGACCCTTCAAAGGCTCTGTTACAGACTGGTAGCTTTAAGCCTTAAAATGGCAAAAAACCCCTCAGTTCCACATCCTGGTTTGGAAAGGTGTGAGTGTATCCCCTTCCCTGCATTCACTCCTCCAGGCTGCCTCTCTTGCTGCTCTCCAGCTGTGCCTGCCATCATCAGCTAGCCCACACCTTGCTGTGTCTATCACAAATGCAAGGCAGACAATGAATCTGAGAGAAGCAAAATCAAAATAAGGAGAAACATGGAGCTAGCAAGAAACAGAAACATTAAAAAAAAAAACCCACCCAGAAAAAATGTGGGAATAATATCAAAGTAGATGATTTTTGTTGTATCTTTCATACAAGCTAATCTTGAAAGGAACTGCAACAAAAGTGAATGTGTCATCTTAGAAGTGCACTCCAAGCTAATGAAATCCTTTAAAAACCATCTCCTTCAAAGCTGTGCTACTCATACATTTCAGGTCATGTTAGCAGATACAAAAGCAGGGGCTTCTCTTCCCCTCCATTACTGCAGAGTGTATTTTCCACTCCTCAATTTCTGACTGATAATAGACCTGGTAATAGCAGCAGCAGCATAGTGAAAGCTGAAAGAACTGCACATTTCATCACTTGTGCACAGCAGTGGGGCATTATCACCACCCACTGTTCCTCTTCTTTGAGGAGAAGGTGAATGTGGAAGTGTTAGAAGTTTTACATTTGTCACCAATCCTCTACTTTGAAGGTGTATCCAAATTTTCTGCCTAAACATGGGACCTGAATTTATAGACAGCATGTGAAAACCTATGGAAAACATCTCTGAGTCCAGGTAGCTCCACAGAGGAGCAGTGAGCAGCTGAAGTAGGTGGTTATTTATGGCATGGTGAGATATTATGGCAAGCTGTCTCCTACTCTATTTATGGGGGCTTATTCTTCCCTCAGCCCAGCTCTTGAGTCCCAGTGAGTGGAAGTGAAAGACAGAGCTGTGCTAAGTCTGAAATTGTACACACCAGGCAGTGAGAAGTAAAGATGACTTCCCCTTCCACCCTTCCATCTGTGCATGACTCAACCACTGCAGGGTGAAACCCAGTGATCTCTGCTCCCAAACATTTCCCACTGTGGAAGACCTTTCCAGGGAACAATACCAGTAGGGTTGAGGTCTGTGAGCCTCCTTTGTAGGCAGAGCAGTTCAGGGATGGACACAGAGGAGGAACCACTGAGGTACCTTTTTCACATGTCAGCCTTGCTCTGCAGGTAGTCTCAGGGAGCTGCAGGTTGCCAGGAGCCCAGAAGAACCGTGGCCATCTGGAGTGACTCAAGCCCAAGATCTCTCTTTCTCTTGCACTGAGCACTGCAACAAGCACTAAGGGACTGCTGATTCACACCAGGCTGATGAGCCTTGCAAAAGAATCCAGCTTGATAAATCCCTTTTATGCCACTTGTGTGACTTTTCAGCCAGCAGCCATGAGACTGCAGTGTGCTCTGGGAAGTGTCAGGAGCCACCCTCAGGCCACACAGGTTCAGTCCAGCTGTTCAAATGGGACACAGGCACCAGTTTCTAAAGCTTTTGGTTTCATGAGTAACCTTTAAAATGCTGCAGGTTTTTGAAGAGCACTGTCAAGATGCTGAGCACATTTTCATGGGTTCATTCAGCCTTCTGGAGGGAACATGGTTGAGCTGGGTGCTGCTCGCAGTTGAGACTGAGATGTCAACAGAGTAAGGGGCTAAAAAGCACTGAGTACACAAGAACCCTCAGACTCCTCCCTCAAGGTGAGATTTGGATACACAGATCTCTCTGGGTAAGCATTCCCTTGGTCAGAACAATGATACTGCAGCAACCTGTGGCACTCTGTTGCTTGAACAGGCCCTCCCACCACACAGCACCCTGTGAAGCTGCTGCTTCTTGGCAGCCACCCTGAACACAGGTGGCCAATACAGACACTGAACACAACAGCTGCAACCACACAGAAACCCTTCTTCCTCTCCTGGGAAAACTTGCTCCAAGACTAGCTTGACTTGCTCTAAAAGACACCTTGACAAGTTGCAACAGCTCCTACAGAGGGACACTGGCTGTTCAGCCTGGTTGCTTTCCAATCCAAAGGCAAGCATATGTGATAAAAAGCCTCCAAAGCTGACTCCCTCTTTGGGTTTAGGACACTGCATGATTTCTGAAAAACACAACTGAATCAAACATCCTGCTGTAGTTTAATGCCAGGAAGTCCTGTGGTCCCTGCACTAACCAAACTGCTCAAAATATGCTGGCATTTGGCAATTTAAGACTGTTTGAATATGTATCTTTTAATTTTCTTTTTTTTTATAAGCTCTGCCACGGTAGGATTTGTTTTACAAACACCTTCAGATTTCTGACACTGTGTCACATCTGGAGTTACTTATGATGGATTACAGATCTGGTTTACAACATTTAGCAGGCACAGGAGCTTCCAAGCATTGTTCCATGACTTCACACAGCACTGCTGTGAATCCCACCAGGAGGATGCCAAGTTCCACCAGCTCTCTGGGGACCCTCACTGACTCCCACCAACGTGGCAGGTTAAGAAATGAGTATTAAGAAGATCTGAAGAGACAACACTATTATCTGACATCCAAACTTCATCCTTGGTTTTCTTCTTCTCCCTCATCACAGGACAAAAATGGATAAATCTGCAGAGGCTGATATTCACAGTCCCAGATTTGTTTTTGTAGCACATGGTAAAGGGTTCTTCCTGATGATTAATTACCTTTTGCTGGGGATGACCACATTTAAAGTGTCTACTCTAATTCTTTCAGATCTGCCTTTGATAACAATGACTGCTTTGTGTTGTTGATACAGCTGTGGTTTCTGGCAGAGACAGAGGCAATTGCTTGAGTTGGTCAGATCCACAACAAGCTTTTGAGATCTGGAAAAAGGAGGCTTTGATTTTAAGCCCGTGCAAGCTTTTCTTTTTAAAAAGCCTTCTGAATCACAAGATCTCCTGCTCAGGCCACTAAAAACTGCCCAGCTTGAGGTACCTTGTGACATCAGGTGATTTTAGCTGAAAGATGCCTTCTAAAAGGTTGTTTGGCAGTGCCTGGAGCTGCATGCCAGGCAACATCCCTTTGAAACAAAAGCAGCTCTCATGTTGCAGTGTCTAACCCGTGCCACTGTCTCCACTGCCCCAGGACTAAAGTTAACATTGCAGGAATGAACAAAAGCTGGGGGAAGACTACACAGACCAACAAAGTTTTAACAAAGTCATTTTCCTGGGTTGCAAGGCAATGTATACTCCAGTGTCCATAGTGACAGAGAAAAAAACCCACCCAAAAACTAATAAACCAAATTCTTTCCTTTTCCGCTGCCAAGCTGTGGATTGACAGGTATTTAAACACTCAATGCTCATTCTAAAGATGGAAAAGACAAAGTATTTCACTTGCTGTACACTTGTTAGATGCATTTTTTGGCTCAGCTTGAAAACATTTCACAGTTCATGCAGTATTTGGCAGGAGACCTTGCAGCTTTCTTTTCCCACAGACTGATTTTATAGCAATTAAAGGATGTAAATAAATTGCACACATCATTTCTCTGTCACTCACACCCAGAAACACCTTTTCAAACATGGACAGATAGTTACTGATAGTACCCACGTGAAGAACTGCAAAGATTAATGATAAATGTAATTTATTGTCCATCTTTCACTGTGTCACCTGCACTCTTCCCATTAATCCATCTCAGCTGGATTATTTCTAGCATTCCTAACCTCTGAGCAGTTTCCAACAGCTGCTTTTATAGTTTTTTTTTCCTTCTCTTCAGCTATTTCCAAAAAGAGTTTCTTATCTTTCCTCTTAAATTGTCATTTTCACTCCTAGAGTGAATACTACTTAATACTCATTGAGTTCAATGTGTTCCTGTCCCAGGAAAAAATATGATTTGGACAGAAGATCCTGTATCTACAACAGCATCACCTTTCAAAACATGGAAGGTCCCCCTATAAGTAGAAGAGACTGCTCACCTTAGGAAAGGCTCACTAAACCAGTCCATTAAAGTCACTGAGCTAGATTAAAATATGCAGTTACTTAATTTTGAGGGACATTTTCTTTGTTTTCTGCATTTCACATCTTTACAGTCCTTTGGGATAATTTCCAAGCTTTTGCTCCACAAAAATGAGCCAGAGAAACTTCATATTTTGCAAGAGGAAAAGAAGAAGACTCCTCTGAAATTGCTAAGAGCAAGGTCTTCTCAGAAAAATCAAATATTAAAAGTCTCACAGAGAGCTGGCAAATCTGTGGTAAATATTTGAAGCCCTGTGGTCTAACAGACCCTGGATCTTTTAAACATGACAATTCCTTTTTCACAGAAAAAAAAAAAAAAGAAGCTGTTTGTGAGATATTTAAGAATTCTAGAAACTATGATTCTATAGCTCTCTCCCATTCTCTTTACAGGCCTGTACAGCTGGATTCATTCCTAAGGACCCCAGATATCCTCACAAAAGATGCAGGGGTAGGAAAAGAACACCAAAACCCATCAAGGTGCTTTCAATTAGAGACATCACACCCCATGCTCAGAATACACAGTGTTGTGCTGTCATTTAAAGAGGTGATAGGAAAAGATTTGTTAAACAAATGTTCATTTAAAGTGATGTCTCAACCCCCCCAAAAGTTCCCTGCCATTTCCTGATACTATCCAGCTCTCATGTACAGACCACAATGTCAATCTGTGCCCTTAACATTTTTTCTCAGAATGTAAAATTTATCCTACAGAAGAAGAGAAAAATACTTGAGAGCCTGTGATCACAGATTATGTCATAAATCATATATATTACATAGAGATTTAGTGTTTGGATGAATTCTCTCACTTCCAATATGAATCTAAATGCTCTGTGTGAAATGTGTGGTTTAAGTATCCAGAATACCAAGTCTCTACACACATAATGTATCAGTGACTATAAAGAGGCAAATTTCCCCCTTTCTGAACCAAGACAGCTGCCAAAACCTGCAAGCAGACACTGCTAGAGCTTCCCTCTACCCAGCCTTTCTATTCCTGTGATGAGACTGCCTGAGCTCTGCCCACAGAGAGTCACAGATCTATGTAGAATGAATTTTTCCCCTTCATTTTCCTCTAGAAGGGGCCTCTCCATTCTCTGCCCCAGTGCTCAGTCCCAGAGCTGCAGGCTGCTGCCTGGAAGTTGTGAAAACAGACAGCTTAGGGGCATTGTACACTCCTGAAACCTGAGAGTGTTCCTAAGTGTCATTACTCATCCAGGCAGCTTTTCTTTCCCCAGCCTTGGCGAACTTTCCTCCCTGAATCCTTAAGTGCTTCAAGGGCTGGAGAGCTGCCAGCCACCAGCTGCACAAGATCTTAAAGAAATCCGGACCCATTTTCATAATTTAGGAGTGCAAACAAATACATTTTTAAAAGAGCAAATTGAGCAGATTCAAAATAGAAGGGGGAAGTCCTCTGCCTCATTTCCCCATCTCATTTCCGCTCCCTCATTTCCCCATTTCGCTGCATCCTTTACTTTCATCCCCATAAGAAAAAAAGAAGTCTTTAGAAACCAATATGAAAATACAAGCTGAAAAATCAAGAAGATTTTGTGACATCAGGGAAAAACTCAGAAGGGACAGTGATGTCTGCACAAAGCTTGATCCCTGCAAACCCAAGCACAGCTCAGCAGGGAACAGTGCAGCATGATGGAGCAAAAGGAGGGGTTTTGCTTCCTTAGCACCAGGGTTCTGCTCTGAAATTATCTGGAGGAAGTGGAATTTGGTTCTCCGTGGGGATGAGAAGCAGCACTTTTTGCAAGCTGCAAAATGAAATTATGGTTCATGGCCTAAGTTCCCAGTTCCTGGGAAGAACAGCCTTATTCACGTCGTTATGAGGTTGAAAAGGGCAGAGGAGAAAAACAACAAAGCAGAGAGATCTGTCACTGCAGCCTTCCCAGCCTCCTTTCCCTGCCAGCATTTTCTTTAGGGGAATGCAAGAGGGTACCTGAGCTTGTCTGCAATAAAGATCACCCTCCTTTCCAGCAGCAAGGAGGCAAAGACTCTGCTCAGGTGCCGCACGCTGAGGGAGGAGAACAAGGACTCGAAATCAACGTGCTCCAGCCTGGAGTCGAGGGGCCGCCGCAGCTCGATGACCTGTTGGGGACAAAAAGGGCACAGGTGAGCTCTTGATGCCACCCAGAGTGTGCCAAGCAAGGACCCAGAAGGTATTTTCACAGCCCTCACTGACTGCTGGTGAGCACCAGACAGCAGTAAGTCCTCAAACACAGTCCTTCCAAAGATCCTTCTTCCAGATGAAGACGATCCAGAGTCCACTCCAATAGGCACAGCATGAGATCAACCACAAGTTCTTCCCACTGGACTGAGGACAGGGAGCTCTTCATAAGGAGGAAAACCAGTTTGTGTCCAGCTAGGAGTGGTTTTCAGGCTTTCTGGTATTCAGGCAGCAGAATGTCATGGAGCCTTTCAAATCTACACTCTGACTTTTGCAGTTACGATTTATTTATTTTTTACTACAAGAATCTGAATGCCTAACCTTCTGACCATAAATTTTTTCTATCAGTTACAGACAAGAGCAGCCTGTGGGTATTTTTCTTTGTTAATATCTACTTAAATAATGCCTGTCATAGCACCTTAGCACTTCATACTCCTTATCTTAGACAGATGCTTATCTAAATTGTTTTTGAAAGCTTCCAACACCACACATTTCATAAATCCCACAAGAAAATTACTCTAGTTCTGAACTGTCCTCACCAACACCAAGCCTGCAGCTGAAACATGTCAGTGGCAAATTACTTCAATTACTTGTTGTCTTACTCTCAGTATACACTGAGAACAACTGGTCACATTCCTCTCTGTAGGAAACTTCTTGTGTATTGAAAGGTTATCACGAGTCTTCCTTTGTCTTCTGTTTTCTATATTAAGTAAACAATTTTCTCAAGCTTTGCCTGTATTTTGTAGACCACTTAGTGAGCAGAACTACCCTTCTGGGGCTTTCTCCTAGCGGGTGCATGTTTTGGAAAACAATACTCTAAATAAAATTCCATCAATACTGGAAAGCAGAAAATTTGCTTTCCTTTATTATTCATCCCTTCACTTGCTTTCACAATGAAGGATTTTGTCTAAATAATACCACACTGTTACTTTTGCTCACCTTATGGCCCACTGTACCACCAGATCCTTCTCTGAGGTACCATTGCTCACTCAGTTACTTTCATGTTATATTAGACTATTTTTTTCTTCCTCCCAACATTCTGCTCTTGTCCATACTGACTTTCACATCAGATCTTCCATTTACAGAATCACAGAATCATTTAGAATGGAAAAGAGCTCTAAGATCACTGAGTCCAACTGATCACCACCATGATAACTAGACCACAGTACCACATGCAGTCATTTCTTGAACACTTCAATGTGTTTCTTGAATTTAGGGGAGTGGGACACTTTGATTTTTAATCCCTTACTCTACAAAGTGCCTGCTCCCATTCCAGTGCTGTACTGTGTAAATGTGGAGTTTATGCCATCAATCAGATAATTAATGAACAGAATCCCAGACACAAACCAGCCACAACATTCTCACAGCACACCAGTGGGACTTTGCTCCTCCAGCACACATTTTTAACCAGCTTTGCATGTTCTCTGCAGTAATGTCATTTATTTGGGACTGTTTCCAGTAGGGCTGAGGAGAATGTCATCATGCAGTGCTCTGCTGAAAGCCTGCAGGCACAACTTTATCAACTCACTGGCTTTCCTCCCTCTCACATTCAGGGCATACCATGCCCTGCAGCAAGTAGGGCCAAAACTAAGTTCAATTTGTCTCCCTCCATCCCCCCACAGTCCTTCAATGCCACACCCTAAAGCTCTGCACTCTTAAAACCCTCCCGCTGTTCTCACACCACATTGTGTGAGATGCAACACAGATCCTCACCTCCACTCTGTGAAAATGCCATTCTCAAAGGCTGCAACATTAGCCTGGTGTGGTTTCAAGGATTTTTTGATTGGATCCACACAAACAGAGGTTCTGTATTAAGGGTGCTGGAGCACATTGTTCAAACCTGTCATTAGGAAGTTAAGTGTGGTGTCCTTGAGCAGATCCAAGGTCATATGCTGGGCAGCACAGGACATGCTGTGTGTGCCTCCTGGCCTCAAGGCCAATGTCCTGTTTCCTTTTGCTATGTCAGGCTGTGTGCTTACATTCATTTTTACCATAGGATTTCCATTTTGATTCTGAGGTCACTGAAGTCTCCATACCATCCCCTCTGGTTGCCTGTTTTACTCCCAGCTTCCCCCCCACAGTTGACAGATCATCTCTTCTTGAAGATCCCCAGTGCTATGCCATGGTCCCAACTTTCAGTCACTAGTCCTGCACCATTTACTGGCCTGTTTCCCTCTGTCTAGGAAGTGCCTTTACCTCTGTTCCTGAGCCTGGCAAGAAGTTCTTGACTGTAATTGTCCTGCCCAGAGCTGGGAAAGGTGCCTCCATGACACTCCTCATGAGAGGCTGCACCAGGGCTGGGGAGATGCCCCGTCTCTTCTCAACCTCATCCAAGATCTGAAATAAAGGCATGAAGACACAAAAACATGCAAATCAGGAGGAGGGAGATAACACCAGGAATGAACTGCACCACCATCTATCTATGGTCTCTCCTTAATCCAGTATTGACATGGAGCTGTGTATCAAAAGAAAGAAGGCAAAAGGTGCAACTGCAGACCCTTGATTTCTTTTATCAGGAGAAACACTGCTCCAGTGAGGCCACGGTAAAGCTGAAAATTTGCAAACTCCCCACTACACTCAGAGTCAGGACTCCACCTGTTAACTTCTCTTGCCTTCTGGGAGTTGTGCTGAAGGAAAAAGGCAAGAGCTGACAATCTAGTTTCCTATTAACTGTACTTTTGCTAGGTTCTGGAATTAGCATGTGGTTGCCTCACCAACACCATTTCAGATCCTTTCTTCAGCTATCAGCTTCCCTGATCCCCATTCATTCAGGTGCTGGCTTCACTCTCAGTCCCTCTTCACCTACAGCACAAATTCCCTCTCTGTCTCCCCCCTCACCTTAGAGAAGAGATTGAAGCATCCAAGGCGACTCACAATGCAGTAAACTTCTGGGAGACGCTTCCCTTTTCCACTGGGCTTTCAAAACAAACACAAACACACAAAAAAACCCGAGGAAATGTCAGAGTTATAACTACTGCAAAGTTAGAGTGACTTAGCTGTGCATATCACTGGCTGGTTCAGAAACTGGCAGACATTTGACAGTATGGTGATGATGACAACCTGGCTCAAACCCTGGCACACCAGAAACAGTGAGGAGAAATGGGCACATCCACAGAATGGTCCCAGCTTACCTAAATCAAATGACAAAGGCAGAACAGACTGATCTTCAGAGACAACTCTGAACCTACAGGACCAGCACAGGTTTAGACAACTGTTTAATAGCTATCCAAATCTAAAGAGGATAAACCCTGTCTTCAGTTTCAGGGGTGAAACAACAGGCCATGGCCATGGCAAAGTGCTGGTGCAAGGAAAATGCAAGAGAGTTATGTCTGGAGGGGAGGATGGGACACAGAGAGGGACTTTGGCACTGAACAGAAGAGAGCAAAGCTGCTCTGCTGCTGCTCTTTTTATTCCACACTGAAAGAGAAGAGCAGCAGCTTTTCATTTTCCAGAATGGGTGCCAGTAACACCAACCCCACAGAAGGCTGTACCACTAGGAAAAGGAAAAAATCTCAGGGATAATTACCAGCAGCCTCCTACAATACCCAAATCGCCTGCTTCCATCTTCCCCCGTCAGGACAAATGAGAATGTCTCACTGCAGAAAGAGAAACCAGAATGACTAGATACCCATTAGCCTCATTACCAATCCCAGACATACAAATCCAACAAACCCCCAGTATTTCTGCATTTCCCATACACCCCTCCCAGAGTTCTGCCCAATCTTCTACCGTAACGGCTCTTGTATTTAATTAGTTTGATATAGAAATATTTTTCTCATGAATCAGGATACAAAGGACAGTACCTACCTGGCAAACTGATGGATGGGGGCCCAGTCCTTTGCATCAGGGAAGCAAAACTGGGGAATAGCTTTCAACTGATCTTCTGCCTCACGCATGAATTTGAACGAGCGCTCAAGCTAGGAGAATAGAGAGAAGGAATGTTTCCAATTAGTCATGTGGGGATGGAATGACTTCAAATATTTTTCCTGTGACAAATGAAGAGGTGATGACAGAGGCTAAGCTTCTGCCTGGAAGATATTAAAATTTCTGTGATTCTGGCTCACCTAATCTTTAGATATCTCAAGGTAACTCTGTGCCCTCAATTCCACCAAGCCCTGTGTCTGCAGCACCTGCCTCCGCTATATTGTGCCTCTAATCTGGGACACACAGCAAGGGGCAAGAGAACTGAAGTCTGAGGGGAGCTCTGGTCACATCCCATTTACAAACACTCTGTCACACTGGCTCTGTGTTTCTCTCAGTCTTCCTTCCCCAATTTGAGCTACCACTGAAAGCTATTCCTTCCCTTTCAGAACATATATCTTCTTCCAACCACCACTTATCTTTAAAGAGGAAAGGGGGAGAAAGGGAATAGCTCAAAATAGCTCAATAGCTCAAGTCATAGCCAAGAGCAGCAAAAGATCGAAATCAGCTGCTCTTTCAGGAGTGAGCAATACCATGACAATTCTCAGGCAGTGACTGAAGCCTCCCACTGTCTTCAGTCTCCCTTAATGCTGACACAGCAGAGGGTCACTGACACAACACGCGACAAACAGAGAAGCTGCAGCTCCTCCAGCTCTCCAAGTGTCCCACACAACCTGAGACAGGTCAAGCAGACCTTCAGTGGGAACTGCTGGGTGACCTCGGGGATGTAGGCAGCCCCAGCCTGCTTCTTGTGCAGCGACACCACGACGAAGTACTCGAAGAGCTGCCTCTCCTGGTACTCGATCAGGTCCCGCTCCAAGGTCTGGTAGCGCGGGGTTTGCTTCAGCCGTGACTTCACGTGCACCAGGCGCTGGCTGTGAGCTGTGGACACACACAGAGAGCCTGGCTCAGTCTGCCTCTCTGCACAGAGCACCAGCAGTGCTCTGCAGAGACCAAGGGATAAACCTGGAATCACCTCACTGCAGCGGATTTCTTGGTGGCTGGCTAAGAGGTGGGAACCATTTGGAAGCTGCACTATAAATATTGACAGAGATGGGCCATAATCTTGTGCCATCACCCTGAAGAACTTTGGCAGCAGAAGGATTTCATGGATAGCTTTTACAGCCCAAGCTGAGATCCATGTAGCACATGCTGTAACAGATAATGTCCAGGCATTCCTCCTAGCACTCATTTATGCATTTCTCAAAGCCAGCACAGTGAGGTGATTGACCACCTTTGTTCAGAGGAGGCTGTGGGCAGCAATCCCCATGGTTTTACAAGAACAGCACCTGGGTCAGGCCAGGGCTCTGAGTCTGAGTAATGCTGGGGACTCCCAGCTCCAGCACACAGGCTGGGCTGTAGGCCAACAACAAAAACCACGTGAAAAGAGGTGCCAGTGAAAAATGCTGGCTCATGCCAGTTCTTCCTGTGCCTAAAACTAATCTCTCATGCCATGCTTCTACAAGTTCACCAAGACAATGGGAAAACAAGAAAAATTGCCAAGCAAGCTGTAACTTCAACACACACATGAGCCATGGGACAATAAACATTCCAGCATGGAAAGTAATGAAAAGTTGCCTGCTGAGAAGAGACCAGATGAGATTCCCTGAGACCACCCCCCTGCTTTGTTTTACAGTTGCATCTCAAATTAAATCTCCATGATGTCTCCCTTATCCCTGCTACGAAAAAAAGAAAGAATTAACTACAAGCAGAGACTACAGCACATTCTCACAGCTTTGCTTTTTGAGAAGGTGGGTGGCAATGCAACTTTCTGATGGAAACAACAACCACAGAGATGCTGTAGGAACTTCAGTACATAAGGTATCTGCCTGGGAGACAGGACTTCCTGAGAAATGGTATATACTTGTTGATCTTTTGTCTGGTAGAGTTGTGCCACTCATGGACTATTCCAGACAATGTCATTTAAATCTTGAGGTGCCTCTCAAATCAGAAAGTGTAACAAACCCTAGGCAGTTAAAGCCCTGGAAAGATGGCTCAGACTCCTTTCATTTGTCACCAACTATGTTATTTGCTCTAGGGCTGTAAAGATTTCAGAAGTGGTTTCTATTTCACCAGGGACTTCAAAAGGAGCAGAGTCACAGCAATGCTGAGTGCTTCTGAAAAGCTTGCTCAAGATCTGCACAGTTTATATTCTAAAGATACCAGAATTTTACTGCTGTCATCATGGCAGAGTTTGTCTTCCAAGATTTTTCCTTTCTGAGTGTCAGCCCTTCCAGCTCTGACATACAGCCTTATGATTCACTGAGTCTCAGATGATGTACAGTGACTTGCAAGCAGAGGTACCTGGCTGGTGTGGTTGATGTGTTACACAAAATGTACAAAGTTACAAATACATGAGACTTGCTAAATCATCTCACTTTCCTATTCAAAAACAGGGAAGCCAACAGTTCAACAAGGCATAAAGCAGAATACAGTTGTAGTTAGAGCAAACAGCAAGTGCCAGAGCTCCTGTTCACACTTATGCAGACTTGCAAAGTCACTTAGACCCAGGTCTGGATCTGGATATTGTCCAGAGTCCAGTGCTGTTGGATTTGAGGTGACTTCATATGATCTCCATCATCCTCTCTCTAGGGAGCTCTGAGCTGCAGTTACAGAGAAACACAGGATGATGCACATGATTCACTATGGCAACCAGCAGCAGACAAAAGTTCAAATCTTCCTGGCCATACCTACACTGCCTTTCTCAGCTAAATCTGAACATGGTCTGTATTTCATTACATCACATTTCAGGAGGGTTGTGAATGTAATTTCTCCACCATCCTAGTGCCAGGATGTCCTGTCTCCAGGCTAGCCTTAGAAGCTGTCAAAAGGCAGGCACTGGCAGCAATTTTCAGCTTGCTCTTGCTAACATAGCAATACAGATAAAAGCTTTTTATAGATAAAATGCAGATGAAAGCAAGAGCATACAATAGTTCTTGAGTGGAAAACTGTGCTCACAAGAGGGAATTCAGCCTGAGCTTTCACTTCTAAAAACCTGGAAGAGGGTGAGAAGGAGCACTCCCATTCACAATGAAGGGTGGCTGACACACAGCCCAACTGCTGCTCATGCCTGTCTTTTCAGCTTGGAACTGAACTGACCTGCTATCCAGATCTGATGTGCATGTGAGTCAGGAAAATTTGGAATGTGAGGGAGTTTCCATCTTGCATTCTAACTCTGCCAGGACTTTGAATTTGCCACACAAATTCCCAAAAGACAGCAAGGTCCCCAGAATGTGCAGGGGCTAGTTACCAGTACAAGGTTTCAGGAGAGTATTTTGGAGATGAGTACACCAAATAATCCTACAAGAATGAAGAAAAAAATGCAGTGCTTTATCCCAACCCAGTCAGTGCAGGAGAGTTTAACCAGCAATAAATCACACAGTGCAACTCTGTTTTCCCAGCTAGCCAGTCTGGCTGGTGGCTTTTCTCCCATGTGGTGAGGTATCTGAACATCCAATGCCATGCAACACTGCTTCTGCCATTCTGGTCACACATTTCTGACTCTGCACTCTGAGAAATCTCACTGTATTTCCTCAGTGTCCAATACTCCTCCTGGGAAAGTCAGTCAACAAGGAGCTTTGATGGGAGCTGGAAGAGATGTTTGTTTTGGGCTCCTATAGCACTCTGCCTGTGGATTTTCTCCTGCAGCATTGAGATCTTCATCTTCTTGCTGTGTTCTATGCAGAAACAAGGTCCTTCTCCAAAGGTAGAACACATAGATCTTGTCCTAGGAGCTGAGAGCAGAGTTCATCAGGAGCCATTTGCTCTCTCCACACATGTCCCTTACCTTTCAGCTTCTCTTCAGTGTCACTGTCTGATTCACTGTTTTCATCTGTAACTAGGAAAAAAAATGAAAGGGGAAGATGAATTAAAGAAAGTCTATTTATAGCTGTGCATTTCTTATCACTGGCATGAGAAAGCTGGGCCTGGCAACTTCAGGGGGAAGGAGTTTAGGTCCCAAGGGCCTTGTTCTTTTCAAGGGTGCACATACCCACAGACATTCAGCTTACCAACTCTGGTATCTTCCCATTCATTCGGGAAAAAAATCACCCAAACCAACAACAACACAAAATCAATTTTGCACAGCCAGATGAGCTGCATAAATAATAACATGCCAGAATAGTATTTTATCCAAGTCTGTATAAGCAAAACACCAAGGCAAAATACTCATTAATATGCAGTAGTTTCTGGGACATGGGATAAAACCAAGAAAAGAAACAAACAACAAATTGTTACACTGAATCAGATTCAAGGTCTGTATGGTCCAATGATCTGTTTCTCTGAATGATGCTATAGGGAGGGGTATAAAAAGTCTGGGATGCTTCCCCTGAAAGTTCATATAAACACACTCATCCACCCTATGGCTGTCTATGCTTTATGAAATAGCATAAACAGTAACAAGTAATTGTGGGAAACAAATAGAGGTGGTCACCTTTTGCTGGAAATTGAAGTGTTTTGGAAAAATATTCCGTGTTGGAAAGACACAATCCTAATTTTTACAGAGATGAGCTGTTTAAAAGTAATTGCTCAGAAGTATCTGAATGCTTTGGGCAAGTTGTTAATTGACAGTGGGAGGCTGAAAGTCTCAATCCTGCTATGATGGAGATGGTCCTACAGTCAGTGGTAGAAACCCTGATTCCTAACTGAGGCTATTTGTTTATTGGGATGGTGAAAGAACCAGGGCTGTTCCAAAATCTCTGGTCTTCCATTGGACAGTTTACTGAAGTGACACATTCCCACAAAATATTTTGATCTCAACAAATCAGAGTTTTTGGACAGAACATTCCTCTCCATAGCTTCCAGCAAGTTCCAGAAATAAACATCAAAAAGAGGGGACATGTTTGGGGTGACCTATAAGGTTATCATGCAAAGCCATGGACTGAAAAATGAAGCAAGAAAAACAGAAATCTTCAATTTTAACCAAAGTCTTTTGGGCAGAGGAACAGACCTTTTCTTACCAAAAAAAAAAAAAAAAAGTGGAAACCCCAACTCAACCTTAGTCTGGACTGGAAGAAGTGCTAGAAAGTGTCACATAAACCACTAAGGCAGTCTTTAGAGTCTTTAGTCTTTTAGTCTTTAGTCCAGGTCTTATTCCCAGAAAGTCTTAGATGTATGATGATTTGAAGCTCCTTTACCTTTCCCTGAATTGCTCTCTGTAGACTGTGACAGTCTCTTGACACGTTTCTTTCCCCTCCGTGCCTCGTAAATGGCATTGATTTTCAACACGAGCTGCTCAGCAAACACACAAAGGTTAATTTATTCCCCAGGCAAGAAATTGAGTTAGAATTTCATGCAAAGCGCTCCTTATCCCAACCTTGGCCATACTGAAACCCTTCCCTTGATGGTGCAGGATGCACAATACCCAGCTCTATGCTGTACTCTGGTACACTCATTCTGATACAGCAGAGCCCAGGGTAACAAACCCTGATGAAAGGCCACCCCTGAATGCATTTCCACACTGTGCAGCTGTATTAGCCTGACAGAGTCCATCTCTCCACACCATGATCCAGGCTCCAGGGAGCACCAGAGGGTCCCTTGGCAACCTATCCTGGTCTGCAGGTTTGGAAGAAGAAAACTGGCTTGAGGATGACTAAAGAAATTGAGAAGGGTGGAGGCCAGTGATACTGAAATATTTTACACCAGTGGTTTCCTTTGCAAATCCTGTAATCCCTGTGCTCCCAGCTGAGCAAGAGAGAGGACATTTCAATGCTGGGCTTAGTGGCTCATTCAGTGCCTCTGGTCTCCCTGTCCACTCCTGAAAGAGAGGGGAATTGCAGCAGAGCCATGCCAGGCCTCCTGCTTGAGCAGACCTGCCTCCTTCTCAAGGTCCCAGGCAGGAGCAGTGGGATATGGCCACAGCATTCAGATCTATTCCATAAATAACTGGAATAAATTCAGATTCCACATTTACATCCACACATGTCATGTGAGCTCAAGGTAAGACAGGCCCACCACCTACTTGGTCAGGCAACTCTGAACACAAATATTTAAGTGGGAGGCAGGATGCTCTGATGTGGAAGTGTGGCCTTCACCCAGATGCCCAACTCAGCCTCAGGTGATGCTGCCCTTGACACAGCAAACCTCAGTTCTGAGCTGGCCCTGCAAGACTGCTCAGGGCCACTGTGGGGTAAATAAATACTTGGAATCCTCTCTTCAGCTGACATAAAAGTATGTGTGAACACACTGACAGAGCTCATCAGAGTCCATGCACAGATGTGAAGACATACTGGGAAAAAAACCCTAAACATTTGCAGTCTTTGGCTCATTCCTGAAAGGCTGAGGCACACAGAGAGGGCATTCAAAAATCAGATATGCAAACATGAACACAGATCTGGCAACCAGGAAACAAAGAAGATACACAAACACATCCCTTTTTCCCCAAATGCAAACTGTGGGTTTGGAAAAAAATCACCACAGACTGTCCCTGGTAGCCTCTGCTTGTCCTGCAAAGACCGGGATAAGCAACTGGTTTTTTATAACTGTGTTTTTGAAACATTCAATAGATAGACTGCTGCCAAACCTCATTTGGACTGAATACACATCCTGCCAGATCTGAAAGAAAATAAAATTGAAATGGAGTAATGCCGTATCCAAGTAAGAATTAGGAAATGTTGCTGCAGAAAATGCTCATAACTGCAGACAAGTCCTTTTGTCACTCAATTGTCATTATGTTCATTGCTCACTTACAGTCACACCTTAACTTAAATTATAAACAGCCAGTGCATCAATCAGAATGAGCAAAGAAACAGATTTCCAGGAGGAAACAACCATGCAACACACAGACAATTTCTGACTGTCCCATCCAGGAAGCACAGAAGGAAGTATGGTGGGGTACATCTTCTGCAAAATACGAACTGCTTTTTTGCCCTCTGACATACTACAACTTCTATCCCAAAATTACAACGCCTTCTTTTTTTTTTTTTTCTTATTATGGAATCTCAGATGGAAAAATAACTTCTTTGAAAGGTGCAGACATGTTTGTGTGTCTTCTCCTTCAGGCAGAAAGGGGGTTAAACACAAGTCAAGTCAACAGCCAGGACAGCAGCTACCTTGCAGGGATGCCACACACTGGAAACTAAAGAAAACCTGGTCTCATACTCACATTCCTGCCTGGAAGAAGCCAAACAAAAAAGACAAAGCCCTAGATTTACCTTGGGAATCTTCCTTCTCCTCTTGCCATTCTGAGAGTCTCCCAAGGAGAAGAAGGTGTCATCTGGACTGCTGGGGGTTGAGGGAGGGCTGATTTTGGATGGTGACCCAGTCCCATCCCGGCTCAGTTTCCGTATGTCTGGCAGTTTGAAACTCCGCCGCTCTGAGTTTTGCCGGAAAAACATGGGTTTGGAAAGCAACTGGAAAGGGAGGAGAAGGAATGAATGACCACAGAACCTCGTGTGTCTTTACTCCATCACTTACACTGTCATATCAGCAAATCCAGTGGGGCAGCCACAGCACTCAGTTGTCAAAACAGCCTGAGAGTGCCCACGGATTTCTGCACATGCAAGAAACCCATGCAGCTGCCAGGCTGCATCTTGGCCAGCAATTTAACCACTCCATTTTCATTCCACAACACAACACAAGCTCAGGGGCTGGCCAAGAAGGTCTCGCACCAGTGTGGAAAAAAATTCTCCCAGGATGTGGGTAATCCAGAGGCTGGGATTGTAAACAGGACAAGACTAACCAAGCAACCACAGGCATTTTGGGATAAGGAGCAGCTAGCCAGGAGGGACAGAGAAGCAGTGAGAGCAGGCAAAAAGCACTGTCAGTATGGCTGCCTCTGGCAGGAGCCAGAATCAGATATTTCAAAGGGTACAAGAGATGCTGTTAGACAATTATGGAGACTGCTTTCCTCCTAAACTCATTAGCAAGTTTGGTGGGAGTATAACAGAAGATGTTTAAGCAGCAGAGTAAAGTTCCTAAAGTCTCTGACCAAAAATAGCATCAGAGAAGTGGAAAGCTAAGCTCCAGATAAAGAGGGGCAAACTACTTCTCACCAGAAAGATGCTCAGTAAGAACACTTCTTATCTTCTCCTACAGAACTTCCCAGTAGTTATGACAAGGTAAATTGCACCTTTTGTGGGAACAGTATCTGCACTGCCAGAGGACTAAGAAGTGTGGGGGAAGAGTTATCCAGCCTAGTTCTGAACAATTCACAGCAGCACCATGACTGTAGCTGAGGCAGCACCACCATCTGCCTCCATCAGCAGACATACTCAGCAGTTATTAGTCACACCAATTAATCCATTCAGGTTAGCTCAGGTGACTCTGGCTTCAGCAGAAGATGCTCAGGCCACAAAAACATTTGCCACCTACAGAGAAGTCATGTAAAAATGAGGCTGTAAGGAGTCTTTGCACTGGAGAATCTCATTCTGCACCAGGGATATGAGCTGCTACATAGAGCAGTCCTGGAAGTCTGTCCAGACCCACTGCCCATCACTGCAGCCTGGCCATGCTTTCCAGCAGGATGAATGCTCCAGCTGCAAACCCATTAGCTGCCAAGAGAGCTGCAGCATTTCTTTTCTGACTGATGTAGATCAGGGCTTTTAGACACCAAAGCACTGAAGAGTAACATAATGACCCTTGTTCAGCTCTCCTGCTGGAACAGTATCTCTGGTGAAAGGCACTCCTGTGCAGCACTGTGGCCCCCTTTCCATAGCACATGTGGGAAAGCTGGGTGCACAGGTGACTGCAAATCTCTCTGAGGGAGATCAACCTCATCCAAACACCCACACACAGGGCCCCTTGCTGCTCTAGGCCTAATTAGCAACAAGGAGAATGGATTGAGAACCATAGAACAATTTTCACTTTAAAGAGCTGAATTATCCAAAGACACCTTAGCTGCTGATTAAGCTGGTTGGAAAAGAGCAGCATGTCAAGGAATGCTGCACACAAAACTTCTGAAAATGTTGGATAACAGCTCTAATAATAGTTGTTACTTGGAAAGCATGAGAAAACCCTTTGGCCAGGAAAGCTGTGTATAGATCCCTGCTATTTACACTGGACCCATTTATTGCCAAAATGACTTTGGCTGTCATGCTGTCCCTGCTGTCCTAGCTTGGATTATCTAAAGAGGCAACATGCATCAACCAAAGCAGCTTGGGAGGCTGAGAGAGCAGAGCTGGCCTTGGTAAATAAACCCTGAGCTCTGAGCAAGAGGGGCCAATCAAAGTTTTACCTCTTCTTTTGGTTCCATGGACAAGGAGGAAAAAGGCACGAAGCTGTGAGCTGGGCCGTGGTGGGGATGCCCTTCTAGCACTAGCTCTCCACCCAGGGGACTGGCACTGCCTTACTTACCAGCAAATTGTCTCATGGAGAGGGCAAAAAGGCTCCTGGAGGGTGTAGGGGTGTGCTGCAGAGGCACCTGGGTACCAGCATTGGCAGACTGCATTGCACAGACACTGCACACACAAAGCTACTGCAGGCCTTGATTACCCAAATACTTCCATGCCCTCTTTGAGGGGAGGAAGGTCTTCCCACACCACCAGGGAAGGCAATCCTGAAGTGAAAAAAAAAGTGAAAGCAAACAAACCCTTTATGTAAGGGAATGCTGGTTTGTTTTTTTTACTTCACTGAAGGGCAGTAAATCCCCTCTTACCACACTGTACCCTGTGGCAAAAGACAAAAAGGAAAAATCCCTAACATGATGAAGGTGCCCACTTCCACACAGGACCTGGATTTCCCCAAAACTTTCTGGAGCAGAAGAGGTGGCCACTTGAACCAAAGTACCTTTGTGGGAGTCCCAGGTACAGAAGAGGTGGGGGATGCTGGGAAGGTCAGGACACATTTCTTCCCCAAACAGCGGCTGTTGGTCTCGATGTCTTCATAAGGATTTTCCTTTGATGGTGGATCTGCAGCAAAAAGCCAAAAGGAAAAGATTTTAAGTGCAGAAGATCTCTGAGGTTTGCCATAAAAATCCGTTTAGGGATCTGCCGGTCTTCTCCCACCTCCCACATCAGACATAAAGACCTGTTCTCAAGCATTCCTGCAATTGCTTCATTTTCTCCATAGCCCTAGAAGTCCAGCTGCTTGCTGGACAGTGTCCAAACCCTGACACAGACAAATGCAGCCACAGAAACATATCACAGATACCACACATGGAAAAGACCCTGCAAGCCCTCAAGTTCATTCTCCTGTGTCCAGAAGAGCTGTGATGTTCTCATGCACATTAGTTCATAACTACATTTCCTTCTTTCCAGTCCTCTGCTTGGAGTTGTTCAATGAAACTGTGAGCTGAAGCCTGGCATGAAGGTCCTCTCTCTTTTTAAGCCCCACATTTAGGGGGATGACATCTGGTCATCACTTACTTGGGGCTGAAGTGATGGAAGATTCAGTCCACACTCTGAACATGGATGTCTATCACACAATCCAGGATTTCAAACATGTCTACCAATCATGGGGACCTCAATCTCACACACTGTACTTCAGAAAGTGGGAAGGATTAAGCCACTCAAAGTTGGGATGCTCTTCCCCTGGAGAAGGATGGGAGGGAGGGCATGTGGCACACCTCTGAAATAGATGTAGGTTCCTTTCTTCCCAGCAATTCTGGAGATGAGGCACACAACTAATTTGAGTTTTAAACATCCAAAATCATATGTAATGATTTAAGATGTAACTTCTTATATCCCACTCTTCAGCAGTACTAGGGAATGTAACCTAAGTGTGTTCATAAAGAGCACAACTCTGACAAAGCAGGTTGTGACATCTCCACCCAAGCATCTAAGAAACAACTGACAAAGGCTTACCCCAAGCATCTGCACAGGCAGATATGTTAAGAGCCTTGTCTCTTCACTGCCCTCACTTCATGCCATATCCCAGTGGACAGCTGGGACTCGAAGCAACTGCCTTTCTCTTACTGTCACATAATGCTTGGCTGAGAGCAGAGACTGGAAGCCAGTGATGCTGCAAGCCCCTGCAGCAGGACCAGTGATGGCTGTGGGATCTGTCCAACTGGTGCACTCCCATCTGCCTGCCCAGCTGGGGCAGAAGTGCAGCTGAACTCTTCAGACAGGGACAGAAACACAAGTCTTTCCCAGAACTGTCCTCTCCAGTAGCTGGTGACACCCAGCACTCCAGCAGGGCATCCAAATTCACCATGGAGAAGCCAAGTGGGTGTGACACCAGCAAAGCAAGGCTGCACTAACACTTGGTCAGCAAACATTCTCCTGTCCCTGAAACTGGCTCCACTTTCTAATTTCAATGGCCTCTTTCAGTATTGAAAATCTACTTCAGCTGTCATGCAACTGGGAAGACTGGAGAAAAAAAGAACAAGCTTGGATTCTGTTGCCTGTCCCATCCTCAAACTGCTGAACAAGTCCAATTAGCTTCAGTCTAGAAGAAAGAACACCATTTCCCTCTTTTTTACCAATAAGCCTTGTCATCCATTGGCCAGCTTCCAATATTCCAGGTAAGCAGTGGTGAACAGGGGAAAAGAAGGTGCATGAAGGAAATCTGTGTGACTTGCTGGGAATTGGAACCATTATCCCACCAGCAGCTGAACCCCTCTAAGTCACACATGCTTGTGTGTGTAGGTGTGTGCTTGCATGTCCTGATGGGCACATGTGATTGTCTGTGGGCCAGCAGCAGTGTCCTGTGGCTGAAGTCTTGGTTCACCATCCACTGGTGAGGTTTTCACAGGCTGTTTGTCTTGTGGATTAAACTTGTCTGTGGTCTTGTGAAAAACAAAACTGCAGGTTTTTATTTTTGAGTTATCCCCGTCCACCCCTTCTCCCAAGCTTCCATGGTAACCCCACCAGGATTTCAGGAACCAATTAAAGATTACTGACTGCAGGCAAAGCCTTAACATGCAGCAGGAACACAAAAAACAAACATGCTCTATTAGCTGACAATTACCTATAACTTTGTTTTCTTCTAATCTTTGCAAGTAAAAGCTGGAGGGGAGAGGAACTTCAGGCTGATGTTTGAGTTCCCTGCACACTTGGGACATGGGGGTGTGCTTGTGTTTGAGTAGATGGAGTTGCCTTCACAGCCACTCTGTAATGCTATCCATGTTATTCCAGCTGACAAGGTGACCCTTACTCAGTGGTTTCTGAGACCTCCCATCATGCCCCAACACAGAAACCCCACAGCAGCTGCTTGGACACTCCCTGTTCCTTTGGCCCCCCAAGTGAAGAGAAGAAAAAAAGCAAACACAAGGCCCTTAGCTCCACAAATGAGGTCGACAGCCTCAAAAATGTCAGAAAGGGTGGATCAGAATTGCCTTGTCTGCCATCAGTCTCAAAGGAACACAATTCCTTTCAGAGTCCTTTCTCATTAAGTATGATCAGATTTTATTCACATCAAAATAATAATGCCTGGCCTGCTCCTGAGAAAGTGCAGCTCCTCCTATGCTGAACAACACAGAGCACCTTTGTAGGATTATAGCAGCATGGTAAGAACTGATGCAGCTATTCTCTTCCTAATCTGCTGACCTCTGCCAAGAGATTTATGCAGCACCAGCCTACAGCTACTAAAACTCACTAAGGCTTTTTCAAAGGGGACACTTCTATGCTCCATCAAAGGCCATGTAACTCACAATATTAAAAAACACTATATAAATGGAGAGAGTTACAGGAAATAGTCTTCAAAATGGCATTGAACTGACACTGAAGTTAGAGTTATAAAACTCAATTTCAAAGAGTGTGGGACCCAGTTTCTTAATTGCAATGGTACCTGAAGCTATACACAATCCTATTCCTGAGCTGTGGAACTGACTTCTAGGCTATGTTTTCAGACTGTTTGCATTATCTCAGCAGTGACAAAATCACCACAATGGACAGATCAGAGCTGTGAGAACTAATCCACAGGACAAAAGGAAGGCAGAGAAGATATGCCAGCAAAAAATAAAAGCTGCTTCCCATATGCCTCAGGTTTATCTTTGAAGCTGATGAGCTTTGAAGTACCCCATCCATTTTCCTTATTACTTGCCAATAATATGCACGAAACATGTCCTGGTTTACATTTGGGTAATAAACACAGTTTATTCAGCACCTCTGCTGAATGCCTGCTGACTCCCTGCTACTCAGGACTAGCAGGCAGCTCCCTCCCCTGTGCAGGGCTCCTACCCAGGATGTCTTCATAGACGTTCTCCTCAGATAAAGTGCGTGTGAGGGCCAGCTTGGTCTGCGCGTACCAATCCACCCGGCCGTGCTCGGATGATGACTGCAGCAAGTCTTCAAACTCATACGATTTCCTGCACCACGGAGCAGGGAGGAAGGGAAGAGAGGAGAGTGATGCAGTTAACCAGCATTTATAACCAAATTACAGCTAATTCACTTCTCAAACGTGCTGCACAGCTGGCAAAATAAATCGCTGGGAACGTTTCGCTGCCTCGTGCCATATAAAGCATGAAAAAGCAATACTGAGATTGGCTGTTTTTATCAGCCACGTAAATAAAGGCATTTGGGGGTGCCATAGATAATCTGGGTTGTTATGGCAATAGCACACTGTGAAGATGCAAGTGTGAAATGGCACATCCTGGAATGCTGCACAGAACCTTAGGACATGAGAGGTCCCATTTACAGCACAGATCCCACTCACGAAAAGTGTAAGAGGGCCTCAAAATCAGCTCTATGAGCAGCAGAGAAAAACAAAACTTGCTTGCAGAATGGTAGGAAGGGCAAAACTGTGCCCTTCATGAGCAAACCTAGCAAGTTTTGATTTCTATTCTGCAACGGAGCCAGAAATTTTTAAGTGATAATTTATCCAGAGGGCATTAGAAAAGCTGTGTATTTCATGTTTCCCACCCCAGAAATGTGTTACAATCATGTGGGAGGGGATAAAAGGCAAGCAAACACTCCAGAAGAATATATACACATCAGAGTCACTGAGGTTTCCTATGGACAGTGAAAATGCTCCAGTAGAGACTTGATATTATCATTCCAAACACTGTTCCAGACCAGCTGTGGTCATTTTGTAATTAAGTAGAGTTTCTCCAAAGAAAACCAAAACAAAACCCCAAATCCCTCAATTTTGGGCTTGAAGGTTAAGACATGTAATACAGTGACCTTAAATCTGCCATGACTTATCCCTCCACAGTTACCCTGGGAGCAGTGCTGGTCACTCATACATTCTTGGAGACATGACTGAGTGCTGATTATGCTGGAGATTCTGAGCAAAAAGGGAAGATTGGTCTCTCTCAGAGAAAGATGGGAAGGTGGGACTCCACCATGAAGACCAACAGCTCCATGAAACACAGCCCCAATACCTGTGGTCAGCATTGTTCTTGTGCTTCCCGCTCCAGAGCCTCCTGCTGACAGCTGATGGGGGAGGAGAGGAGGGCAGAGGAGGGTGAGGAATGGATGGCAGAGGGGGTAAATTTCTTTTATTCCTAACTGCTGGAACCCAGTCCTCTTCCCCCTCATGTTTGAAAGTCCGCCGCGGCTTGGGCAGTGGGTTGATGAAGGGCTTCTTCTCTGGCACCCCCGGCTCTGTGTACACATTCTCCACTGTGCAGTGCTTGGATTTCACATGAGAAGTTCTCATCTCTTCTAGAGTCCCAAAAATTGGCTCACTGATTTCAGAGTCCACGCCAAGAAGCCTTTTGTTGAGCTCAGCCCCGCATACGCCCTCGTGGCCCTCAGGAGCGGTGTGCCCTTGTGCTGCCTTCTCCTGCAAGCACTGTGGGGAATAGTAAGTACCAGGCAACTGTGGCTGCAGCTCTGCTGAACCATCTTTCAAAGCCTGCTCTAGCTTCTTGACCTGACTAAGCACTGAAAGATTCTCCTTCTGGACCTCCCACTTCCCACTTTTCACCTCCTTGCATTTTCCAGGGCTGAACTCCATTTCCTCATCCTTCTGTGCTTCCCCTTTTCGCTCTGCTGCTTGCCCTGTGTCTTTCTGAGTTCCTGCTTTCTGTTCATTCTCTTTGCCTGCCCCTTTGCACTCCAGTTCCCGGCTCATAAGTCTCTTGGTCTCTGCTTTCCGAGTCACCAGTGCTTCCCCACTCATCTTCTCAGTCACACAAGGCATCTTGTGCTCCTCTTTAACTCCTGGCTCCTCCTCTCTGCGAGGAGCAGACTGCGTTTCCTTTTTCCCTTCCCATTCTGAAATTTTGTCCTTGATGCTGAAGGACTTATTCCTCAAGCCAATTTTTCCAGGTGACCGCATATTCTGAGTGCCTCCTATCTGTCTCCTGATGATTTTATTGTTTTCTTTGACATTCAGATCCACAGACGGGTCACTGATGATCATTTTAGGACTAAGCATGTTCTGCTGAAAGCAGTCGAGCCTTGGATCCAGCATCAAGTTCTCCAAGGCTCCCAGTGGGTTCTTCACCAGAGAAGAAACCAGTTCAGCTTCAGGTGTTGAACCCAGGGCAACAGAGGAACCTTCAGAACATTTCTCACTCAAAAATCCACACAAAGGTTTTTCTAATTCCTTCACAGCTGCTGTATTGTTTTTATCTGCAAGCTTGATCCTGCATATCAAAGGCAAAAAGGAAGAAACATTCACTGTCATTGCTCATTCCTTGGTTTAATTCATCAGCTCCTCAAGCTTTATGCATAAAGCTGATGGCAGAGGATGCTGAAACCTCCAAGCACTTGACATGGGCTTAGAGGGGAGGATGCTCAGGGAAAGGTCCTTCTAGCCAGAACATACTGCCCTTCTCTTGTTAAAACCAAAATGAGGTTGGAAATTGAGCCTTTCTCTATGGAAGAAGTAGGCTGCAGGTGAGAGAGGTATTTTTTGTACATCAGACACGCTGATACCAATGAGAGCTTCACCAATGTGCATGTGTGTGTGTGCAGAAGTGCAGCAGAGCTTTGGACATCATCAGGCATTAAGCAAACAAATGCAAAATGGACCACCTGCAAACAACAGCAAAATTACTGCTGTTACACAGAGGAGAAAGCAGCTGGCATTCCTGCAGTGCCTGCTCAGAGGATCTCTCTCAGTCCATCCTAATGTTCCCCAAATGCATATTGATGCCCAAAGACTGCACTTTTATTATTCCATTTCTATGGGCTCTACCATCCCAGTCCACATGTGCACTTAAGCCCCCCAAGCACCTGGCTACATCTCTGAGGTTTGCCTGGGCTTGGGAAAGACCACCAAACAACAAAAGGAAATTACTGGGATGCAAACCCATATCGTTAGTCCCATTTAACCACAATCCCAACATTAAGATTCAACTTGGGAAATTGCCCCATTAATTTAAGTGTGTCAATTGTGCCTCTTCCAGAACTTAGCAGTCTTGTAAGAGCATCCAGTGGGGACACCCTGTGTGCTGCCAGGCCTGGAGCTTTGTCCTGGAGCCACTGCAGACTCAGTTGTGGTGTGAATTGAGTCTGGGACAGGTGGGACCTGAGCCACATCTGCTCTTCCTCAGCCTCACAGATACTTAACTCCTGGCTGTGGCAGTGACACTGTGCTTTAGTTAAGAGCTGGTGCTGTAAACACCACCAGCTTTCCCAAGCTGGGCATCATAGTGCCATGGTGGTTGGACCTCAGAGCACAAGCCACCCTGCAGTGGGTGGGGACAGTGGGGCTCCTCTGAGGAGTCTCCAGGGTTAAAGACTTCAAGTGCAGGCAGGGCAAACATTGACAGAGATATCATCAGCACAAGTGGTCTTGCCTTGGGGCAGACCTTTTCCAGCACTGTGAGTCTGGAATATTAGAAGTCTGACTGGATGATTTAACACACAGAATAGCAAGATGGGACCTATGGGGTGTGTTTTAATGTGGGAGGAGAGAGGGACAGTGCCCAGCAGACAGAAGGTTTCCTTCCTTTGGTTTTCTTTGTGCGGGGGATAATAAACACAAGCAAAGCACACTGGCACTGGAACATGGAAAGCTCTCACCTCTCACCAGACTTGCAGACAGCACCCCCAGACTTGCTGCTCACATTGGCTGCTTTGCTTGCTGTCATCATGTCAGCACACAGCAGGGCAGCAGGTCACCTGCAGACAGACACAAGGAAGAAGCATTGCTCTCTGATCAACATCCTTCTCTTTTCCTTCTACACACACACACATATGTTTCTCTTTGAAATCCAGGAGAGGAACTGAAGCAAGACATGACAGCTGTCTGAGGACAGCCCAGGCTTCCTCCCCTGCAAAATGGGAACAGGGGTGACAGCAACACCCCTCAGAAGCCCAGTGAGGAGCTGACAGTTTTTGAGGGTAAAAATTGTCTTTGACTCAGCATCATTTGTTGCACCTTGAATTAAATATGAAGCACATTTCAAGAAGGCATTTATTGCTGTCAAAATATCATCAGATTTAGATTTTTTCTACCCTTGCAGAAGACTAAACCAAAAACAATTTTATAGCAACCTGTCTTAAGGCCTTACAAGTTTGCTGAAGTGGCTGCTGGACACACAACACTGTCACAACATTCGAAGCTTGGGATAAGAAAACATTTTAGCCTCAAGAGACACTGCACTGCAGCCACTGGTCCTCTCTCTGGTAGGCCATGTTAGACTGCTACTGATCTCATTTCAGAGGGCAATTCCTTGTGGGGATAAGAGAAATCATTCACAAAAGTGAGTCATTCTGTTTGCCTCATGATTTCAAACAGTCTTGGAATGACTGTCCCTCTCTCTGAGTACCACTGCTACCCAGTCAATGCAACAGACTCCATCTCCATTTTATTGTGCTGCAATGCTCTTTTTTGTTAAATAGAAAATAGAAGAATTACTCTGTTACTCTGCAGCACCACCTCTGCTCACTTATCAGGGTGGTCTGCCTGCTCTAAAGCATTGCAGTGACAACAGGCTCACCATCTTGTAGGTAACACTTGGAAAAGTTTCTCAGATATCTCCACCAGCTGGTCTGCCAGAGGCTGCCCTGCCATGCCTGGCATTTGATAAGACCAAGTGCCTCTTGTCATTAAAAAAACATATAGCCCACCACACCAGAAACAGGAAACAAAAGGATCTCTGGTTTCCACTGTTCAAGTTTTTGTGCAGAGAAAGGAAAAAGGGGGGCGGGGGGAAAAATCAGTTTTGTTTGTTCACAGTTTTCTCTCCCTCCTTTTATTCCATCCTGGCAATGTTCCTGAGGCGAGGAGTGAACTCTGGGTCAACTCAATGTGTACACACTCGGGGCAGCTTATTGCTAACCATTTAGCAGACTCTTTTTTCCCAGACAATAAACCCCCTTGGCTTCTCTCCCTCATTAGTAACTGGAACAAGCACCCACTTCACTTCTAGACACAGAGCAGCCTTGCAACACTGTCAAGAAAATTTACCAGCCCAAGGACCAAAATCTATTCATGCATCTGTTAACGGTTATGGATTGAAAATAATGAAAAACTAACCATACTTGTGGCCTTGGCCAAAGAATGACTCACCCAGGTAGCCAAAGCAGATCCCTGCAAAGCTGCAACAGAGTCTGCTCTGCACTTGGTTTACAACATCCCTAGAGCAGGGACAGTGTCTTCACTCAGCACTCATTTGGTGCCTTGCAGCTCCTTTTCACTGCCTTTAGAGGTGAGAAATACAACATTTCTCGTGTCCACACACACACAATCCCCTGGCTCTGCTGAAAGATCAAATCTTCACTGGGGATGCACTCCTGTGTCTTCAAAAGATCACCCGGGTTTCCCCATCAGGAAATTCCATCTCTGAGCCTTTTCCAAGAGCCCATGAACAAACCCTGCCTTGAAAACGAACATCTGGGTACCAGCAGATGTGTGCTGATGCTCACACAGCCAGCTCCATGGACAGCTCAAAAGGAGATGATACAGACTAAGAGGTGCACTTGTCTCCTCATCTGTGGTGCATGGGACAGACTCCATCAGCCCTGATTTGCAGAAGTGAGCCACAAAGCAGCTGCTGAGTGCTGCAAGAGTCTCAGGGGAAAGGAGCACCACTGCAAGCAGCAGATCAGAATGACTTGGAACCAAGGGCAGAGGGACATCTCTCCCTTCCAGGCACAAGTGTGGCTGAAGCAACCAAAGCAACACACTCATACTAGGCAGATTAAAGAGTGGCCCAGGAGCTTTCAAAGCTGTGACAACAGCCAGGTACCTACTGACAGCCCCACTGACAACACACACTGCTTAGGGAGTAAAGTCATTCCTAGGAGATACGTGGGCAGCTGTGCCTTCCCTCTAAACAGCAGGGCACACATGGTGCCCTCAGCATCACCTAGAGGATCACTGCAGCACGTTAGCTGGTTCTGCTCAAAAGAGTAGATATTTATCCAAACATGTCAGAAGACACATGAGGGGAAAAGGAGTCACCTCTGGAATAAAACAACAGAAAATAACACGGTACCTCTCAGTAAATCCAACAATCAAATAATTTCCTGGGGCCAAGCACAAGCCCAGATGAGTTTCAGAGGTGATATGATCATCTCTTCCAATAATAAGATCACTAGAAATAACTCGCAGGCCTGATCCACAGGCATTGCCAACCCCTGACCAGAGGAATTGTGATGGCAATGATGGAAAATTGCCTCTAGCAGACAGATTTTGTCTTTTGTAAAAAATCTTTACCAGATTTTTTACTTTTGTTTTCCAAGTTTTGGCTCCACGAGACACCCAGAGCTAACATGACAGTTCATTGTGAAGGGCAAAGGGAGCTCTTGTCCCTCCTGACTGCCCACATCTCTCCTACAATCAACTACACACCACCCTATGTGCTGGTTCAGGCCCTTTGGAGCACCTCTGTGACCTGCTCAGAGACAGCTCACTGAGAGCTTCTGACAAAGCAGCACATGGAAGGGGCCCAACAAACCCAATTTGCTACAAGGGAGGCAATGAGGTTGTGCACACAGGAGGGGAAGATGGAGGGCAGTGGGGAGAGAGCACAAAAGAGCATGTGTAAGGCTGGGGAAGGGAGACCAGCCAGAGGCTGAGAAGTATTATCTTGAAATGCTTTGCTTTCCTGCCTCACTAGCAATGTGACCAGGGCCCTACAAACTGCCTAGAAGAAACAAGCAGGGCTGAGTTCAGCTAGCAGGAGACCCGAGAAGGACACACACACCCATCAAGCTGGTACTTCTTGACAGGTTGCTGCATTCTCTAAAAGCCACACAAGAACTTTCTACCAGCAATGGGAGGCACAGCCCTGCAGAACCTGAGGTGCCTGAGGCCACTGCACCTGGCACACACATCCTTGAGCAGGACATCAAGGCCATGAGAGGGGAGAGAAGATACTGAGCCCCATTTGGAGAACCTTGCCACTGCAATTTATTCCCTGCCATTGTTTGGGGGAACAAAGCAGTCATCTGATAGTGTTTCAAAATTAAACTGGGAAAGGAAGGACAGGGGAGGAGGCGGGAGGAAAGAGGGAGGGGAGGGAGCTCTCAAACCTGTTGGCTGGACCCTGGGAAGGATGTGAAGTCTCCCAGCAGAAGCCTCTGGGCGTATCTCCCACATGCACCCGGCCTCACAATTCCCAGGGCCATGTGATAGGGGCTTCCTGCTACCAAGTGAAGGGAGACCTACCCCGACCTCTCTCTTCCAAACAGAGTTCCTGCCTGCTTTGTGTTCGCAGAGAGGCGTTTGTTTACTGATCTATCATTGGCATGCAGGAAACAGCCTTGACATGAGCTGTAATCATCTGTCTCCAGCAATAGCTGTTTGGCTTTCTTCTAATTTAAGTTTTCCTCCTGCCTCCCTTCCCCAGTGCCCTCTTCCCCACTTCCGATCCGAACGCTTTTGGAGTACGCACATCTGGTTCAGGGCACGGGATACTATGAGATGTTTCCAGAGCAACCAGTGAATAAAAAAGAGGCCCACTCCCACCCTCAAAGGGCAGAGAAGGCTTCCAGAGGAACACCTCCAGGGAGAGGAAGACATCAGCTTTGCCCACTGCACTTGGTGCAGCCACCACACAATGACAAAAGTCAGGGGAGCGCAAAGGCCCTGCAGTCCATGTTATTGGAAATGCACACAGGTCACACATGGGGAGCCTTGTCTCTGAGAAGGTCAGGCAGCAATGGCAGCAAGCTTCCCAGGCCTCCCTTTTTGCAGTTTTGTTTGTGGGGAATAAACCAAGCATACCTTGAAGGTGGTTTGGGGATGGGTATTACCCTTGCTGCATGCTGGAGGCCATATCTCAAGGTTTTCTTTGCTCTGTTTACTCTGAATCTCCCAAAAATTTCATCCGTGTCCACAAGCTAGCCACACTGCTGGTGAATATGAACATCAAGGCTTCACAGCAACAAGAGCAACCTGCAGCTGGTCCAACTCTACTCCAAAGAGAAAAAAAGACATGTTGTGTTTCTCCTTGGTGTTCAAAACCTGAGTAACTCTGAGCAGCCAAAGCCTACAAGTCACATCTCCCTGCTCTGGTGCTTTACACAACAAAGGGTGCAGCATAAAGACAGCAACAAGGAGGCAACAATATATAACATATATACACATATAAAGAACAGGAAGGATGCCAAGAAGACAAAACACTAACAGGAAAAACATGAGTAAGGGGAAACCAACAGTTAAAGGCTTCAAGGCTCCCCCTCCCCCAGCCCTTGCTCTGTTTGAAGCCTGTTTTCCTTTGGGGGAAGAAGCAGGCATGAGGATGCGTGCCTGTGCTCACACACACACAGCCACAGCGTGGGCCCCAGTGCAGTGTCCAGGTTCCCAGCATGAACATGCTGCCTTCCTGAGGTCAGTGGCAGAGTGTAACCTCAGGGAGAGAGCCCCTGCTCTGCAGGGAGGACACGAGCCAAGCAGGGATGCAGCCAGAGCTGAGAAAGGCAGCAGGACCCAGGAGAGGCTGCCTTGGTGAAACAAGATGCTCACAGTGGAGGAGTCCCTGACTGGAGGTGCCCAACACCAACCCAGCAGCAAGGCATGGGTTTTCTCAAACTTGAGTTCCACAACACGTGTCATGAGCCTTCCCTAGCTGACAGCCTGAACAGCTGCTCCTCAGACAACTTACACAAAGTCCACTTCTCTCCTCTCCTGGTCAGTCCTGCAGATGGGCCACCTCCACAGCAGCAGGGCTTCTCAGAAAGGACCGATCAGCTTACTCATGAGGAAAAACCTTTTTACCAAGAGGGTGACCAAGACCAGAGAGATGGTGGAGGCTCTGCCCTTAGAGATACCCAGCACCCAACTGTGTCGCCCTGATTTTCTCAAGTTTTACCAAGCCTTCTGATGTTTGCATTTTTTGCACAGAACTTTCTCATGCACTTTATGTAAATAACTTATTGTTTTTCATTCCTTTATGGGGAACGGGCAACCTGATGGACTGTTGGGTTGCCCAGTGACACTGAGGAGGTGGCGCTGTCACCCTCCAATGGCACTGGCATTTCAGAAAGATATATATATATATGGAGTCAGATGTTTTAATAAAGAGTTTTTTAGTTTGCTTTGACCAGAACTGCCCATGTCGTGCTTGTGCCACCCCAGGGTGACACAACTGGACAATGTCCCAAACAGGCTGCTCTACATGACCACACTCTGAGCATGGGGCTGTACTTGCCACCTCCAGAGGTGCCCTCCCACCTCAGCTATTCTGCCATCCTGTGCTGGGCACAGTCAGTTTAGGGCAAGGCGACCTCTTTGCACACACTGATTGTCCTGGCTACGTGAATCTTTTGAAGAATGAAAACACCACCAGCAGGATTGCATCACACTTATAATGGGATGCTAACTGCAGATAATTCCACGTAATCAGGGCCAAGTCATTTGTTAAAGAGAGAAAAGCAGGATAAACTTACGCAAAACCTATTGATGAAGGACCAATGACTGGGAAGTGACGTGCTCCTACAGTATCTTTTAGAGCCAGATCCCACACAGCCCCCTATTCCCCTCACCCCACTCCATCCTAACTTTTCCCTTTGATCTATCTTATCTTACACCACAGGGCTTACAAGGGGGTCAGGAGAATCCCATGTGTCAAAATTGGCTGCATTTTCAAAAACCCCGAGTGGAATCAACATAGTGCAACCTCTGCCTTTGTGCAACACCCCACGTCAGGGGAACAGTGCTGCAATGCCAGGAATGCAGGAACTGGCCATGTCCAGCAAAGCTGGGCTGGGTGTTATGTCTTTAATTTTATGATATAATTCAGTCTTCTGACCTTCTAAGCACACAGAACAAACTCTGCCTGCTTTTATGTCTTTAACCTGACTGAAAGGATTACCATGGTTCAAGGGCCTGCCCTGCTCCTCCCCTGGCTGCCAGCAAGGTGATCCCATCCCTGCCCTTGGTAAAAGACACCCCTGATCACATCTGATGGCTGCCATTGACTAAGGGTGTGCCTACTCTTTTCCTCTCTTCTTGCTTTTGCTTTGTATCAGCTCCAATGTTTGTAAAGCCCTTCCAAGCTAGGATGGGCTCACAAGCTGCCTGGTTCAACTCCCTAAACCAGCAAAGAAATAAAAGTGGGGGAAGCAACAAGTTTTCTGCTCAGATAGCATCATCAGTCACCTGTCTGGGAAAACCTAATGAGCACTGAAACACATGGAAGAAATCACAGAATGATCTGGGCTGGAAGGGGCCCTGAAGATCATTGAATTCCAATCCCCCTTGCCAGGGCTGGCAACAAGACTCTGCTTGTAAAGAAGTTAACCCTCAGCAATGAGAAGAGGGAGCCAGCAGGACCTGCTGTGGGCACTATCAGGGGGTCACCCCGGGTCTCAACTTCAACCTGAGACCATCCTCATTCTGTAGTAAAGCAGATGGACCCTAGAGAAACTACTCTCACCTCTTGTTCATTACCTCCCTCCACCAACCATTTGCTGAAGGTTGTAGGTCAAGCTCCACGGGGATATCCCCAGCATCACCTGCCTGAAACTGGGAGCTGAAAGGACAGCACATCTGGTAGCAAGGCAGCTCTAAAAACCTCTGCTGACCATGTGCCAGCTGAAACTTTCTTCCCAGAGAGCCCTGGAAAAGTTAGGGCAGAGACGACTCAGGAATGGGAAAGGACAAATTCCTGATCCAAACAGCACTTCTGTTTCAAAGCAGAAGCTAAGTTTTAGCAAAAGAAAAGTCTGATTTTCTTTTCAAACACAGGGGAAGCAGCAACAATTTTCTCCCCAGGCTCCACGCTAAAACAGCTGAACCATTTTGGCTGAAGGCTTTCAAAAGTAATTCAGCCAGAGGCAATGCTCAGCATGGAAAAGTGCAGACTGAAACAAAAATAAAATCTTGACCTGAAGACAGTAATAAAAAACAGGGTCTTACAATATGAATTGTCTTCTGTTAAAGGTGGGGCTTGTTGCACCCGGTATTATTAATCTTGTCCCACATTTCCCATTGTCTTATTTTCTCTTTGTTCCTCCCTCTAAACACATAACAAACAGAAAAAAACAACTCAAAGGGTATTCAACATTTCTTCAGTTTCCTTCAGACAGACACACCCTCAGCTGAAAAACACAGCATTTTCAGGGTTAGTGGTGTGATGTTTCATGACTTTGTCAAAAAACCCAGAAACACTCTTTTTCTAACTCACTGCCCCCAGTCACAGATTTAGTCCTCCATGCATAGAAGGTAAATACTGCTTTTCATCCTGGTGGCAAATATGGTTTGAATAACTGCTTAGAGACATGATGAGTCTTAACTCCTGCAGGTAGGTTAACAAATAGTAAGAAAAAATTCACATGGAAAGGAAGAGAATGATTCAGTATTTTCCAATCTGGCTGCTAAAAAGATTGCAATGCTTAATGGAATTTTGTGTTTCAGGTTATGATTTCTACAAGGAAGTAATGAAAAAAAGATTGAAAAAAACCTGCAATTCCAAATAAGGAAACAAAGACCCTATGAAGTGAGGGCAGGAGTAGAGGACACCCTTTCTGGGACAGTTCCTGGCATTACTAGATCATCTCTAGTGTTTAAGGTCTTGTGTGAGTGTTTGTGTGCACACAATGGGGTTGCTCATCCTCTTTGATGGGGTGATAGTATTTGCTTTTGCTTTGCAGCCTAATAAATTAAAATTCAGTTACTTGAAGTCAAGGCTGAAAAAGACACTTCTTGGTGGTGTATCCTTGCCTGCAGATTACATCAGTGGAGATGGTGATCCATACCTGGTTTGTTTGGCTTTGAAAATACCCACAGAGAAGACGGCTGTGCTCAATACAGAACAAAACAAAATATATATGGACCAGATTCACACAACCACACATCTGCCAGCAGAATCATCTATCAGCCACACAGAGAGACAGGATTCCAGCAGATGCAGTGGAACTGGTCCCAACAAAGTAAAAAAAAAATTGGCAAATACTCATTTCTACCAGTGCAGCTAGCTGATGTAGGTGCTTTTCCCTCCTTTAATTGGAGTGCTGTGTTACAAACACACACGTCCTACTACACCAGTAAATCACTTCCAGTGCAAAAGAACTGGAAAGAATTCAGGGTTATTATGCTTATAAGAAACCCAAACATTTGACAGCATAGGAAACAACCTGTCACTAAAAAATAGCATTCAGCTCATGAACCACACTGGAATTCATTTTTGATGTGGTGAGATAATCTCTGCTATTCTAACATAAATGGGACCCAAAGAGGTCCCTTCAAGGAGCAACTCTGCAAAGAGTTTCCTGGCAGGAAGACAAATTGTCTCACGTTCAGAAAGGAAATGAGAGCATTAAAATGAAGAACCTCCACTTCTTCCAAAATAAGTTATCATCAAGGAGACAATTGGAGCCTCAGCAAATCTCTCATTCGGTGGCCTTCACCCTGCAGGATGCTGACTCCTGATGAGGATTTAGCACACAGCTTCCTGAAGTGTCCATCACCACAACCTTGGGGCACCATCTGCATGTTCCATGAGACCTTCCTGTACCCACCCCAAGTCCATGACCTTCCACTAGTCTGTCTCTATCAAGCACCACCTTCTGAGCTCAAGCAAAAAGTCACCCAGAGGTTGCTTTTTGGTTCAGGAGACCACGCTTCCCTCTGTCTCCTTCAGCCTCCTCTTTGCTCCTACCCTCACTCTCCCACATATCTTGGCCATCACAAAGGCAGAACCTGTTTATGGCAGACACATTCTTATGGCATTCCTTACTCTTTATGGAAACCTTCCAACCCCACACAGCACATCATCCCCTCGCTCAGCCCTCCTGAGCAGAGAGCTGGGCCACGCAGCACGTGAGCTGCTCGAGATTTGGCCATCACGAGGAGGAAGCTCACACAGCTCCAAGGAGGAATAAACCCCTGCAAAGAGGGCTCGCATTTATTTATTTTTCCAGGAGGAAAGCCGCTCTTGGTGGGTGTGTGCGTGCATGTGCGCGTGTGTTTGTGTCAGGACAATGGGAAAAAGGACAGCGGAGCGGAGCTGCCAGGAAACAGTCGGCCATCTGCCCGTGCAGAGAGCAGTTTTTCCTTTCCTTTTGTATTGAGAAGAATGTAGCTGGGAGGAAATCTGAGCGACTTTGCTTTGCCAGGGAGAGGAAGCGTGGGGGAGGGAGCCGGCCCGGTCCCTGTGGTTAAGCGGTCATTGCACTCACGGCCAATAAAAGCGGGGAAAAAAGCCCTACCAAAACCCCCAAATCCTAGGGAAAAATCGCTCTTCCTCCTCCACCCTTACACATGTGGTTTGATACTTTCTCCCTCGCAGGGCGAGGAGGGGTTTGGAGGGCGATGGAAACCAGCACAAGGGTTTCTCAGCACCGGCAGTCCGGACAAGAAAGCGACACAGAGAGAAAATCAACTCACATCACTGCGTTGCTTGTCCGCCCACACCCTCTCCAAAACCAGGAATTTGGCAGCCTGAGCACAACACAACATGAGGAACGACCCTTTGCTCTTCTGAGGCTCTCCCACCCCAGCAGAAGCCCAGCAAGGGCAGAGCAGGAGTGGGTGTGTTGCAGGTAACCATCCATCCATTCTGCCCCAGGGCCCAGTACAGCTTCTGATCATAAAACTTTGTAAGAGAGGGCAGAAAAGATCTGATTTCCTGCTACTGTCAGGCAAAAATGCTGGCAACACTTCATGGTGGCTTGGTGGCACATTCTTCTGCCACTTTTTGTGGTAGAAAAGCCCCAGGGAAAGAATGAAACAAAATAGAGAAGGGCAAAATTTTCAAAAGTGACTACACGACTTTGAAGTTCAAGACCCATTTTCACAACTGAGGATCAGATTTTTTGTAAACAAACGTTCCTATTAGGCTTGCACTTATACTTGCAATTCCATCTCCTTATTTTAACTCCCAAATAAGTCCCAGCTTTGACTGAATTAGCTCCACATTGTATTCATGTGGCTCTTAGGGACATGGTGTGGTGGCCGACTTGGCAGCTTTAGGTTAATGGTTGGACTCCATGATCTTGGAGGTCTCTGCCAATCTAAATGATTCCGTGCCTGTAGAAGCTAACATTTTCAAAGAATTGTAAGCACACATTCCTTTTTCTCTGACTGCAACAGGAGACAGGTCTAGGTATGGCTGGGAAAATCAAGAGCACATTTCTCTGCACCTTCGTGCACCAACGCAAACTTTGCTGCTCGCCACATGCCAGATCCACCTCCAGAGCTGGCAGAGCTTGCTAATGTGGGAGATGTCTCAGATAACAGATCACAGACCTGAAAAGGGAACTTCCAGAAGAAATAATTACTCTACACATGTCTAAAGAGCTTCCTCACATCTGGCAGCTTGGAGGACAGACTGACACAGTGATGCTGTGTCAGATCCAGGTCAGATCTGAACTGACACCTTGTGCCTGGTCCCTTTCAGAGACATGACACAGCTTTCCACATTGTTGTGACTTTTTAATCTTTTTTTTTTCTCATAAAACCAAAACCATTGGTGTAGCACAATGTGTGACCTGAAGCAAATTCCTTGGCTGTTTTTCTCTTGGTGGGATGAGAGACAAGATGATAGGGAATATAGAGACTTGATATAAGGAAAAGTCTTTTTTTCACTATGGGGATAAAAGAACTCCTTTCACCATGAGGAAAACAGAGCTCTAGAACAGCCCTGCTGTCTCCACTACTGGAGGTTTTAAAGACCCAACAAAGTCTGAGCAATCTGAGCTCAGATGTAAATCTATTTTGAGAAGGAGGCTGGAGTACAGGCTTCCTGTAATCCCTCCAAATCTGGATTATGCTATGATATCAGATCATGAAATACTGTAAATTGAGTAATCACTCTCATTTTCTCTCTGGAAAATAACAACAAAAAGTTTCTTTCGAAACATTATGACTAGATATTCTCCTCCCCAAGTGATACTTTTTTGCCTTCCTCCAACTGATCAGCAAGGAAGCAGTAAAAATAGCTGCCAAAACAAGATATATAATGATGCTATTCCTAACACACTTCCAGTCTTTTGTCCCTAGTCATTCTGCAGTGCCTAACAAACTTCAGCAGCTCCATGGAAGCTATTAGGGAGGCCATGAATCCACCAATAATGCTGCCTTGGCAAATACTGATGAGTGCTGTAAATTTTCACTATTAGAAAAGGAAAATATTTTCTTCCCAAGTTCATTCCACTTTCAGAGAGATCAGGGGACAATTTTTTGAAAAGCTTAAAGTTATGAAATAACTAAATCAAAAACTAACCAACTACTAAAGAAAAGTGAGAAATACTGAAAGCATTTATTTGGGAGATTTGTTTTTTCCCTTTGCTGAAGTGTTCCTTTGGGCTTCTTGCAGCAGAAAACCTAGAAATTGGAGAGTTATCAAACGAGCACATATTGTTCACTACTCTCTTCCAAGGGATGTGCTAAAGCCAATACATACATAAAGGACTTTAATTTCCATTGTTTACTTTCTTTCACATACATCCCACTGCTGGAGCAAAAGCAGAGCCCCCATGTACAATTGTCTCCATCAGCCCTTATCTCACAACTGAAGCAGAGCTATTTGTACATAAGCTTCCAACCCACAGAGTGTGTATCCAAGTTTTGTATTCCAGAGTAACCCACTAGGGCATACTTCACCCAAGATGTTTGGATGTTGTGCTGGACTGGGCCCTGATACTGTTTATTGTGCACAGGAAAAATCTTTTTTCTACAAAGCAGCCAGCACTGACTGCGTTTCACAAGGGCACGTTTTACAGGACCCAGAACAAAATTTCAAAGTAGGAATCTTCTGGAGTTAAACCCTTTGCAGAAGCCCTGTCCCCTGAACTATTCAATAAATATCATCCCCTTTCATCTTAAATGCTCATAAAGATGCCATTTCCAGTCCACTGCAAGGGGCAATCCCAGCTGCACTGAGGGTGACTGCAGTGATTATGGTTTGGCTTCCATTTCACCCTCCACGTTCACCTCACTTCTGCTCAGCCCCAACACAGAGGTACCTACAGAAACACAAGCACAGCCCCCTCTGCTCACGTCCATAAAACCTCTTTGGATGGGATGGGACAACTCTTACAGGTCCTCATGTGATGTTAAAAGAATAGAAAGGTTTCCTGCAGGGCAAAAGATGAGGTCTCCCACAGCAAAGGGCCACCACTAAAGTGACCCACCTGATGTAACACCCTGATGATTTGCAAGTTCCTCTGTGGAAGTCCCATCCCCAGTGTCCCAAAAGCATCAGCTTACACACTCAGCTTTGAAGATCTGGCTCAGGAAAGAGGCTCTCTGTAAATGTTTTTTTTTTTTTCCCTCTGCAGAAGATGGCATTTGCAGCAAATGAACATTTTCAATGGATTAAATACTCTATGAACAGGGCAGTTAGATCACAGAAGGCTTGGGAAGGAAGGAACCTTAAGGATCATCTGGTTCCAATCCCCCAGCCATGGACAAGGACAACTTTCACTAGACCAGGCTGCTTAAAGCCCCATCCAGCCTGGCCTTGAACATTTCCAAGGATGGGGCATCCACAGTATCCATGTACAGGGCATCCTCTTGCAGTGCCTCACCAACCTCACAATAAGGAACTTCCTCCTACCATTTAATCTAAATCTCCCCTCTTTTGGATTATATTTTTTTAGATATTCCTCATCAGAACCACGTTCTGTATACAAAGCTGGAAGCTGCCTCAGTTATCTGCAGTTGAATATAATGGATATTTGAAAACAACCGTATTTACTTTACTGAAAAGAGAATGCCTACAGACATAACTGGAAAGTGAAACCTAAACTTCATTTTTTAGGGGGAAATTCCCCAAACATTTTCTTCTATTAGAAGAGGAACAAGAAGAGCTTAAGTAATGCTATTCTTGATTCACTTCTTGGTTGGTAAGAAAAATGTTTGGCATTCAATTAGGCATTCTTCTTCTCATCTCTTCTGCATGTAATAACTCAAATGTTCAGACTGCATAGGATCTACTTAATAAAAATCTCCTAAGTGGGTTCACTGCTTTCATATTAAAATTACAAGTAAGACACAGGAGAAATTTCAGCCCTGAAAACAGGTTAGCAAGAAGTTATCTTTGTTTATAAACCTGCCCAAGTAAAAAGAGTATTAGAGATGCACAGTGTTTGCAAATATAATTATCATATAAAACTAAGAATACTCCCAAGAGGCAATTTGTGCTCTAGAAGTATTCTCTCTTCTTGAAGTAGCATCTCACAGACTCTGAATCACAGTGTAAAAGTGCCTGTTTCTCTCACCTCATCAGAAATGCTCCAGAAAACAACTTATTTGCTCAAGATGCACTCACATACCTGAAATGCATCTGCATGTTCTCAGCAATTCAATTTGCATGAATCACAAACAGATTTAAGAGTTGCTGGATGAGTAAATTACTTATGGTTTCTGAATAACTTAAATAATTTTTGCCAAGTTTGATCTAAATTCAGTATGCCCCCAAAAAACCCCAAACCCAAGAGAGAGAAACTTTCAAGAAAACATCTGAAGTAATCTGAAGGAAGCTTACAAGAGTCAGATTCTTTACAGTGAAATGACATTACTTGCCAAAATTTAGCTAAATTGAGGGGGTGTGTGTTAAACCCACCCTTTACAATGAGCTGAAACACTATTTAGGCTTTCTCTCCTTCCTGTTTATTTTATTGAAGGGAAAAAAGGAGGGAAGAAAATAGATTGGGCTACTCTGCCACCTTTCTCCAAGTAGTTAGTTATAATTTTCTTTCACTCAATAGTGAACCTGAAAAACCAATAAGACAAAATTTCTTCCAAAGCATCAGCAAAGCTCCTAACCTCAGTTTGAGGTCATTGCTCAGCTGAAGTTAATGGAGCCATAACAGTGACATCACCTTGTTCTTCTGGGGAACCTCATCCACACACCTCTCACTGTGCTCCATCACTGCATCACCAAGTCATGCTGACTCTGTGAAATACTGCTTAAGAAAAGCTGCATTATATGTTCTTCTGCTTAATTCTGCATTCAAGGATTTCACAGCAAATCATACCAAAATCTCCTACATTAAAATATGCCATTGTTTATATGTTAAAAAAAGGTTTCATGCGCAACAGAGACAGTGAAACTACTGATCTGCTGAAATGGGTCAGGAAAAAAAGAATGGGCTGGTGATTACCTGTTTTCAGGTGGAGAGAGAAAGAGGGAGAGAGGGAGAGAGAGAAAGAGAGAGAGAAAGAGAGAGANAGAGAGAGAAAGAGAGAGAAAGAGAGAGAAAGAGAGAGAAAGAGAGAGAAAGAGAGAGAAAGAGAGAGAAAGAGAGAGAAAGAGAGAGAAAGAGAGAGAAAGAGAGAGAAAGAGAGAGAAAGAGAGAGAAAGAGAGAGAAAGAGAGAGAAAGAGAGAGAAAGAGAGAGAAAGAGAGAGAAAGAGAGAGAAAGAGAGAGAGAGTCAGGCAGCTGGGTAAGATGATCCCTGTGAGTCCCTCACAAACTCAGCCTAGTCTAGCTAATTCTATTAATAATAAAATAACAGTAACAATAATAATAATGATAAAATTCTAATGAAAGGCTGCCTTGAATGTGAATGGCAAGAAGGACTGGGTTAGACATCTGGGAACACTGGCTGGAAGGACAGAAAAAGATAGAATTTGTATTCCTGCAGTGGTTGCTGGTCAGCTGAAATCCTTCACTGCTCTAAAATGCCAAGTTTCTGATTCTGATAATGTTTCCAGATTGCTTTGGATGAGAAAAATGATTTTACCCCATGCAAACAAACATTAAGCAAGTGGAACTGAAGCAATATATTACATGTCAGAATAAGTTATGAAAAAACCCCAAGCAACCAAAAAAACACCTCATCAAATTCTGACAACATTTTATAAAATGTGTGCCTTTTAGAGGTGATCCTAATTTTCCTTGAAACATACCCAAAATTGTCTTTGACTAGTGGAGGAATTTATGAATTTAACAGGGAAAAACCTTGGTTTCCCACTGAATTTGAGTAAGCTAAATCATTTTATAAAGAAAGTTTCCTACTGTGCAAACAAGAGGATACTGATGGGGCAAGGTTTAGCACAAACTAAGCAGCAATAGCTGTCAGTATTCCTCAGCACCACAAGTACAGGACATGTGAGAGGTGACACCATGGCAAAACCTCAACTTGGAGTCACTCACAGTAATCTCAGGGGACAGAGACAGAAATCTGATGCAAAAACAGTTACCATGTGTTGGTTTCCCAGTAGGAAACCTCTCAGGCTTCTCTCAGAGTTTGACAAAGCTGAGAAACAAAAGCCAGATAGATCAGGGCTTCTGACATCATCTGGAAAAAGCTCAATATCTTACACATTTCTTTACAGAAACAAATTGTCTTGTAGAATTTGACTAGGGATTGCTGTACATGCAGCCTAGCATGTCAAGGCAGGGAACTGATTCTCAGTTACTTAATCCCAAACTCCCTGAATTCAAGGAAAAAGCTCTCATGGACCAGTAGATTGTGGAGGATGCTCCAGGGTCTGGTTTTGGCAAGATGTTGAGTTTTGAAGTGCTGCATGTGCTGGTGCAGAGACTTCCTTTTCAGTTTTAATAAGGGGCATTTACTTCCTTTTGCTACTAAGCCACTCTGAGCTCTGGATAACCCAAGACTCAACTCTTACCCAAAAGCTCTGTGAAGCTTTTGGGATCACAGCAGCCTTTGCAGCTGAAACACATTGTATTTTTGGATGTAGAAAACCCACATCTTCTGCAGGGGCTTAATGCTTTTAAAGAGAAATCTCCAATAGTCTGAAAAGTCTCTGGGAGCTCTTTCCTCTTTAATTTAGAAAGGTGGCGTTTGGCTGACACTGGCAAGAAAACTCATATTTATGAAGTGCCCTCTCAGTGTCCCGTGAAATTTGCCATTTCCCTCCATGACAGTCAGCACTATCTATCATGAGAACATAATCCCCTGGGACAGGAGACCCGAGCCCCTGTGCTGCTCTCCTCTGCAAACAGATGTGTGCACGTTCCCCAGCTCGGAAAGTCACGGCTGCCTTTTGGCAGAGAGCTACAGCAGCTGCACATCTGCAGAGGGGAAAAGCTTTCAGCAAAAACCAGAGGGGGATCTCATCCTCCCCCCGCCTGCAGAGCAAGCTCAGCATTTGTTCCTCTCCAGATGACACCCCGATGGGTTGATTTAATCATTCACACATGCATGCCTATCCACAATGCTTCCAAAATATCAGGCCTGTGACAGCATCTCACCTGAACTGCTCACAGTAACAGGGCTTATCAGCAAGCACTTGGCAGGAGGCCTTGCAGGATAAGAAGAGAAAATCCACGATCAAGGGCGCTGTGAATATAAAATGATTCTACACAACACGAGTGTGCAAGTGAGAGACCACTTGTGATGAGGAGAACACCTAAGCACACGCTTGATTTTAAGTCTGTGCTCAAAGCATATCACTGTCTTCAATCAGACTGTGTGAAGTCCAGTTCCAAACTTCCCAGAGCAGGAATGATGCGCTGCACTGGGAGCCAAAGCACTCGGATGGGTGGATTGAAGCATGTGCCATGACCTAAATGATTTGCCAGACTGGGGGCACAGTACAGAATATTTAAATGTAGCAGGATCACAGAAATAACACTTCACCACTTTTATTCCCAAAGGGAAATCTAATTAAAACACAGAACATCTAGCTATTTCAAGTTATTCTGCTTACAAAGAAACAGCAAGTCCTGCTCCCTGAAACAGTCTCTCCAGAGGATTGCCAGAGTCCCCAGTAAGTTTCTGGAAACACAACTTATGTGCTTGAACTTGGCCAGGAGCCATCTGCTCTCTGGGATCTGGAGGATCAGGAGTCTCAAGGTCTGGCAGGGTCTCATCCAGAACTCTTTCAACCCTTTCCAAGTGAGGTGGCACCTCTCCCCACTCAAGCTGCCCCTAACCATCATCAGCTCATGACATTTTAAGTGTCTGGGCCAGATTTTCAAATGAGCTCAGAGTAAAGTTTTTGTGAGTGCTTCTCCAAGACCAGCTTTTCTGCCAGGCAGTCTCCTGCAGAGATATCCTACCAAGGCAAAGCCTTCCCAAGCAAGGTCAGCACCCCACACGCTGAACTGTTGAGCCAATCTGATTACTTACCATGATGCCTGATGAGGAGATGGGCATCAGAAAATACAGCTGCCAGCACCTCCTGGCAGAACCCATCTTTACACTGGGCTCCATTCAGATCAACAGCTCTCTGCTGTACATATTCTACAGGGAATGAGAGCAGGAACAAACCTCCACCAGCATTAGCAATGCTGATTTACAGAGGAGGCAAGACTGGCCACAGTTAAAGGATGCTACACTTGAAAACAAACAGTGCTCCTATAATGGCTCACACAGCAGCACCTGCCTTGTTAGTGGCACAACACCAGTAGCAGCAAGTCCCAGAGTCCACTTCAGGCATCACAGAGAGGGCTGAACCACAGCTGGCTTACCTGTCTAGCTTCCTTCCTTTTGCCTTTTACTCTGATCTTCCATCACACATCCCAAAATGGTCCAGGCCCCTTACTCACGCTTCTAGATGAGGTCTTGTCAGCACTGCACGTGGAGCCAGCTGCATGGAGAGCCCAGGGGATGGCCAGAGCCATCTGTTACAGGCTTTTCTCTCTGTGAGTTGGTGTTTTTATTTTAACTCCCTCTGCTTCTGGGCCCCTCTTCATCTCTCGCTCCTCCCATCTCCCTCTCTCTGCTCATGAGGACAGAGTTTCCATTCTGGCCCTGGGCCAGCACATGTATGGGCAAAGGCAGAGCTCAGGAAAAGCCATCTTCTGCTCCCTTTCATCACATAAACACTGCCAGTTCCCAGCCTAGGAGCACAGGGCTGAGCCAGAGCTCTGCCTGCAGTGCAGGGGGACTGAGGACCAGCAACTCCTGGACATGGCAGCTTGGCTGCAGTGCAAACATCTCCCCTCTCAGCCCTCCTGCTCCCAGTGAGCAGCCCAAGCCTGAACCCCAGCCAAGGAATTGCTTGTTAGAAGGCAGACACAGAACATCTCACATTCAGCAAAGGTCATGTGTAACAAACAGCACATGCAGGTAACAGTCAAGCCAAATTCTTGTTTGTGCCAGCGATTAAAAACAAGGAAACCAGAAGAGCACAAGCAAACCTGAGTGGCAGTGCCCCAGCACTGGGATGACAATCTTGCCCTAAGAAGGCCTCAGAGATACACTAGCTCCTAACAAGTTTAGTCAGTAAAAACTGAGCTTAAATCACCACTAACTCTTGCATCTGCTTTGCTAAATCCTTGAAAGTAACAGTATGCCAGCTGCAGCTGGTTTCCCTAACCTGGGGAGGGGAAAAAGCACTGAAGCAAAGAATGAAGATTATACCAGCACTCACAGCATTAGGACATTACTCTTTCAAACCTCTGCCCTTCCAACTATGCTTGACTTCCCTCAGCTTTACCATGGGACAGTACTATTTTCAAAAAAGACAGAAATCATGTCCTCAATACATGTTATCTGCATTAAAGAAAGGAGTCACAGCATTTCAAACTTCTTGCAAGGAAGATTTCCCATGAGCCCCCTTTTGGAGTTTTTGTTGCACACACACAGCACCCCACACTTGCCCAGCTGTATTTATCTCAGAGCAGTACAAACTCAGAGGGTTTCAGCACAGGATCACCCCAGCCATCATGCCAGGATTATCCCAAGAACAAAGTCCCTGTAAGCAGCTCCAAGGATGACAGGCTGGAACCACATCACAGGGTTCAGAGCTGCTCAGAGCTGTCTCAGCACAGCAGGGACTGGATCATCATGATGGCAGAGCCCCAAAGGTGTCTTGCTGCCACGAGTTCCCAGCTCCCTGAAGGACATAAAATGGTGAAGACTCACATGAGTGGCAGGTAGATCCACTGCTTTCACCAGGAAAGGCCTGGGGAATGATGACTTTCACCTCATCAATCCCATGTCCACAGAGCACCTTGATCCAATTGGATGGCGAACCATGTAAAGGCTGGGAGAGATCTTGAACAGGATCAGCCTGTAGGACCTTAAGTATTTATTTATGCAAGACAGTGATGATGCCTTTTAGTGCTTTATATACAGAAACCTTGAACTGACCCTCAGCCTGCTCTGTGCTAAGCTTCCATCAAAGGATACAGGCCTGAGTGGAAATCCCAGGATGCAGAGGTCAGAGACTCCAGGGACTCTAGACTGTCCTAGGCACCCACTTTAAGGTCACCCAAGGCCCCTGCAGAAGCTACATTTCAATGTAGCACAGCCATTTCAACAACATTTCAAAAGCACAGCCTTCACGAAGCTGGGAGCTCAGTCATCTTCACTAAAACCTGGGCTGAAGCCACCCCCAAACTCTGTGCATATCCTCACATTTCAGCCTTTGCTTCAATTTCCAGGAGCTGATAAAGCATCTCCAAGGTGAAGACCAGAAAAAAAAATCCCATAAGCAAGATCAATGTACTATTGGCCTTTCCACTGCACTTCAGAGCTACAGTCAAGAAAACTCTTTCCGTGCTTTGTGCTGCAAAGCAGTGCTCACAGATACCTCAAATACAATGTTATTTGAGCTGTATCTAAGCAAAGCCAGGATCACTCATTTACTGTCAGGACTTGAATGAAACAAGAAATTTCTTTCCAGCTCCATCCCACTCCCTCTGTCCCTCGGGAGAGCCTTCTCAGCCTGTAAGGAACTGCTATGCAAGTGCATTAAAAGTCCTGTTTCAGCATTTCTTTCATAGTAGAGGCCTCTTCCAGCCAGCTCTTGGGACCCTGCCAACAGAATATCAGCCTCTAGTACTTAGATCCTTCCGCTAAAAAACCCTTCCCTAAAGAGCTTGCACCCCAATTCTGAAGGCCTAAGATCATCACAATTAACCAGCTTCAACAAGAGTTTAAGAGAGGTTCTCCACTCTCATGGGCTTAACAGTGCTCTACACAGCCTTTTCTCCCCTTGGTCTGGCCTCCACTTAGGAAGGAGCAGCTTCCACTCAGTTCCAGTCAGGAAATAAATGTCAGGTGTTCCAAAAGGAAGGGAGGACCAGCTGCTTTGAATGATGCATTCAGGGGATCCAAAAGAACATGGCACATATCAGACACATCTCAAATGCCCAGCATCTCTCCATCTTTAAGAGACTGGCTCTGTTTGTGTGATGATTTCATTGGCAAATTTCTTAAACTTGGGAAAGGATCGAGCCTGTTTCTGTGCTCCCTGAGTGCCCAGCAAAATAGAGATTTTAAGTCCTGTCCGTATGAATCAGTTGTCATGGCTGATATTAAGAATAACTCGCTGGAAAAGCTACTCCTGGATTAAGATCATCTCTGAAAAACACAGCTTATGGGGTCTTTATTTATTATCTCCTTTTCAAAATGAACATTTCTAACATGTAAATACAGCAGGCATGGGAGAAAGACAAGCCTATTGTAAGTGTCTGACAAAGGATCTAAATGCTCTTCTTGTTTCTGGAGAACAGAGGTTGTCTTTGCAGACAAAATGTCCTAAAAGCTTTCCCAAGGCAGCGAGCTGGGGGCAGTACTGAAAGCAGAACTTTGGGACACTCCACAGGCACTTGTGGTCTACAAGGAATACTGCCCTTTGGATCTGAGCTGATGAGCAGGGAGTATCTTCTGTATGGGCTGCTAGGACATGGACGTGTCCAACCCAGGCTTCAGCACACCACCTCCTCACCCACGCAGGCAGAGTGGTCCCAGCAGAGCCATAAATCTTTACTCTGCTTTTTGCATCCCCGGCCCTCCAGTGCCCTTTGTTTTCAGTGCTTTCTCTTCCGTTTCTCAAAAAGGCGCCTCATTACCCTGGGAAATCCTGTGGCTTTCCTCTCATTTCCATACTTAGCGTTTTCAGTTGCTTCCAAGCCTGACCCAACATAGTAGTTATCCATTTTCACAGGCTGAAACACTGCCTGGATTATTTAAAAACCCAAACAACAACCAAACAAAACCCCTCAAACCCAACGTGCACCAAACCCCACAAACATTACTCCAATGACAACAATTCAGAACACAACACAAGGGTGGAGGAAATGCATTCCTTTCCCCTGCCAGGATGCAATAACAACTCTCTCTTTGGTGGTTCAGAAAACAGGGCCAGTACACATTATTGGACCTCACTACCACACACCAAGAACCAGCGGTCAGTAGGGTGGCAGCCAACACAGAAAACAGCTTTATAGTCCACCACCAACACCAGCAGCTCCCCTCACAGTAGCAAATAAAAGCCCCAAGGAAATCCCTCTGGTCATCTCCATCCTCCCAGCTGAGCTCCAGGCTNCCACCACCAAGCATCAAGACACATGCTTACTGGACACTCAAAAAGCCAAAACCTCTGAAAGTGTCCCAAATACACCTGGCATGGTTTTACCTCCCAGTTTGCATTTGACACCTTGGGACCACAGCAGCAGCCAGCTGTAACTTCCCCCTTGTTCCCTTCCCAAACAACATTCCCTTCTACCAGCTCCCCGTCCATTAGCGCCCATCATCCCTGGGTACAAGAGTGGGAGGACAAGAAAGCGTTTTTGTCCCCAGGACAGGTGGGAATACTCCCACCGATCCCCACCGGGAGTCAGAAATGCCACCCTGCTAAGCCACAGCCTGCATACAGCTGCAGGCGCTCCTTCCAGCCGAAGGCAAAGTAAGAGGACAGCAGGCTATCCAGAGCAGAGAGCGAGAAGTGCAGGGCTAATGTCGCACGGGGATTCAGGGTTTTGCCGAACCGACAACTCTGGCTGTTTGCTCCAGCAGGGCCCGGGCTTCCCCCAAAGAACGTGCTTAGCGTTTCCTCCTCTCTTTTGTGCTGGAGACCGAGGCAGGGTTGAGTTCACTCGGGGGCCCCGTGCTGGGTGGCGGGGCTGCCGCTGCTCCTCCGCCCCACCGCTCCCGACCCGCTCGGGTCGGCTTTTCAGGGTCCCCTCGGCCCCTCTCCCCTCAGCCGAGCCCCGCTCCGGCAGCGGGCCCGGCCCCGCGTCCCGGCGGGAGA
>WBNO01018691.1:0-41041 GCA_013400575.1 Peucedramus taeniatus
TTAACCCCAGTCAGCAACTAAGCCCTGCACAACCTCTAGCTCACTTTCCCCAGTGAGATGGGGGAAACAATAGAAGTTGAAATAAAGACAGTTTAATAGGTAAAGTGAGGCCATGTGAGCAAGCAAAGCCAACTGAGGAATTAATTCACCACTTTCTGTTGGCAGGCAAGATTTCAGCCATCCCCAGGAACACAGAGCCCCATCACATGTAATGGTGACTTNGTGACTTGAGAAGACAAACACCATCATTCCAAATGTTCCTGGCCTGGGGAAAAGGAGACTCAGAGGAGACTTTAATGCTCTCTACAACTGCCTGAATGAGGCTGTAGCCAGGTGGGGTTTGGCCTCTTTTCCCAGGTAACTTGCAACAGGACAAGAGGAAATGGCCTCAAGCTGCACCAGGGTAGGTTCATGTTGGATGTCAGAAAGAATTTTTCACTGAAAGGGTGTTTAAGCATTGGAACAGGCTGCCCAGGGAGTGATGGAGGCACCCTCCCTGGAAGTGTTTACGAAACAACTGGACATGGGACTTTGTGCTATGGTTTAGTTAGCATGCTGATTCAGAGAAAGGTTGGATTTCATGATCTTGGAGATCTTTTCAAACTTAATGTGTCTATGATTCTCTTCATACAAAACACAAGATTCAATCTGTAATGAATTCATTTTTGTACTGGGAATAAAATCAGTCACACATTTCTGAATGCCTGACAGGGTTTGAAATCCTTTTGGTTATGTATTGGTTTCAGGTACGTAATAGGGTAACTCTGCTTTTGCAGATAATTTGCAGTCCACTGACTCCCAGTGAGAGTGTTTTACAAAGTATTTTTTGAAAAAAATTCACTTCACTGTATCATATGTCAAAGAATGACATGCAAAACCATTGGAAAAATCACATTTTCATAAAAAAATGTTGACAGTGTACAATATGTGGGTGACTTGCAACTATCTTTCAGCATAAAATATCAGGGAGTACATGCTCAACTGGCAAACTGAGATTCTGCCTATTCCAAATTGTCTTGAAAATTTACCTTTGTGTATCATCTTTGTTTATCATTCCTGATGCTGAAATATTTGTCACTTGATGGCAGGATCCTATTATCACAATAGAATACACACATAGTTTGGTAAGGGCAGATATTCAGGAAAACAGTGAAGACTTTGACTAAAGGACTTTGTAAGCCCAACTCTTCTAAAAAAAGCTCAAACACCTCAACAAACAGCAATAAAGGCAATGGAACTAGTACAGTCTTGTTCCTGCAAATAAATGTGCTTTATGTCTGCATGGATGTCAGGCTGGATAGCAGAACTTTTATAAGATTATTATTTCAGCAAGGACACCACCATATTCAGAAGGACTCCTGTTTTTATGAAATGCTACCAATTTTTTGAATGTTTTTTGTTTATTGGTTTGAATGTGTGCACAATTAAATTCGAAGCATCTATGGAGTTTTCCAAGGTAAACTGGACAGTTTATCTAAAGAGATTTCCAACACAAGTTGTCTGACCCCACCTTTAAAGTATTTTTCTCCATCCAGTAGCTAACACTTAAAAAAAAAAGACTGGCTCATCTAGTCTTTATAATCTTAGCTTGTTTTTTGTTTTGTTTTGGTCTTAATAAATTATTTTTGCTTATTATAAATTCTTTTTGGTGGTTTTATGTTTTTATGTTTTTCTTCCAATTTCTTGTTCTGTTACTCTATGAAAAACTGAAGTTAGGTTGTGTCCCATTATTGTGTCCAATCAGGAGTTCAAATAGGATCCTACATTCCAGATAAATGAGACTATAACATCCAATAAAAGATATTTTTTACACAGCATACAAAAAAATCTAGGCAACCACTACCACAAGTGCCCAAATGGTTGCTGCAGATGCCTGATCCAGTCTTGTGTTAAAGGATCTTTTCATTTGCAACTGATGCAAATACAGTTTCTGATATTGTAGTTCTTACAGCCTCTGTGCAGTAATAATTATATGGTATATGTGTTGATCTCCATTATCTACCTAACGGTTTACTTTTTTTAAGGTATATGACTAATCATAAGTTTTAACACCTTATATATATATCCAAACAATACCAAGAAATACTTGCATTCAATACTCTATTCTATTGCAATAATGAGGTGTCGTTTAATTAAATTAATTTCAAGCTTAATTTTTTTCTCTGTGTTGGCATTGTATGCCAATAGGTTTATGGTTAAGGTGCAGGGTTATTTATTTCTCTGAAACCATTGTGTGTAAAGAAATGAAGTCACTAAGTCACTCAAGAGTCAAGACTGACAGTTTCACAAGCTTTCATTGATTGAAATGAAAGTTTCACAGTTTCATTGATTGAGGGAATCAGTCAGAGGCTGGGGTGCAGATGTGAGCAGATACAGAAGAATGGAATGGCACAGGTGCAATACAGAGTGTCTGCACACAGACACACGAGTCCAGGTTAATCCAACGTCCCTGATAATGGACTTTCACAGTCCCCTACATGCTGAAAGCCTGTTTTAAGTGCCCATTTCCTCTTAGAAAATATACTTTTCTTCAGAAGTATGTGGCATATCAAGTTTTTAATACTTGTTAATTGTATAGACTTCAGGCACGACTCTAAAGCCACACACAGGTATTCTAATTCTGCAGAATTTCATGAAAATTAATGGAGTGTGTACCCAAGGCTATTTAGTCTAAAAACATTACTGCTTTGTCTTCTGATTCCTGCGATATATAAAAGCTTCTCTCATCATTTTTTTAGTTCATTGTTGTAAGCTTAATAGCTTGACTCATTTGAGCAATTTTTTACAGGTACAGGTATACATGTGCTTAGTATTATCAAGGTTAAGGTGTAGACATGAATTGCATACATGCCTTTCTAAACAGTTTGCTGTAGCATGTAATTTTAAATACAATCTGTCAATTACTTACTGCGTGTTATATTTATCATGCATGCATTGCAATAATGAGGTGTCTAGGAGTAGATTTTTTGTTTTGCTTTAAAATTTGTAGTTTCAATAGCACTGAAATATTTACGGTGTTGAACATAGAACAAAAAGTAATTTATTATTTCTGCACTGATTTCTGTATGGTATAGTTCTTTTATTATTTGGACTATGAACAATACACTTTTATGGGAAAAAAACTCGTTGTTTTTTCCCTACAATGAAAGTGTCTGCTTCCAGGTTAAAAGAAACCTTATTCCAGGCTCCAGGTTTTGATTTTCTAAGTGCCATTAAATTCATTTTTATACATCCCCAGTCATTAGTAGCTAAAACTGTTGACATAGTAATTTATACAGTATGAGCAGAGTAGGTAAAGGAATGCATATTGTTATTTATTAATGCTATTATGACGTTAACAACAACTTCCCATTCTACAAAGCCTGCATATATGGTAATATTTTCCTGATTAAAACCGGAATATTTCCCATTACAGTATGACAGCTGAACAAGCACAGCTACTTCAGCCTCTCCTCATGGGATAAGTGTTCCATCCCTAACCATCTTGGTTAGTCCTCCACTGAACTCCCTGCTGTTTACTGATTTCCTTCTCACCCTGGGATCCCAAAGCCAGATGCAGTGTGCTGTCTGTGTCTGTAGAATGCTGACTGCACTCAGCGTGGGACTGGGCCAGAGCGGGAAGTAGGAGCAAAGATCATCTAATACTGAATCCACTTCTCATCACTGCAGCAATACTGATATGGATTCCCATATCTGTGCACACATATGTAATGAAAATACTGCATACATATCCTCCTAAAGCTATAAGAGAAGCATATAAATTTTTATGTTTCTTTTCTGGACAGTCTACTCTTTCAGGCCAGCTAAAGGGCAGCCTAAGAATAGTATAACAAAGACTAGCTGAATTTGGAGTTCTAAGAACTCAGTAGGGATCTTGTTCCTATCATATTTTTTTGCCACTTTCTCACCATATTTGTTCCATAAACTGTAAAATAAGGCTAATGAAATAAGGTGTCCTTCTTAAAATGCTTGGAGCACTTTCATTGACAAGTGCTATAAAATTGCTAGCGGTGCACTGAGCAGTCTGAGAATGCTCATTCAGCTTTTACAGATATTATGATTCACCTTAATCTGAGGATAGAAGCAAGCTTAAAACTTCTAACATTCCTAAATTTGCTAGGATTTTTTTCAAGCACATGGATAGCATTTTAATCACACTGCTCATTTAATCTCTTATGTTTGTGATTTCCTTCTTACTGATGGAGCAGCTGATATGTAGAAATTAAATTAATTTGCTTTCATCATCTGTTACATCTTAACCAACCTTACAGGGAACATTTGAGCACAGAGATGAAGATGGTTGAATTCTATTCTCTATTTTGAGTAGAGAATCATAGTCCATTAGAAAGCCCTGGTCACATAGTTTTTACCCAGGCAGATCATTCCACTACAGTTTTGTTGATGATTTAAACCCTATTTTAGTACAACAGATAACCATGTACCATTATTATCATGTCTAGCTTTCTAGCTTCAGTTTTCATTCTCTAAAAATTGTTTGTTTTTTTTCAATCAACTAGCACTCAATGTTAAACATAAAACTAAAAGATTACAGCTTTCTTGTGACGGGTAGTGTATATATGGACTTGCTTTTGCAGTGTATTCATGAGGTTAAATTATTTAGTACTCACTCTTTCTTATCATCTTAAGTCCAGAGACCTTTTCTGTATGAGCAATGACAGTGAAAAACTATGTATGGATAAAAATTTTCCAGTGCAAGAAGTGTGTAGATCTCTGTTTACAATTTAAATCCCATTTATTATATCCCAAGAGATTTTAATTGGGATGTAGCATAGATTATGTTTAGCCTTCCTTCAAATAAGGAAGAGTTATAAGCTTCATTAATTTGGGGATGCAGTTTGGAAAAGTGTGTTGTCTAAAAATTTACCCCCAAAGTAAGCAGACCAGTGCTAATTAATGAAATGAGTTTCAGGCAATTCATATTTTTAACTATTCTCTATTAGTTCAAATTATAGCTGTCAATTATATATATATGTACACATACATATAAATAAAATCAAGATTGTCTTTCATTTAACTGACTAGATGAACCCGAGAAAGTATGGTGTCAACACTGTGGAAACTGGCAAAGGTCATAAGGTTAAAGAATCTTGAGATAATTCAATATTATTTAATATTTAATTCAATAATTCTGTTCCAGTCAGAGTGAGCTATGGTATCAGACCAGGTTTATGAGGACTTTATCCATTTTGGTCTTGAAAACTGCTTATTTGCAGGAAAATATTACCCAATGGGGATAGTTTTTTTTAAAAATAGTTCAAAATTCAGTGTTTTCACTGCAAATTAATGTCTGAAGTATGACCCAGTCACACCCAGTAAATAATGTAAAACAAATAATTTTAGGAGGCCCTCTTTTAATTTAGAAAGCAAATATATAGTAACACCTACCTCTTGGAAGATATTAGATAAATTCACACTAGAAAATAATTGTTGTGACATTCTGATAGTCAGGAAAGAATTACCTCTGGCACAAACCAGGGCTTCTGCACTTGGATTCTTCATCTCATTCTTATGAATTTTATTATTCATAAGAATAAAAAATTTTTATGCTCTAACTAGGTATTCTTTTAAAAGATAAACCTTAGTTCAAACAGGACTAAATTTTGGGAAATCCTGTAGCTATTAGATCAGTCCATTTCCACAGGGTGATATTTTATTTTTATAACACAGGAAAAATTTGTGATGATTAAAATTGTGATCTTAATGTGATTTCTTACTTGTCTTTAAAAGATTATAAGATATAATCTTTCATTTTGTAAAAATTCCTACTCCACAGAAAAGAATGGTGGTTCTATAAGCAGAGCACAACTTAAGCAATTATTTATATTAAAACTTAATAACTTTTAGAAGCCTGTAGTATGTGAACATTCTAGCTGTAAAAATATATAATTTTTAAGTCCTAGAATGGCACATCCCATTGACTTTAGCAATAGATGTGAATGTTAAGATATAAAAAGCTTGAATTTCAAAACAGTATGCACACAGGCTGCATTTCTAATTAAAATAAACAGAACAAGAGGAGGACAGTCAAGTTTAAACATGTCTTTGTAGCTTCTATTTTTAAGAACTTTCAGAGGGTAACTTCAATTCACAGCAACTGCTACATTTTCAGAAAATCTTGATGCTAAAGCATTGACACCTTGATGAAGGAAAGAGCAGAGGTTAATTAGTGCACTTTCCAATCTAAATATAAGGATATATATATATATAATTGTGAGTATAAAACATGAAGGGCTTAATTTAAAGATGGCATCCACTGTAGAGCTAATTATAAGTGAAACTACTGAAATATTTATTACACATGAATGTCTACTTGGTATTTCAGGTATTTTTATCTCAGGAAACTTGTCTGCTTTAAGTGCTAGCTAGAATATTTTTGAGCAACTTAAATAAATAAAAACTAAATATATTTTATTTTTATTTTTTCCCTAGTAGTACTTTTTCCTTGCTTCTATGCCTGCCTAATTTCCTTCTTATATTGGCTCTCATGTATATTGCACTAGAGCCCTGATGTGTGTAACTCTGAGCTTCCCAAATTCATTGAGGCTGTTGTCTGGTTCGAGGTAGAGCTGTTCATACAAGAAGAATTGCTTGCAGGACTGTGAAGTTGATGTGGGGAAAAGGGGCAGCAGGTTTTCGTGGTGGTGTGAGCCCAGCTAGGTGACAGCATTGCTCAGGAATATATGCACACACCATTGGCTGTTAACTTAGGAGGACTTCTTTTAAAAACAAAAAAAAACCATTTTTTCCTGCATCTCAACTTTAGTTTAGGACCAGAATCTCACACCTGACATACTTATGGAAGAAAAATGCCTTACAGTGTTATGTTTAACAGCCTTATGATCTATCACAAATGTGGGCAGCAGTAACAGCTGCCAGTAGGTTTCTCAGACAGAAGACTGTACAATTTTCTACATTGGCAGACATTGAGCATTAGCACAACATTTGAACACAGTTTCAGGCACAATTTAAAATAACTTTTCAAACCACTCAATGAAGCAGGAAGCCTCTGGGAGTTCCCTTGCTTCTTCCCTTTCTGCTGTTTCATGTGTGGCAACACAGTCATAAAAGATCACTCAGGTTTTTTTCCATCTTAGGGCACAGAGGTGAACTTGCTACCCTCTGGTTTCAGAGAATATGTGCCAGGTCTGGCTGGGATGGAGTTAATTTTCTTCATAGCAGCCCATATGGTGCTCTGCTTTGGACTGGTGTCTAAAACAGTGCTGTTATCTCATCAGTGTTTTGGCTGTTGCTAAATATTTCTTGAACACAGTTAAAGATTTCTCTCATTCCCTCACTGCTACCTCCTCCCTCTTTCCTCTTAGTGAGGGGGTGGGCAAAACTTTGGGATGGGGCAGCTGATCTGTACTGACCCAAAGGGATATTCTGTATGACAAGATGTTGTGGGAAAGGAGAAGAAGGAGGGAAACTCTGTTCCTCTTGCATTTGTGTTCTGAAGCAATCAATGTTGTGTTACTGAGATCCTGCTTTCCAGAAAGGGGCCAATGGGAAACAGTGAGCAAATTCCTCTGACTGCTTTGCTCGTGTGCACAGTTTTGCTTTCATTAGCAAATTGTCATTATCAAGATCTACAAGCCTTTCAACCTTATTCCTATTTTTAGTCCATCCAGTGTAAGAAGGGCAAGAGTGAATGTCTGTGGCAGTATTTGGAAGTTGGCCAGGATCAGTCTCCTCCAAGGTGTGTGCTCAACTTTGGTAATACAGCTTCAAAGTCTCTGTCTGCACCTTTGACCCTGAGAAGAAACACAAGCTCAGATCTGCTCTGCTCTCTCCTCAGTGGCTCTGGACAGGCACAGTTCACTGAGCTAATAGCTTAATGAAGTTATGAACTAAAACTATTATGATTTAATTTCCATAAAATTGTAAAACATTGTAGCCTTCACTAAAAGAAATGGGAAGTACTGAAATTTGGTTTACCCTAAACCTCTGTTGTATGACTAGACATCATGTACAGGATTGTCACCAAATCCCATTTTGTAATCTGAGGAGGATGCATGGATGTGGGTGGTGCTGATCTTTAATTGTCTTCAGTTGTTAAGGTAAGAGAAGAAAACCACAGTCTAGTTTAATATTTTAGTGACATTTTTGGGGTTTTTTTGTTTCCTTTTTTTTTTACTACTCATATAGTGGTTATGGGGCTCCTCTATAGAAATGCACTTATCTTGTTTTCTATGTGTTTATTGCAACACATAAAATTACACAGAAATTAATATTTCCTATCCTATCCATACCAACTCTTGCCCTTTGTTTTCACACAAAGAACTACAAAATAGGAACAAAATACAAATGGCAGTGTAAGCTCACAAGCTACACACCCAGCACAAGGCTGCTAATGCCAAAATGTTAAAGCAAGCATTTGGATGCAAAATAGACATGTCTGCTGTTTGTTCAGATTCCTCATTACTGCTGAAAATTGGGGTGTCAGTTTATAACTTCTTAGGGCAAGGGGTGCATTGCCACTTGATTCTGTGAAATGACAGACCTGTGGATGCCTATGGAATACTATAAGATTGGAATCCTATGCTAACAGAATTAGTATTGATACTGCTGTTATTATTCAGCCTTATTCTGGGTAGTCTAAAAGGTAATTCCAAGAAAGGGAAAACACTATTCCATTTCCACATTACAGATATTTTTATTTGTAAGCCACTCAAATCAGATTTCAAAATTCTGCAGAAACAATAGGAGAACAATATTCACACAAAAGAATCAGAAGGCAAAAACTGTTTTAATTTTTAAGAAATGTTTGCTCAGTTGAACTTCTTGTCTCCCTCAATAGTCTTTGCTTCAGTGCAATAATCCTGCATTTAAAACTAGACCTTAGAAAAATGATTTATGTCTTCTACTGCATTTCTTCCTGGTTTACTCATAAACTATGAAATTTGTCTTTGTTTTGACAGCCAGTAAAGGCCTATGCCTCACTTGAGTCTTGCAAACAGGACTTAGGTGGGCACTAAAAGTGTTCACAGTTTGATCTGCCAGTAGCGTATTTGATCCTGCTCAAGTAAATCGAGCAGAAATACAAATCAGAGACTCTGCTGTCTCCTTGTTCCCCTGTTCCAGGCTCATGTAGACTTTCTTAGAAACTCTGTTTTGCTGAGAAAGAGGGTTCTATTTTTGTTTAGACCAGAGACCTTTGATTTAATTTCCAATTACGTGTATTTCTCTTAGCCCTGAGACTATCAAGTTTCATTTTGTTTGTTTTCTCTGTATGTACCCAGGTACCACACAAAATGATGCTGAGCAGGAAAAGAAGGATTTGGATGCTGCTGTCCTTAATCAGGACAGCAGTGTTTCCAATTTGTTTCAATTTCAAGGACAGATTCTTTGGGTCCTGTTCAATAACTTGTACAGATTGGCCGAGCATGTGTTAATATTTTTTGCTATGTTTAAATTTGCTGAATTTCCCCAATGTTTTCCTCACAGAAAAAACACAGCATTTCTTCTTATGTGTGTTTTTCAAAGATGCAAGTGTAAGAAAACACATGAGCCTTTTATTAGTAATTTTTTTGAGAATATTCTTTAGGCAGATTGTTTTTATTTGAAGGTAAACAGCCACTCTGGGGTTCAGTTAAAATCCATCCTCCATGCCAATAAATAACATGTAAAAAGAATCCTTATTTGCTCTAAAGACTTTACTAAAGAGACCTTATAGACTATGGAAGCATTTCTCTTTAAATGGAGGCAAGAAAAAAATTGCACATAATCAAAGGTTCTTTAACTGGATCATAATGAATGATAAGAAATACTGTCATTTTATTAATAAGAAAATTAATACTGTGGAATAGCTAAGTTTTATTTTGATAATAAATGAAATCAAATTAAGACAACTTTTTATAATGTATGGAAATGTATTCCTCTTTTTTAAAAGAAACGAGCAAAATGTAAATATCTAATAATTTCTTCTGAAGTAAGAAAAATGTTTGAAATTAAATGGAAGGCAAATATACTTTTCAGCACAATAAGCATATCCTGTTCTCTTGATCTAAATATTTCTTTATCTCCTATTTTTGATGAGTTTCCATTTTTTGAGAAATACAACTCCTGATTTATTTAAAAGTAGAGTTCTTAAGAAATTCAGAAAGAACTGAGCTATACTCTCTCAAATACAAGTACTAATAGAAGAATTATGTACAATAGTAAGACAATGAGATGTTTTGAAGATGAGATTACAGAACTACTACTCTACTGAAATAACCAGAAATTAATCCTTATGTCCACACTGTTCACATCAGTAACTCCCTTCTTTCCCTCTGAAATGCCCAAACTTGCAAAGTAGAAAACTTGCAAATTATTAATAGTAAAAACTGAACTATACATGAATATTAGGAAAATGAAGCTGTCTCGAAGAAGCTGTCACTCTGCTCAGCCCTGGTGAGGTACATCTGAAGTGCTGTGTCCAGTTCTGGGCTCCTCGGGACAAGAGAGACCTGGAGTACAATGAAGCTCTTGGAGTGGGTCTAGCAGAGAGCCACAAAGGTGATTGAGGGCCTGGAGCATTCTCTTATGAGGAAAGGGTGAGAGAGCTCAGCCTATTCAGCCTTGAGGAGAGACGACTGAGAGGGAAGATGACAATGTGCACAAAAAGCTGAAATGGAGGGTCAGAGGATGGACCAGGCTCTGCTGGGTGGTGTCCAGCAATAGGACAAGAGGCAGTGGGCAGAAACCGATGTGCAGGAAGCTCCCACTGAACATGAGGAAGAACTTCTTCACTATGCAGGTGACTGAGAACTGGAACAGATTGTCCAGAGAGGTTGTAGATTCTCCCTCACTGGGGATATTCAAGAACCATGTAGACACAATCCTGAGCCGTGTGCTCAGGGATTACCCTCCTTGAGCAGGGAGGTTGGCCTGGATGACCCACTGTGGTCCCTTCCAACCTGATTCACTCTGTGATCCTGTAAAAATCTCCATAATTATTTGTCTCATGAGTAAAAATCAATTTTAAAAGGAATAAGACGTACGGGTACTGTTGTCTAGCAGATGTTTTGCTTTTTAATGCCCATTAATTCATTAGACTGTATCATAAGACTGTATACTGGAATACCAGAATCATCCTTAAGTGATGATTATAACTTCTGTCCCTACTAGTTAACAATAATTGGTTCACTGTCCTTCATCCTTATACAGCTATTTCTTTTATGTCACACTGATTATTCATCTTTTTGCTATATAATCCAGCAGAAAAATTACCTTTATTTTGGCCCAGGCTATCACAGTGACCTTCTTATTGCTATGTCATGGGAATTTTTTCTAATGAATAATACATAAAAGACAAGTTAAATTAAACAAATCTTGCTGAATAATTTGATACATAGTCCCTGAAGAATAACACTATTCTTTCCCTCCAAGAGATTAGCTTTGGAGTATGTGCTGATTTCCTGCAAAGGCTCTCTCCTTCCTGGCTGGATACCAGTTTAGCTGCTTTCCAGAACTCTGAGAAGAAAGGCAATGAAGAAAGATGATGAAAGTTGCAGTGGTAGAAGTGGGGCATAGTCTGCTTTATATCAATGAGTTTCAACTTTGGAGCTGACATATCAAGTTCCAATTTATCCTAACCCCTAAGATTTCAATTTTTATATCCCAATGAGGAGAAAAAGCTCAAGGTCTGCCTAGACTCATGAATTATTTTTTATTAATGCATAAAGAATCATGTTTAGCTAAGGCAGCTCACCTACAGAGTTCAATGAAGCAAAGACATAAAAAGGGAACAATGTTTTGTATTTTTATAAACAATTTTAACCGTCCTCATTTCCAACAAGCTTTTAGTAGTGCCACCAAATGATCACCACCAAAAAACTTCTAATAATATGTAACAGCAAGGATAGATGAAGAATTCTTCCGAATAAAATTATACATATGTATAAACAAATTGTTCATATTCTTTTGATGTTTTAGGGGTCTGCTCTTGCTGGTTTGAGTGCTCTAACCCAATTTAATTTTACACTTTTGAGTAGTCAATTGTTTTATCCTTAGCAGCATCTTAAACTTGCTCAAATGGTTTCCAATATTGCCTTTAAACTTCAATTTTCTTGTACATCTGAGTACACCTGTGCACACAGAAATAAAATTCTTATGGTTTCCTTTTCTGAAAACTTAATCAATATCCAGTCAAAAAATGTATTTTTCAGTTCTTATTACCCAGCAGGAATTAGCAATACTGAGTGCCTAATAACATATTTCTTTGCAGGAGACGTATGTTCTGAACTTTCTACTGTGGATGAAATAAAAATTCCATTCTCACACATGGGTGGATATGAGATACTTCTGAGATGGAATGTAAGACAATGTTTGCAAACTCTTTTTTCCCTTACTGTTCCACCTGTAGTAAGATATTTTTAATGGAAGGACTGGCCAGGGATTAATTTTAGGCCTTTTGTCACTGGCAAGGATCATGGTTTTGGAGAGTATCTGAATATCATTTCCTTATCTTTTACTCACATGACCAGAAGAGCATGTTCTTACAGTTAGGGATGCCTTGTGGTTCACAGTCAAAGTCAAAACTAAAAGGCATAAGGTGCATTTTATTTCAGCAAATCCACTGGAGATTTGCCTCTGCTTGCTCTTCGTTGTCTCACTCAAACACCTGTCCATACTCTTGGGGGAAGGATGGTAGCAGGGAATATAACCATTTCACTGAACCTCCCCCTGTAATAGTATACTGGCTAGCTTGTATGAAAATATGAACAGAGGCTGGTTTGAAGTCAGGGACTAGAATTAGAAGTAGCTAAACTAACTCAGTCAGATCTGTACTATGGATACATCATTACCTGTTAAATATGTTGAAACAAGTTTGACAGTTTTTGTCTCTCACGTGCTGAGGTGAGCAGCTCTGGTGCTGGCACAATCAGCAGCAGAGCTCTCCAGCTCCAGTGTGGTGCCCAAGGGGGTTTCCTGAAAAGGGAAGCCTCAAGGGGAGTCAAGACCCCCACAGCTCAAGTGAGAATGGCTGATGGGACATAAGTGGATTGGGAGCAATGATGACCTGAAGTAAACAAGTCCTTTTGGGGGTCCTGTGTGGCTAGCTCCAGACCCCCTGAGGCTCCATTACCTCAAGGACAAAAACAAAAGGCTCAAAGTGCCCTTTTCCTTCTCTTTATTCACTCGCTAGGGACCACCTAGCTGGCCAGGTGATGTCCTGGGAGCAGGGACGGAAAGAGAAAAAAAGGAGTGCAAGGCCAGCCGGCCCGGGGGTTTTAAACCCTGGGGATGGGGGCTGGAAGAAGGGACTACAGCCAATGGGTACCAGTGAGGGAGGGGCGAGGGGAGAAGATAACCTGGGAGAGACCACCACCACGGGTATTGGAGAGTGGGGTGTGTGAGGGAGAAACCATGTGATGAGAGGGAAATACAAACATATTATTCAGTGCAAATTTCCAATCACCCAGTGCAAAACTAAAAACAACTAAATAAACTATTTAGTGCAACACTACAGTGACCAAGTCCCCACACATGTATAAAACAATCCCTGGAGAGGACCATGATCAGGGCAGGCACCCAGAGGGCTCTGCTGGCTTGACCAGAGAGCAGAGAGCCTGGCAGAAGGCCATGACCTCTTTAAACTCTGTGCCCGCCAAAACAAACCGAGTTCCTCGGACAGAGCTCTGTTGGGAACACGCTGCCGCCCCAGCGCCACAGTGCAGGGTGAGCCCGGCCTGCTGTCAGCACAGCCAGCAGAGAGAGCAGCCCTGTGTGAGGCACTCCTGGGCACAGGAACCCTTCTGCTCACTGACAGAGCTGCGGGAGGAGGGGACCCGACTGAGTCAAACAGAGAGATACATAAAGACACCGAGAGAAAGCTTCCTACCCTGATAAAGGTCTTGGATTGTTATCCATTGTGAATTTTTCAGGTGAGCAGAGATGGTTGCACAAGAAGGGCAATCAAGAGAAATCTCAGGGCCCTGGGATGGCCAGCCAAGGGGTCAGGAGCACAAGTGTTCTCTATTCTTCCAGCTGCAGGGAATGATGAGAGAAAAACCAGGAAGAGACATCAGATCCATACCTGGCTCTGAGCCTGGTGTCATCGGTAGAATTCAGGTGTTTTTTTGATCATGGGTCAGTTTAAAAGACATCAGGCCTGCTAATGACACATAGGGTACACCAGTCTCAAAAAGGTTAAAAGAATATTTTCATAGGACTTGGCAAGTCTCATAGAAAGAGCTTTAAACTAGATTGGGAGGGGGGAAAGGGAAAAAGTCAAGCTCACTAGAGATTAGCCTGGGGTCAGCAGGTAAATGTTTAAGGGATGGTGTACTAGCAAGGTCCCTCAATATGCCATCTCAGTAGAGGCAGGAGATGGAGAATTATGTGTCAGAAAGGCATCAGGCTTATTGATGAGGTAGAAATCATGGAAGTGCCTGAGAATTCTCATGGCTTCTTCCTCTCGTAAGGTGGCGGGATCAACAACCTAACTGAAGTGCATTTATACCAACACACACAGAGCATGGAGAACACACAGGAGGATGCCATTGTACAACTGAAAAACTAAGGAAAATAGAAACATTATGGAAAGACCTGCATGACTGGAGTGCTGCAATAGATGGCTATAAACTCTTCAGAAGGAATAGAAAAGGAAGGGAGAAGTGGTGGGGTAGCCCTGTAGGTTAGGCAGTGTTTTGACTTTGATGATGGTGATGATGATAGGGTCACATATACAGGGTAAGAGTCAGGGGAAAGGCCAATAAGACAGGTATCCTAGTGGGAGTCTGTTATAGACCACCCAGCCAGGATGAAGAGGCAGATGAAATATGCTATGTGCACCTGGGGTAGTCTCATGATCATTGGCCCTTGTTCTCTTATATCTGCTAGAGATAAAACACAGCAAAGAGAAAACAGTCTAGGAAGTTCCTGGAGTGTGTGGAAGGTAAGTTCCTACCACTCCTGGTGAGTGAGCGAGCCAGCCAGGGGAGATCTCCCACTGGAGCTCTTTTGCACAGAGAAGGACTGGTGGGTCATATGATGGTCAGAGGCCACCTTGGGCACAGCAATCTCAAAATGATAGTGTTTTCAAGCCTTGGAGAAGTAAGCAGGAAATTTTAAGAGTTCTTTTCCGACTTAAATGATTCTATGATTCTCTGGTAGGTCTTGTCTTATTATATAGTAAGAATAATCTGTCCCATCTGTATCTTGTTGCTGTTTTGAACCAGAGTTATAACATAATGTAAGGATGCTTCATTAGACAGCAGAATAATATCTGCTCTACACAAACACATTCGGAACTATAAACTGACTGGAACCCAGGAACATATGTTTTAGTAGCTATCTTAAAATGATCCTTGCAATTAAAATAATGATTCCTTGGATTTCTTATATATTTATACAGGTACAGTTATGCACTGGACATTGTAAAGTTGCACTTCCTGAAGTCTTTCTGTGGTAAAAAAATCCACATCTTAATTGCTACTATGAGAAAATGCTTTTTCATCTATGTTATGATTTTTTCTTCTTCCATTTGCCCTGAATGCATTGTGTTTAATGTATTCTGAAACAAGGAGAGCATAATATTCCCTCCTGCCTTCTGTAGCCCACTCATTATTTTACATAGTTTTATCATGTTCCCAGTTTTACAATTTATTTCCAGCATAGGCAATACCGCTGAGAAGTACGTAAAATTATTGTCCAGCTTGGGACTTGCTGGGTCAAGTTTACTGCCAGTATAACATCATAACAACATTTATATGCTAAGAATATTAAACACATAGAGGGATACTTCAGTGTAACAGGTTCTGAAATAATGGTCATCTTTTTCCAGTATCGCATGGGACATGCAGCTGTTGTAGAGTTCTAGGGAGTTGATGCTGGTTGAATTACAGGCACCCGCCAAAGTCACTCTACTGCTCCCTTCCACAGCTGGACAGGAGAGAGAAAATATAACAAAGGGTTCATGGGTTGAGATAAGGACCAGGAGAGATCGCTTACCAAATACTGTCATGGGCAAAACAGGAGCAAATGAGAGATATTAGCTGAATTTATTATTAACAAAATCAGGGCAGGATAACGAGAAATAAAATAAGACCTTAAAAAACGCCTTTCCCCCACCCTCCCCCCCATTGGTGCAGGGAGACAGGGAATGGGGGTTATGGTCAGTTTCTCATAGGTTGTTTTTGCTGCTGCTAAGTGGGAGGACTCCTGACCCAGCATGGCCACAGGAGATAGTTCTCTGTGAAATTCTCCAGTGTAAGTCCATCCCACATGAAACAGTCCTCCACAAACTGCTGCAGTTTGAGTCACTCAAGGACGGGCTGTTCCAGTTCCCCATGGGGTCAAAAGTCCCACCAGCAAACCTGCTCCAGTATGAGCTCCTCTCTCCACAGGTCTGCAGGTCCCTGCCAGGACCCTGCTCCAGGACAGATTTCCCATAGGGTCACAGCCTCCTCTCAGGCATCCACCTGCTCTGGTATGGGCACCTCCCCCACGGGCTGTGAGTGGATCTCTGCATCCCTGTGGATCCCCATGGGCTGCAGGGGCACAGCTGCCCCACCATGGGTTGCACCACGGGCAGGGGAATCTCAGCTCTGGTGCCTGGAGCATCTCCTGCCCCTCCTTGTGCACTGACCTTGGTGTCTGCAGGGCTGTTCCTCTCATGTTGTCATCCTGCTCTGCTTTGACTGCAATTACATCTGCATAATCACTTCTTTTTCTTTTTAAATGTTTTATTGCAGAGACATTACCATCATTTCTGGTTGGTCCAGCCTTGGCCTGCAGCATGTCTATCTTGGAGCTTCCAAGGATTGATTCTGCTGGACATGGAGGAAGCTTCTCACAGCTTCTCACAGAAGCCCCTCTGTTCCCAAAACCTGGCTACACAAACACAATACATTTGCAAATTTAAACTTTTATTTTGTGACCTATTAGATAATAAAGGAAATTTAAGGACAAGTCCATGGTAATGAAGGCCTTGACTTTACAGCTGTATCTGGAATACAAACTATCATATTTTGGATCCTCCAACAACGATCTGAGAGAAAAGAAATAACATACAATTAATACTCCAGAAAAGTAGGAAAATCCCTCCTATTTGGAAAGGGACTCCATGAGCCAGCTGGGGCTTATGTTCGCAAAGAAGTCATGAATGTCCTTTGGCTACAACTTTTGGGTAGAACTTGTGTACAGTAGCTAAGATGAAGAAGATGATGTCTATGTGCCGTAGAAGATGCAGAGGCAGAAATACTTGTATGATATTCAATATATCTCAAATAATTTTTTACTACTGTGGTGGGATTGTGGAGGGAGAATGACTTTGCTCTTTTGGCCTAAAGCATGTTCAGCCAAGTCTGATCAGAACAGGAGAGTCTCAACAGGCAAACTAGGACATGACCAGCCTCCATTGAGCTCATATTGTATCACCAGCACTGCTTGGAAGAAGATCCTTACGGAAAAGTATGAAAATGTAGTAGGAATTTCTCATTATTTCCCAGGTGCACTGTCCCAGGCTTCATCATTTGTGTCACTGGGATTTCCCAGCCACCAGTGGTATCCATAATAGACTCTTCATCCATGAATTTGGCTAATCATGATGTGAGTGTATGCAGATGACCAAAATGAATGGCAGTTGGACTATCAATCATGTAAAGAAATTTTTATTTTTGTTTGGGAATTTTATCCTTGATAATTTTTAAAGATTTTTTTTTTTTGGTACATCTCAGTTCTAATTAAAAAAAACTCTTGCTGCCTATTTTCCTACAGACCATATTTCATATCCTTTCAAGGTATTTTTTTCCTCTCCTTACGGAGTCTGCATGGTTCTGGGTCTGTACTATTCTGGATCCAGGTATCAAGAGAAAATGGAGTTATAGCAGAAAGGCACAGCAGGTGAACTACTTTTGGGAAAAATGAAGGTGGGGATATGCCTTACACTCACCACAAATACCTTTTAGCACTTCAAAGGTTGTCTTGTTTTTCTGAAACTTACCAGCTGACAGCCCTAAAAACTGCTTCCATGTGAAGCAAAGCAAAAGAGCAAAATTCATGTTATGATAGACAGAATCCATGTAGAAATCTCAGGTTAACTGTAGTTTTGAAGAGGTAGAATTGAAATTGATCGTATAATGAACATACATAACAATACACAAAAGCTTATCTGTTTACTAAAAAATCAAAATATTTTTTCTGCCTGAAATATTTTAGTGCAGTGTTACCCCAATGTGAAGATTCACAATGAAGGAAATTTAAATTACTAACTTTGCTAATTAATAACATATCCTCTTCAAAATGCTGGCTATCCAAAACAGAGCCCATATTCTTCATCTCTGTCATCTCTGTTTTCCCGTGTTATTGCAATATTCATTCTTGTTAACACACTTTTGTTAGGGATTTCCCCAAGCTCTGGCCTATTGTTTAATTACTAGTTGAATATACAATCATTCATTAATATTTATATTAACTAAACCACACACACCATTTAAAAGATTTGTCAGACAAATGGCAAAATTTCTGATAAATATTGTGGTTCCATGATCAGTGTCAGAGCAGTTTAGTTGTGGTATTGCTTTCTTAAAATTAATTATTTTTTCATGGAGGTTTATACATGGTTTCAGGAAAATTTAATTATTAAAATCTATAACGTGCTATTTGATATTTCAATTTTCTATCAATTTTCTGTTCATTGAAAGCAGTGATATGTTTCTATGCATGAGTAAATTATTTAGATGCCCCAACTCAAAGTATTTCCTCATTTCAGTTTAGAATAAGGGAGTTTAGGAGCAGTAGTTCCCAAATAGACTCAGGAAAGTGGACTTCAACAAAATGTGCCAGAGGGAAGAAAAAATCAAGAAAAATTCTTAGCTTTTGGCCTCTTCTAAGGGGTAAAAGTTGAGTGATGCAAATATTTCAAAGAAACTATTTTGGCTGAAGATCAGGGAAGAGGAATGTATAGGAAAAAAGAAAGAGCTTCTAGGGGCTAGAACAATGAAGGAATGAACATTTTAGTGTAAGACACACATTGTGAACTTAACATCGTTCTGAAAAATTGGAAGAGGACAGTCCAGCCTATCAGTAAAGTAAAAGGAGCTGAGGACTCTCACAATTTCAAATTCTCAGATACAGTGAAAAGCAACATATTTGCTCTGCTGTGGAATAAGAATTGGTATGAGGTGTCACAGGGCAGCTCATCCATCTTATTTCTCAAACCAACACAGGTCAAAGGCCATACGCTGTTTACATTAAAGGGGTTTTTGATGCTTTGGGAATAATGAGCTTTCTGTACAACCAGAAGTGAAATCCCATCACTAATGGGAATAAAGGGAAGCTGAGATAATATTGGGTACCAGTACTCTATGCATATGATTTCAGGAGACAGTTTTCATGCATATTGCTTGCTGCTTAATGAATAACTCAGAATTTCTGATATGAAATAGGCCAACACAGAGTTAACCCAGCACAAGAATGACAAGTTTTAAAAAGAAACTTTTCCCACTTTTTAAACACAAAGGGCTTTCTCTAAAAAAAAATTATTTCTCAAGATTAAGGCAAGAAAGTGTTTTAATTGAATATGTTTTCAGAAATGCTGGTATATATAGTTTAGCTTTCTAGACAGAATTGCAAAAATATCAGGGACGAGATGAAATAATGATCTGAAATTTTAAATGTTCTTCATGCTTACTGTAAATTCTTACATAAAATTACACTTCTGGGGAAAAAAATTGGTTTGTGGGGGAAAGAGATGAATTTGTTTTTCAAAATCTAACAGATATTAAATTTATTTTGTGGTGTTTTTACATTTTGTTAATCCATATTTGAAGTATTTGTGCTCTTTTCTGTCATGTTTTATTTGTGGAATCCACAGTGATAGGATGATACAGAGACTTTTACATTAACTTTCCTCACAGAACAGTTAATTAAAAAAAAGTAACCTGAAATCTAAACAGTTCTAGTTATGACACAGGAACTTTTAACTTGGTTGGGACTGCTGCTCAGTTTTTCACTCTACATTTGTATAAGATGTATAAATCAGAACTTTCACTAACTTAATGTACTTCTTGAATTACCAGGGTATGATTCTTCACTGTGTTTGATATAATCTATTTTTCTATATTTCCCTCTCTATATTTCTCCTCAGATTCAGAGTTGATGAGAAAGCTTCTATGAATTACAGAACATGGTCTGGAAAGGGTCACAATGATGTGTGCTCACTATCAGTTTGGTGACATATCTTTCAAATCTTGCTTTCAACAAGTTTTTATGTCTCTGAAATTTCATATGGGCAAACCACTTGTTCCTGTAAGAGCTGACCAACTTTTGGAGAAATTTATCTGATTAGACTCATATTGGCACAGATACTATGCAAGTTCCAGGGCTTTATGATGGAGACTGTGAATTGGAATATGAAGTAAAAGGGCAGCCAAGTTTTCAAAAATGGATTAAGGGCTTGGAAATCACATTGAGAGGGATTTCATGCAGTATTTGTCTCTCTATTGAATCTAAGGTGAGCCATGGGAAGCTGGCTTTCCAAGGTTAAAATAATCTTTGTTTATACTGTCCATGGTCCATTGCTATATTGATATTCTTGCATTAGGGGTAATCTTTTTATGTATGGGGCTTCAATCTTACATAAGAGCTCCTGTAGTTGAGTCTTAAGTAATGAATTTGTGGGGTCAAAGTGACCAAAGCAAAGGATATTAGGATAAGAAATAGTTTTCTGACCTGAAAAAACTTTAAAACGGTCTTTTCACTACTTGTTCTTTGGCTGGATTCAGGTAATTTGTATTTAGAAGATAGTTTAGAAGTTAGAGGGCCCAGATCAAATGAGGGTTTTCTTAGTGTAATGTGTTTTTCATACCTCTTGGGGAGCAGACACCCAACATGCACCTAATGAGAACCCTTAGGTATAGAACTAAGATGTAATAAACATTTATTCTTTTAGATTACAGAATACACATTCATTTTCCTAGAAACAACAAAAGTGGTAGTAAAAATATGAAAAGTTAGAAAAAATTCTTGAGAAAGAAAAAAATTGGTTTGTCTTTCTTTGTTGTTTCCCCCAAAATGGTTTAAACATGGAATCATAAAATAATTAAGGTAGGAAAAGACCTCCAAGACCATTGAGTACAAACAATAACCTAGCACCATTGTGTCTGCCACTAAACCATATCCTCAAGTGTCACATCCACACCCCTTTAGTACACTTTCAGAGACAGAGGCTCCCCCACTTCCCTGGGCAGCCAGTTCCAATGCTTAACCACTGTTCCAGTGAAGAAATTCTGCTTGCTCTCCACTACAAACCTTCCTTGGTGCAGCTTGAGACCATTTCCTCTTGTCCTGTCTCAGGTTACCTGGGACTGACCCCCACCTGGGTGCAGCCTCTTTCAGGCAGCTGGAGAGAGCATTAAGGTCTCCCTTGAGCCTCTTTTTCTCCAGGCTAAACAATCCCAGCTCCCCTCAGGGGTTCCTCATGTGGCTTCCTCTCCAGATTCTTGCACAGCTTCATTGCCCTTCTCTGGACACAATCCAGCAGTGCCCAAGTTCCCACAAGATGATGATGTCCAGTCTTCCAAAGACTTCTCTAAACAAAGATTAAAGCATACTCTGGAATGTTGCCATCATTCTTACCAAATCTGCCCCTTACGCAGAAAAGATTATAAAATTGAGGTGACACTCCTCCCACACCCGTGTTAAAGGCTCTCTCTGTAATGAAGTGGTGGATGAATTCTGGCCTTTATCCCAGTTCTTAAAGCTGCTGATGTGTCTTACTGGTGACTGTTAAACAGAAAATGTACAAGACATCTCCAAGAGATGACAATCCAGTATTTTTCTTTCTCCATCTTGGAAAAAGAACAATTTCCTTCAATGGCTTTCAAAGTTGCATTCTATCAGAAGATATCACCATAGACTTGTAGCATCTGGGTAGTGCAGATGCTATATCATTTCCATAAGAACATTACAGGAACTGTTAACTTAAAAGAGAATGATATTTTATTCCCTTTTAAACTGACAACCATGATGTTAGTTACGATGTTAAAACGTCTGTTAATTCAGAAGTCTGATATTCCATTCCTTTTTGTGTTTATGTGAAAGCAGTTTGCTGTGCTTTGTAGCATCAAAATTAAAGTACAGAACCCAAATCCTTTCTGGAAACTCAGTCTCCATTATGATTGCTTGGAGAAAATTTGAGCTCTTTAAAGATCCACATGTAGACATAAACAACTTTTTTCCTCAGTTTTGTGTGAAGTACCTCATATTTTTGAACAGGTTAGATTTCTAGAGAAATGTGTTCCCATTTTATGACCAAACTGTTCAGCCTGTGTGTATTTCTTCAGCTGAATAATAAACTAAGAACTCTATTGCTTTGGCTGTATGGCTGAATATAAGTTTACAGTCTGCCATAAATTGAGAGCAGTGGTTACAAGTTTTCTGATTTAAGATACTTTGTATAATGTTGATAATTTGTATGAAGTTGATAACAGTAATATGAAAAAAACCAGTAGTAAATTCATGACTATCAAGCATAACTGTATTTATAACATTTATATCTTTAATAAGTACAGTTTCAGAAAAGTAGTGCTAGAAGAAGTTATTGAGCCCTCATTGGCAGTATAGCATAGTCAAGAATTCTGTCCTGTCTAATCAGAAGCACAATATCAAATAAACAGCTAGATGTGAAAATAGTTATAAATATTATGAAGCTGGGCAGCTTGAGAAGCAATAGAGAAATGTCTTGTAAAAGTTTTTGCAAATAACTTCAGTCATGCATAAAAGGAAACTATTTCAAAAGTGAAAAATCTCTACTATTCAAACATGGTCAACCTTGTACTATTCAAATTCCCTGTAGGTTTTCTGGGCTCCAGTGATCCCATAAATATGTTAATTAGAAAACTATTGACTGTTTTAACACCTTTCTGTTCTCAGCTGATCCAGATCCAGCTTTTAGGACAAACAAATCTTCAGTTGTGATGTGTGTGTGTCTTACATAACAAGCAGTTGCTCAGCATGTTTTCTTTCCAAAGAAATGTGCATATAAAAATGTATGAGGAGTCAACACAAATCTTCATTTTGCTCAAGTGAGAATTCGAGAATCTGGTAAAGGGATTGGAAACCTTCCTTTACTTTCTGCCTCCTCCACCTTGAGTTGAGAGATTCAATGCTTTAATTATATTTTTCCAAGGAAAAACATCTCAGCACATTTAAAACATTGAAATACCAGATATATCTATCAGTATACTCTCTTAAGTCCTGTGCTGCCATTGTTCCTATCTGGTTTTGTTGGGCAAGACACTTGAGATAGTCTCTAAGTTGTCAGTGTAGCTTGAGAAGACAGTTCAACTCAGTTGATTACAGAAATAACAGTGATCTGTGGTGTCTGCTCATGTTTCCATATGTCTCCTGTCTTGGACAGATGTTAGAGGTCCAGATTCTGATGTACTGGGGTGGATTGCACTCTGCCTTGTGTGGCAAATGTATATAGACTCTATATAGACCTAAAAAGATACAGACATCTGCAGACAATATGCCAACATAGATTTAAAGAGAAGGCAATGGTGCATCACCATCCACAAGTGTCCATTCCTGGCCAGTGAGTACAGAACACAGAATGACTTATTTTGACTTCAAGTGTTTAATTTTAGAAGCTAAGGTAGAGTGTAATAAATACCATTAATCTGGAAAAATGTAAGGAAATCATGTAAGTTATATCTACAAGCAAGATTACAGCAGTTTGGAATGAAAGAATAAATGCTCTCTTTGCAATTTCTATTCTGTTATGACTAGGTGGCTTCCAGCATGGGATTTTGGACCATAGAGAATATGTGTTAACATCAGACTCTTTTCTGTGTTTCATACACTTAAAATGCATTTTTTTGCTATACATGGCACTTATGCTTTTATATTATAAATCCTTACGAAACTATTGTATTACAGACATCAATAGTTATCAATCTCTCTCATTCCAGAGAGAGTCATGGAATATTTCACATTTGTGTTACTGCTTCAAAAAAACAGACAGAACCTGAAGAAAACTCTGGACAGAAATTACTGAATGTGAAAAAAGATTCCAGAAACTCCCTCACAGAGATCCTGTGGCCCCCAAGAGACTATGTAGCCTTAACTGGTCAATAAGAAGTAAAAAGAGCAAATAAGCTTCCAATATAGAGTAAAATATTAGAAATACCAACTCATGTGTGGAAGAACTCCGGGAAACAAGAAAACCAGCAGAATGCATATTTGTGACAGATAGGATGTGGGTCATCTTATTTGTGACAGATAGGATGTGGGCCACAACAATTCTATTCTTATTTGATTCTCCACACCCATTGTGTCTAGAGGGAAGATGAAGAGCAGAGCATTTCAGTAATTACAGCCTGAGACCTTGGAGATCTGACTGTCACTCCTGTTCAGCTCTAGTCTCTCCTATAGCTGGTGAAGTCATGGAAAAATCACTTATTTCTGGATTCCTCACATTAAATTTAGGCACTAATGGAAGATTGTATTGTCAATGGAGAAAAACCCAAACACTTCCACTGGGTCAGGGATGATCAGATGGGCTGAACCACTGACTATTATTGGATGTAAAGATTCCTGTCTTCTGCAGCTGAGACAGATGCCTCATGGTAGATGTGATGTGTTTGAACTTTGGAGAATTCTTTTGGGTTCCTATACCTAATGAGAATGCTGTAAGAATAAATACTTTTAAAAGTTTTTGGCTATGACATTATATATCTTAACTGTAAAGTGATCCAATACATGGTGATACTCTGCCTTACAGGGACCAGTACAAAGAATCTCTAATTTTACCTGGATCATTAGGATAAAATAGAAGTTTTCTGATATTGCTTTCCTTCACATTTGCTAAACTTTCTCCACCACACACAGAGACACTTTTATTTGACCTTACACTGGAGGCCAACTTGTGTCTGAATATTTTGACTTGTTGAACAGCCAGCATCTGTAGACAGGGCCTTACATAACCTCTAAGACCACAGATGTTAGCTGGATAGGACTCAAAATTTTCTTTTGCCAGTTTTTAAGGTTTTCTGCCCAAACATCTACTTTGTTTATGCACCAGTGTCATCAATGAGACTGGCATGGCCCTGGAAAGATATGCCTAACTAACAGAGGAGAGTTAATAGAGGAGAGATAAAACACACATAGTATACTTCTGCAAAGCCCAGATATTAGGAGCCTGATTCTGCTGCTGTTTGTGCAGTTGCAAGCTGGGAACAATTCCACTAAATTCAAGAGTTATATAGGCTACAAGTGGCGTTAATTTAGAAAAGAAACAGGCTCTTACAGGCTCTTTACTTCCTCTGGCCTTTCATAGTCTCGTTATAGCTTTAACATACATATTCGGGATTAGGGCCACAAGGGTTCTGCTAGAGCTAAATGTTTCCTGTCAAAATCACAAGTGCATAATGTTTTTAATGAAATCTAATGGGATTGCAAGCACTGCCAAAGATGGCTATTACTTAGAGAATGCTATTTTTAATTACTTAAAAACCAAACCAAAATAAAACCCAAAACCAACAAACTCTCAGTCTGCTCACTTAGAGAATCTGCGAATACTCTGGATAGAATCAGTATTTAACAGGAGAGCCACTGCTCCTCCTTTTAGCTGCACGTCTTTGGGTAACTGCAGAAATAAATATCTTTAAAACAGATCTTACTAGGAAAAAACCCAAAACAATGAATCCCAGAAAGTTGGTAGGGCATTTGGTTATTGGTCATATCCTTACTGTGTTTTTGTTCTAGTTTTAAAGCTGAGACTTTAAATTGTTTTTGCTCTACTGACAATCTGATTTTAGACAAGAAAAACAGAGAAAGATGGGATGACACAGTCATCTATCCCTAGTAGAAAACTATGAAAACACTGGTGCTAGTTTTGAAGGTAATTTATGAGATCTGCACAATAAATGGTTTCTTTGAGGTCTCAAATTTAACATGGGGCTTTACCACAGAATTATCTTTTTTATACACACTGAGAAATCCCTTGGCTCACTGAAGTTGATAGTTATAATCCAGGAAGACTACACTCTAGCTATCTCCTATCCCTGAAAGCCTCAACACTGTTTCCCAGGGGAACCACATGACTTAACATGAGCAGTCCAGAGTCCATGTATAAGGTATGTACTCTCCTCTGTTTCAGTGGTCTGTTTGCAATTTGTGTGCCAGCTCATGTTATAAACATGCATTAGCATTTCTCCAGTATGCCAACCCTTTTTCTCTCAACAATTTTCTATATATGGAAATAGCTATAACTCCTTGTTTGGTGTTTTGTAGGATTTTTTTCTTTACTTAGTCCTTATTCTGTTCAAATCCTGAAATTATGTTATAGCCATTTACAACAGCATAGCCTTGCTTAATTAATTGCATACACAACTCCTGTGATTTTAGCAGAAGTGAATTTTAACACCATCTTACTTAGCTAGGAAGAGAACAGGATACAACTCCAATGCTGATATCTCAAATAAAAATGACAAGGTGGAAGCATAGAAAAATCTCCAGCTACTTGGCCTCTCTATGCAGAAATTATATTATTTCTTCAGGTCCTTCACCCATTTCCTCCTCTTTCAGAACAATTGGATACTAGCAGGCAAATGAAAAGGAAAACTAGCACCTTTCCATCTCTGCCTAGAACCAATCAGAAAGTGAGAGCTTATCCCATGCTTACACTAGTTTTCCTGTCTTTCTCAATGTCCTTGGTTAGCTTTTGGGGAAGATGAAATCACAGCAAACCCAAAGAAATGAGAAGCTGGAACTATGCCTAAAGTTTTTATTTAAATATTTAAGAAAAGCCACCAAGCAATCTAGATCAACAAAACACACAGCAACCTTTGAATATGTTCTAGCAGACACTGAGATTTTCAATTAAATGTGTATCTAATGCATATCTAATCCAATAAGCCAATCAACATTACTCAGTATAATCCATTACATTAATCAGGCTGTAGATATGAACTAGCATTCTTCTAAAACTAGAAATTAAACAAATTGCTGACATTTTAAAATATCTATTGGAAATAAATTCAAAGTTTTCAAGGGTTGTCTGCCATTCTCAAAACAGCAATTACAGCATGTAAGTGAAATTTTAAAGACCCAAAATAGCAGGACTGTAAAGAAATATGCTGTTCTAATTCTCCAGTCTTTTATTTTCTAATAGGATCTGGACAAGTCAGATAAGAGCTGGTGGGTATCTCCAGTCTGTTCCATATGACAATTCTGTTAAACAACAAACCAAAACAACCAACCAGGCTTGATACTCTGTACGACAAAATATTCCATGTGCCACTTGTTATATGGGGATGTAGGTGGTTTGGGATCTTCCAGAAGTGTAACTAAATTGTCCCTGTCATTCCATGGTTTCCATACAATTTATTGAGCTGTGATAGTATATAACACACAGATTCACTCAGACTCAAACTGTCACCACGCCAATGTTTCTCATTTCTGGAAAAGAATGGGACTGCATCTTCTCAAAATTCAACTGCTCAATGTCTTGGGTATTTCTTACAAGCATCCTGTGGTCCAAAAATTCCTCAAAATGGAAGGAAGACCACTTCTAACACAGTCAGCATTCATCCACTGGCACCCATCCACATTGCTTCGGCAGTCTGTCCTAAAGCAGACACCACATACCACAGCACCTGTTAGTAAGTTCCTTCTGGGCTCTATGTTCCAGCATTTTGACTCTCAAAGTATGAAATTCTGCAGTATTTTTAAGTTTAGTCTGTCGCAAATAACATGAAAATGATGTTGCAGAGCACATGTGCAGAGACTTCATAGCATGAAGCTGAATGTATGAATTACAGGTCTGGCTGTGAATTGGTGCAAAGCCTGCTGGCACACTCTTGGAGAGCTGCAGACAGAGGGAGACAATCCTGCCTGAGTCTCTGCCAGACACTTTATTGGAAATTAGTTTAATTGTGCTTTATTGTCTTTTAGAAAATAGATGTTTCCTATATTAATAGATCAATATAAATATTTGACTTGTATTCAGAGAAGAGGACTAGGTTTTTGGAAGAGGATGCCAGTCTTACAGCTTTGATTATCTTTAAATACTTTTATAAATGCCCAAATACATACATGAATGACTTTGAAATCAATTTCAAACATCGTCAAAATGATCCTCTACTTTACCTTAAATATAATACTTTTTGACACTGTTAGTTGGATCCTCAGCATCCATTATTTATATCCACATTTTTTCAATTTTCGTTATTGAAAACAAATTAGAGAAAAATACTCAGGGCAGCATTCAGCTGTAAACTGTCCTCCTTCTAAGCCTTAGCACATACAATAAGTCAACTGATTTAGATTAATTTTAATACATTTCAAAACTAATCCAAAAGTGAATTTAATTTTTATAAACATGACTGAAATTTTAACCTTTTCAAAATTTCTTTCTCCTTTGATAGATGTGGAGTTCTGCTTTTTGTTGTTTTGTTTGTTTTATCTTGTTTGTGTTTAAATGGTTATATATTATTTAAAATTTAGGAATTTTGTACAGGCTAACATTTTTTCCTAGCAGAGAAATATTTTCTTAATGCAACAGAAGCTATTCTGCTCTGTACAACTTGCCACACATCACACTCTAATTTAACTGGAAAGAAAAAAGATTAAATTTAGGATGCTAGACTACAAAAGTACCTCTATCACATTTCCTCAACTTGATAGATGTTTAATTCAACAGTTTAGACTGAGCAGAAAATTATTTACCTCTCTAACTAGTTAGAGACTTCAAAAAATTGGCTATTTCATGATGTCACAGACCAAGGTCTTTTGAGGTCAGATTTTTTAAAAAAAAAGCACTGGTGAAATACAGTGTGGTATTCTTCCACTCTACAGCAGATATTTTTTCCCGCAAAATACAGAATATCTGTTTATCAGGAGGAGAATAACAGCTGTTACATTAAATTGATAGTATTTGTATGTGAAATTAAGAGAAAATCTTCGTATTTTTATACCAAATTTCTCCATATAATGATGGAATATGGGTGATTTCATAGTACTTACTCCAACTGTTAGTTGTACCATGTAAAACCTTGTTTAGCATCTTCCTGAATGTGTTGATGATGTTTCTGTAGCCCACTGAAACAGTGTTATTAACACTAAAGAACAATTCCTGGCAAGCCTCTTAATAAAATAAAAGGATTGATATACATTTTACATATCTGTAATTGATATTGCAGATTTATGGTGAAAGAAAGTAAAATTTGAAAAGTCTTTCTCTGAAATATACTTTGTTTGCCTAACTATTTAGAAGTAGAATTTTCCAAATATGTTTTCTTTCCAAGCAAGGAAATTTTTTCCCCACCCATCAATAGTAAATTTGATTTTCTGTTATTTTGCTTGGACCTTTCATAAACACTAAACCATGCCTAAGTTCCTGTTACACTGGGGAGGGCAAACACAACCTTCTGAAGGGCTGTGTTGCTAGTTGTTTATAAAAATGTCTTTTCAATAATATTAGTAGGACTTATTTACTACCTCCCTCAAAGAAAGTAGGATGCCAAAGCAACCTTTCCATGTGAATTGGTAACTGCACTCCTTGATTATGTCCTGCTCTTTTCCCTTCACAAATGCAATTTGCAGTAGGACCTTACCTACACCATAAAAGGTAGCCCATTGATGAGAAATCAGGTTACTGCGACTGGGTGACTTCTGGTAGGATCTGATCAAAGGGCCAAAAGCTATCAGCTCAGACAGGCACCTCTTTTCCTTTTGTTTGAGTCCGGAAATGAGAGATGTGATAGCTGTCTTTTGGCCCTAATTGGTGCCACTCTGCTTGACAGGAGATGAAAGGTGCACCAATTATGGCTGCTAATAGCTGACTACTATTTGCACTTATTGCTGTGGTTATCATTACAAATTACATGCTTCCCTTTATCTGAAGCTCAGGGAAATATTTCACTACAGCAAAATTTCAGCTAACATCACCTCTTAGTCTTTTTTTTACACCAAGAAGGCCCTAAAGTAGAAATTATTCCGAGAATAAATTCAGCATGATACAATCACGAGAGCCCAAGAACTCACATAATGCTAACAGCTGGAAATTTCTTTTAGTACATAACATGAAGAGAATTCAACCCCTCCACCCTGCCTATTAAAGCTGTGAGTATATGCTTCCAAAATACAAATCTGCATGTGTGAAGACAACATGAAAATGCAAAGATATTATATCAGTAGCCATGAATTGTAAGCCTATAATTATATCAATTTGCTCTGGAGGCAAGAAATCATAAGCTTTTTTATTTCTACTGCATTAACATGAGATACAAACCTTTTAATAGTAACATGAGTCCAGTAATGTATAATTAGAAATAGAAAAAGGAAAAGCGAGATTGAGAATCATTGTTCAAGGCAGCAACCCAGCAAAGTCTTCAGTCTACTAAGGCAGTCTGCCAGTCTTTACACTCACAGCCAGAATGCACAGCAAATAAATAAAGGATGTTTAACTCCTAACATATCAAGAAGGTGGAATACTAAGAGTTGGAAGATATATAGGGAGAAGGGGAAGAGGCCAGTATTTCTGTAAATGTACAAGTAACAGCAAAAGATACATGAGACAGTTTTGAAATGTTTCATTTACCAATGGCACATGACACATTCAATGATTAAATGCTGTTCTTTCACAAACAAGGTTCAAAACCAAGGCAAATTCTATGTCAGAACTCAATCATGTGCACACACAAATTATATATATATATATATATGCTTATGTGTCTATATGGTGTGCTTTTCCCTCAATTGTACCCTCAGGGCATTCTGACACTGAATTTTTCATATTATTAGAGTGGAAGTTCTGTGTCATTAGTGAATTCCACATCTAAATTACTTGTTAAAAGAACATGTTATTGCCTTCACTAGCAATACTTGTTCTTGAGTTCTTTACCCTTAGGAGGTAAAAGGTCTGCAGTAGGTTTTTTTCCTAAAGAGGCCACATTATATTTGTTTTCCAAACTAGAATATCCTAACATTTTTGAAGGGTAAAAATTAAAATCTGGAATAAATTTATTCTCGTGAGATTTGTTTATGAGGAACACAAAGACCACTTTAGTGAGGAACTGACTGTGAAATCAGTTTTACCTAGAATAATTGTAGGAATATTATGGGAAATAATATAAATTGTTTTGGAACTGTTTGATGTGTACACAGATGTCGTGAATGAAAGAATGAAAGATGTCCACATTAGCTGCTCCCTTGACTCTTGCACACAGACACACAGAGCTTCATTCATCTCATTAGGGTTCCTGAACAGGAATCCTGAATAAAGAATGACTCCTGAGTTTATTAGGACTCCTGAATTCATTAGGATTCCCAAATACAGAGTTCCTGTTTGTGAAGTGTCTGGTCTTAGGCCTGGTTCCTGAATGAAAAGGTTTCTCTCCAGCATTCACTGTACGCTGTTCAACCACTAAAGTACTCAATTTTTGTACTGAACTACTAGTACCAACTATTACACATAAAAAAAGTTGAGCTTGAATGTGCCTTCTTCAACTCAATCATGCTGATTATGTTTAAAAATCAGATGTCATTGTATTATTATTACAAGCATTTTTATACCATATGAAACCTTTAGTACAGAAAATATTTGAGAAAGGCCCTTATGGTAAGACAAAATCCTTTTCCTCATGTTTAGTAGTTAGATGTCCATTTAGACCTGTTTTTTACTACCTGAGAGTCTTCATGAAGTCTGCTGTTTGGTGCTGGTTTAGTTTCATTATATCTTTCTTTTCTGGTTTAGACCCAGAGGTCAGTAAGTCCTTATTTCCATCAATTGCCAGTATGAATTCTCACAGAGGAAAAAGTCTGAGAACCTGCATTGATTTAAAGATCTGTGTGTATTTTGTGAGCATTGAGAGACTTACTAGGGGATAACTGTAGTTCAGAAACCTTTAGCACACTCCCTTTTTAATGTTAATGTCTCTTTGCTTCTCTACCAGAGTGTTCCTTTTTTTTAATATGAATTATAAAGAGAGAAAGTGAGGGATATTTTTGGTCTTACTTTCTTTTCCCGTGAGATTACACCTTTTCTATGTATGTTCATCTGTATTTAAAAGGAAAAAGAAACCTGCTCTAGGAGCAAAGGAAAAGGGAGGGAGAAAAGACAATTATTTGGCACTACTAGGTAACTCTTTAATCTCTTTAAATGAATAGTCAGTACATTAGACTGATTTTATAACTGTTTATAGCTACCATACAGTTTCTTTGTCAAGAAATTTTCTATTTTTTTAGGTATTTCTATTTTAGTAATTTTAGGTATTTCAGAGACCTACTACAACAAGAAATGTCTTTTTGATTTACTCATTGAAATCAATAAGAACCGTAGTACATTCCTTGATGGTGTAAAATCAATGCACTAATTACAGCAGCACCAAGGGTATATACCATATTAAAAAGAAACCTTAACTTCATGGCTATAGCATTGCAAAACTGGTTATGAAGCATGTGTGACAGATAAATGACTTTTGACAGGAGCTCTATTTAATTTTGCTGTTGTACTCAGAAGTAGCAATTTGTTTAATGGGGCAGTAACAGACACTCTGAAGTACAATGCACATAATAAAAGCTCACTAATAATTATCCATGTCCAGGTTAGTTAATAGTGCAGAAGCTGTTCTATTTTGATGAAGAACACAACTACCAGATTACTGCAGTAAATCAACACTGGAAAACAAAGACTTATTTTCTTCTGGTCTTCTGTTACATCAGATCTTTGAAATACTATGTTTCTAAAGTAATGTGCCAGAGTTTATATGATAACAGTATTTCTAATTCTTGTAAGTTTCTTTTTGTTAGAGTAATTATGGTTTATATTTCCCATGACACAACCAAAATTAATTTTACTTAATATTACGTTAAAAAAAAAAAAGTTTCTAGGTGGTTCCAAAGAAAGTTTTAGCTGAAATGCTAAATTCACTTTAACAAATTCTATTTCTGCCCACAGTGCTCATCATGTGGCTATCACATACAATTAGTGTGTCTGACACTGTTCTCATTGTGATTTGTGAAGAAGCTTTGTCTATATAAGCCTTAATCTGAGAAAAGCAAATTTTCCTGAATTTTAAGTGACTACCTAATTATAGAAGAATTTAATGGTACTTTAAAACTGTTGAGAATAGGATTTTCCAGAAGATAATATTCAGTGGATGGTGGACAGTCATATTGATTTTTAAAATTGTTATTTGGCTATCAGCTGATCCTTTCTTATATCAATCAGCATTTCCCTCCATATTACTTTGGCATGGAACTCATAATTCCCTGTAATTGCAAAAATCCTAGATAAATGGTTCACTGGTATTATCCCTGAAAATTTTCATTCATCCTGAAACATTTTTAATGTCTATCAGGAGTATTAATTACTGAATTGTGGTCTGCTACTTAACAGTTTCCGAGAATACTATAAATTATTATTTTATTAAATTTTTGTTTTCCTAGTTTTTCTATACTCAAGTTATTTCCATTTGATATGCAGAAATATGTTTGTATATACACATACAAAAGCATACATATGCATTTCTGTATATGCATATTATGTATATATATATATACACATATGTAGATGGATGGATGTACTAAAGTAGTACCCAATAAAACAAAAATCATGACTTAAAGTCTGGTTCATTCAGGTTGAATTGTCCTTGACTTTAGGAGTACATCAGGGACTTCCTTGAAGATTTCAACAGCATCAGAACAGTGAAATTCAGAGTTCTAAAACAAGCTGGCTTCCTTATCAATCTTATTGCACTTATCATTGCAAAATCAGTGAAAATGGGGGAAATTTGCTGCTGAGAGATTTGCAGTGGAGAAAAGTCACCTGTCAGTTGCTGTTTCAAAGCATTACTCTTCCACTCTCTCCGTTGTTATCTTTTATTACTGAAATTGGCACAACTTTGCTATAGGAAGGAGTAGAGGTTACTCATCAGTGCCACTATAACTTATTTTTGTATATTTAATGATGGCGCAAGTCCATAAAAAATCTGTCGTGAATCTTTTTCTCATTAGAGAGTACAGACACAAAGAACAGTTTTTGATTTATGTTATGTTGAGATGTAACTTGCAGGAGAACCTGTGTTAACTCAGTGTATTTTCAGAACATGTACAAACATTTTACGTGAAGTTTTTAATATAATTGACTGAGTAAAAATAAATAACAAGAAAGTTACCTCAAAACCTTCCCTGCTGGACAGCTGCAGTTGTGTACTTATGCAGATGTCATTGGGACTTGTGAAAAACTATTCTAATAAAGAAACTTGAAACTGAGTAATTCTACCAGAGAAGTAGATACAGTTTTATTTCTGGAGGCCATGCAGTGATTAATGCTGTCATTTGTGCTGGCTGATTGATTTTGACTTATGTAGGCATTTTCAAGCTACTGAAACTTCCAGTCTCAGTGCCTGAAATGCTTTGCTTGCCCTTTTAAAAATGTGGTGTCTGCTCCATGAGGTTCAACTCAGACTACCCAAGCAGTCTTCCCAGACTTCCTATAGTCAATAGGCAGATGCTTCCACAAGGAATCAAAGCAACTTGAAAGGAAAAGCTATGTGAGGAAAAAGCCCCTCTATAAAGTTAGATGTGGAAAGATAATATAAAAAGTGGAAGACATAGGTTCAAAATGTTTCATAGATTCATTTGTAATGTTTAAGAGCTACTGTCCCAGTGGTACCTCTTTGTGTGTCTTCTGTGTTTTGATCAGATAACTGCTGAATAACATCAGAAGTAGTTGTAGGTATTCTGCTTTTTGAGTCAGTCCTATAAAGATTTCTAAGGCTATTTATACCAATTTTTGGATCTGTTGGGGAAAAGGTGATGCACAAAAATAGCCAGCCTATTTTTCTTTAAGTCTATTTCCCATGTCATGCTGTAGTGAGTGGCATGATTGTGTCATTACACACGTGAGACTCAAACTGGCAACATGCTCATGCTGCACTAAAGTATCTCCTACCCTGGGCTGTGCAGTGGGCAACCTCTGCTCAGAGGTTCTTCTCCATAGTGTGCAGTGTGTCACAGCTAGAAGGAGATGCTTTAAAGGTGCCCCTAAAATCTGCTCAAGTGTTTCTTGTCATTCCAAAGCAGAATTTAAAATCAACAGCAGCACTTCACATATGAAATAGCCACTGGCTTCCTCTCTGTAAAGGTGAAAAAGTGCACCCAGGTCTCACATAACCTTTTCAGCCAGCAGCAGAATTGACCAGAACTTCTGCCTCCTCTTGGATCACTTGAGGTGAAGCATCTGCTGTCCCCTGAGGGTACATTTGTCTCCACTGACTAGAGAAACCTACCTCACAACAATAGAAGAGAAAAATAAACACAATTCTGTGGTTTGACTTAACAAGGTGAGAATGTTACTAATTCCAGCTAAGACATAAATTTAGGTGCAGATATGACAGTAGTGGGTAAGTATAGAGGTACAGATGTATAGGCAAAAGACTGTACATCTGTACCTCTATACTGGGCCAAACCGCAGCATAACACGCCCTGTAAGCATGAACTGTGACATTCAGAGTTCAAATTTATGTGGGGTAATTTGTGTCTTCTGTCCAGCTTGCCCTCAGTTTGCATTCTCTCTAACATTTTGACCATACAGAGTGAATATTGTTTAAAATACACTGCTGAAAAACAGTGCATTTTCTTCAGTCACTAGTATCAGTCTGTGTTTTGGATTTATGATGGAAACCATGTTGGTAATAAAAAGACATTTTGCTTACTGCTGAGCAGTACTAACACAGAGTCAAGGATTTTTCCACTCCTGTCCCCACCCCACCATTGAGGAGGCTGGGGGTTCCCAAAATGTGGGAAGGGGACAAAAACAGGACAGCTGACCTCAACTGACCTAATGGATATCCCATAACACTTTTATGCTTTTCAGCTTAAAAAACTGAGGGAGGGGCTGTGCTGTGGGAAGCCACTGCTCAGGGACTGACTGGACATGAGTTGGTTGGTAGTGAGCAACTCTTTTCATTTACATGGTCTTGTCTTTCTTGGGTTTCATTTTTCTCTCCTATTTTTATTTCACTTTAATTTATTATCAATGCTATTGCTATGATATTTATTATTGTAGTTATTAGTAGAAGTAGTATTATATTATTTTTTTATTCGTTAGACTTTTTTTTTATCTCAACCCATGAGGTTTTTTCACTTTTACCCTTTTGATTCTTTTTTCCCATCCAGCTGGGTGGGGTGAGTAAGGGCTATGTGAAGCTTGGTTGTCAGCTGAGGTTAAATCACAACACCAAACATGCTGAAAGATGCAAGCATGAATACTTCCCATCCTAGATATTCCATCCTTGCTTGTTTCTTCGAATTTTCTTCTATTTTCTTTTATTCTAGCTCGTTAACAAGAAGAGCTTCTTCCTCCTTGGTAAATTGGGTTTTCATGGGAAGGTTTTGATAGCATGGTGGGGGGGCTTCTGTTAGAAGCATCCAGAAGCTTCCCCCCATGCCTGACAGAATTAACCCTGGCTGGCTCCAAGCCAAGCAAAAATCAAGCCCATCAGCAACAGTAGCAGCACGTCTGGAATACTATAGCTAAAAAGAGGGGAAAATCCCTGTGCAAGAGCAGCTGAGAAAGAAGTGAAAATGTGTGAGAAAAACAGTTGGGTCAGAATGAGGAGAGCTCCAGGCACTGGGGCAGGGATTCTCCTCCAGCCCATGGTGCAGCTCATGGTGGGGCAGCTGTGCCCCTGCAGCCCGTGGAGGTCCATGGGGGAGCAGAGATCCACCTGCAGCCTGTGGAGGAGCCCACACCAGAGTAGGTGGATGCCCAAAGGAGGCTGTGACCCTGTGGGAAGCCTGTGCTGGATCAGAATCCTGGTAGGCTCTGTGGCCCCAAGGAGAGAGGAACCCATGCTGGAGCAGTTTGCTGATAGGACTTGTGACCTTGCGGGGGACTCATGCTGGAGCAGCTGCTCCTGAAGGACCACAGCCCATTTGAGGGACCCATGCTGGAGTAGAGGACAAGTGTGAGGAGTCCTCCTCCTGAGGAGGAAGGAGCAGCAGAGGCATTGTGTGAGGAAGGTAGAGAAAATAGGAAGAGAAGCTTATTGCACAAAGAAGGGAGGGATGAGGGAAGTTCTTTTTAGATTTGGTTTTATTTCCCATTGGCCTACTCTGATTTCATTGGTTATAAATTAAACTAATTTCCCCGACTCAAGTCTATTTTGCTCATGATGGTCACTGGTGAGTGATCTCCCCCTGCCCTAATCTCAGCCTACAAGGCTTTTGTTATATTTCCTCTCCTCTGCCTAGCTGAGGAGAGAAGTTACAGAGAGGCTTTGATGGGCAGCTGGCACCCAGCCAGGGTCAACACACCACAGAAATGCACACAGAAAGCACCAACTAAATTGACCAAAAGCTTGACAGTGGATTCCATGTTTTGTTTGTCATGCCAAAGTCCTCAGAATAAAACCAGACATGTTCCATACATACATGATTTCAGGAGTGTTTTTGCCACTCTTATCTGTTTCTTTATGCCACAATCTTTTGTTCTTGGTTGTAGATTGAAGCTGAATTTAGAGATGGAGGTAGAGGTCTTAAACACAGTAAGTTCCAGCAGTGCTGGAAAAGGTGGGCTTCTGTGTAAAAGAAACAGGGCTTGAATTCATCCCTTACTAGTTATCAGAGAATCCACATCTGAGATCACTCTGAAAGCAAAACTGTACTGAACACATTAATTACATTGGTCACAGAACAACTTATATATAAGCTGCTGCTAAGTAACCTGCAAGGTTTTTAGAGAGAAATAGAATCTCTTATTAGGCTAGCTGATACAGTTGTAAAAAGGGAACATGTCTCAGGCTCATAAGTAATCTTTTTGTGTAGACATTCTAATCTTTTGTGTAGACATTCTTAAAGCAGATGGAGAAGGGGTGTATGTTGATTTAGCTTTGGCTGTTTTGACTGCTGTGGTTAAAATAAACTGGCCTCAGAATTACTTAATGTGGTATTAGCTTGGATACAGAGAAGGCTTGAGTGAGAGAAGGTTACAGCTCCATGTAGTTACAGCCACTTCCATTTAAAATCCCCTAAGACCACCTGCAATCATAGCAGCATTGTTAAAGAACTTTAAGAGATCCTGTAATTCAATCTTGTTCCTGAGAGTCATTCTATTATGACATCAAATTATGATTTCTACAGGGTCATACCAAACAAATCTGGAGAAGAGCCAGAGAAGGCTCTGGGGAGACCTAATTGTGGCCTTTCAGTACTTAAATGGAGATTATAAAAAAGATGGAGAGAGACTTTTTACATGGGCAGTTTGTGATAGGACAAGGAGGAACAATTTTAAACCTAAATAGGGGAAATTTGTATCAGATGAAGAAGATTTTAATCTCAGGGTGATGAGGCAGTGGAAAAGGCTGTCCAGAAAAAGTTGTGGATGTTCCATTCCTCTAAGTATTCAAGGTACAGGTTGAATGGGGTCCTGACCAACCTGGTCTAATGGAAAGTTTGGAAAAATAGGAAAAAAAGTATTATTAATTGTATTAGCTCTGTCTGTATAACACACTGCAGTACCTTGTAGGGAGCTAAGAGCTGGCCAGGAATCAGCAGAAGGTTCTTTCAAGTTCCATAGGCAGCAGACTTATAGCCAGCACAAACACCTGCACAAAGCTAAACTTCAATACACAACCTCCCTCAGACTTTGTAAGAGTGCACTTGTCCAGCAAAACCAGATCAACAATCAATCAGAAACCTAGCAAATATGAGCTTTGTCTGTTTCCCAAATTACATTCTTTTTATGGAGATTTACATCCAAGAATGCTAGTAATGCTGAAAAAGTTTTTGTTGCATCAAATCCACTTGAAAGTCTGCATACTTTATTAACCTCATACACTTTATTTATCCCCAAAACCCCTCAATCACATTTGTCTTGAAAGGCATTTTCATCCTTTGAAGATCATTGTCTATGTAGATATCTCATTGCGCATTGTCTAGAAATGGTTAGGACAAGTCTCTTTCATGTTTAAAGTTAGCTATTTGTAATAGAATTATGTCTTCAGAACACTTTAACACCATTAGGTGTCTGCAATATGTCTGATCTCAATGTCTCAAAAGCAGTAGAAATATGCAGGAGGCCACATCTGTGACTAGCAAAGGACATTGAGGGAAAGACATGAGTCTCTTGGACCTTTTCTTGGTGGGAAATGTGATTCAGAGTTTCCAGCATCTACCTCCTATTTGTTTTATAAACTTTAACCCCATGGATGGCAATAGTTCATATCTTAATTCTTGTTTTCTATCAAAATTAGTGCACATATATATTTTCTACAAAAATAGACCTACTGTTAATTCACACTGCATTGGACTGCAGGACTGAAGGAAAGACTGGAAATACAGCTCTCCTAAAAAGTGTGTATGCAATATGAACAGGTTGCAAAGAAGGAAGAAATAAAGCAGTTGTAATCATACACTTTAGAAAGAAATTCAGTAATTAGTAGGACAAAAACAAAATATAGCAACTTTTTTTCTGAAAACTAACAACAACGGGACATTTACTAAAGCTAAAGAAGTAGAAAATTTAAGGCTGATAAATGGAGTATCTGCTTTTTGGTATAAAAATGTATTTAAGTGGTGAATTCCGTGCAATGGAAAGTTTATTAGCAAGGATTTCAGAATGTTCCAAATTGATCATGAGTCTGATCAACATTTTGTATGATTTATAACATTTTGGGGTTTTTTTCAGGCTCTAGATTGATGACTAAGCTGCAGAGAAAATGGAAATATGTAATTTTGGAGCCTTTCTGCATCTCCCAATTAAGACTTCTCTGGAGCATTTGTACTTGATCATTTGTGTTGGGATGCTGCATTATGTGGCTACATTTCATCAGGCCTGTGTATAAATACAAAGTAAAAAACATTCACACAACAGGAAAAAAATCAAAGTATTGGAGGAATTATATATCACACTTGTCTGCTAGAGAGCAAACACTTGAAGACATAGGAATTCTCCTTTTAGTGGAGAGATTAGGTTTAAACATTCAGCAAACCTGAATACTTAAACATTCAGGTTTGTGGTACTTGACAACAACCCTGAAAAATTAATTGCCTTGTAGAAAAGACCTATTGAGTTAAATTAAAAAAAAAAATGTTTGCACTAGATCAAATACCTTTTCTCTGCCTTCAGTATATTTGAAACTACCCTTGAGGTTTTTATGATTTTCTGGTTTTATCAGATTTTCAAAAAAATCATAACTAGATCTCTAAAATAAAATATAAGACTTCATGGATGTCTTCTTATGATCCAAATACAAAACTCAGTCCTGTCTGAAAACTGGCATTCCTGCTGACTCAAAATGACAGACACCACCAGTCTTTTTTGCACAAAACTTTGTACAGTTAGGATCTAATTTGCAAAGGTTCAAAGATCCAAAATGCTGGGGACTTTATTCTAAATCAGTATGGAATAATATCAATGCTTTATTGATAGTATACACAAAGATACTTCTCACAGTGGGTCACAAATACAATCAGTACTGTAACTACAGGCAAGAGGCCTTTTCCAGTTAGGGATTGGTTTACATTTGGAGATAAAGGACTTCATGACCTTTTCTACATTTTTAATTTCTTTAGTCATAGTTGTCCATGATAATTAAATGTGAAAAATCCTTTTTCACTTATATTGAACTCAGAACCAATGAATTACATACCATAATAATTCCACAGGCCAATGACATCTGGAGGAAACTTGGTATTTTATTTGTGTCTCTCCACTCTGTATTTTTTATCACATCCTTAATTTTTCTTCTGTCTTGAGAATAGGAGAAATCCTGGACCTACCCCAGAATTTTTAACAAGACAATGCTAGTAAATGACTGGACTTTTTGACTTCCTTCTTCCCTATCCATAAAAATTTAGGAAGTAAAAAAAATGGAGAATATGAATTTCATAAGCTGCGGATTCAGCAAGGAATATAGAAACTACTTGTTATTTTCATTAAATAATTTAATTTAAAGAAAGCTATTGTGCCCTGGAAATATTTATTCAGCAAAACCATTTTTTTTCAGTATTGAATTAAGGATTATCACTGATTTTACAAATGATTAAACATTTCATGTCACAATACATTTTTTTATATATT
>WBNO01018693.1:0-17522 GCA_013400575.1 Peucedramus taeniatus
GTTTTTTACTGGACTGTTAAGTGAATGTTAGTTTCATTAATTATTGAAAAAAATGTTTGTTACCTCCATAGTTGTGGCTTGAAATTGAAAATACATTTCTAGTGTACTGAAGTAGATTTTCCTGTTTCTTTTTTGGTTATAAACTGCTTTTGTAGGGGTGAGAGAAAACCTAAGATAGATTTGTTCAGAACTTGCATTGCTGCTATCCCAAGACTGATTCCAGATGGCATGAGTAGGACTGACCTCATTGAATTGCTTGCAAGGTAAGAGAAGAGGAATTCTGCTCTTAGTGGGTGTTCTTTTTTAAATGCTGTGTGTGCACAATTGTCAGTGTACTCACTATGCAGTGTGAGTCGCTGCATGCAGACTCTGTCCTTGCTGCTCCTGCCAACTTTCTGCAGTTGGTCAGATTTTACTGGCCATAGTAGCAGGAGGTAAATTTATCCTGCAGAACTTGCACGTATTTTTAGAGAGAGTATTTTGAGAAGTAGGAATTTATTTCTGTTGCTTTGTTTTTTTGAACTTGTTTTATCTTTTTGTTACTGCTATATTTTTTTCCTTTCATTTTTTTCTGTTCTGTGAATACTATAAATTTTCATAAAGTTGTTCTTGTTTGACATTACCAAAATTTGAGACAGGCACCTGGGGGAAACTTTAGTATTTTTCTCTACTAATCCTGCTTTGTTTTTCCATTTTTCTGTCATCCAACACTACCCATATTCTTCCATCTCTTATCTCAGTTTAAACTGAATGTACTTTACCAGTACTGATAAATAGTTGAGAAGATTTTAATTTTTTTTTTTATGTGGGAATAGTCTGGCACAGAAATACAGGACAGCTTATAGCTTTGAAATTATAAATCCATTTTCATATAATGTGCTGAGTTACATAAATAAAAAGTTAGTAATAAGAGAATAAGGTTTTTCTAATACTCTTTCTTCAGTGTTTAAAATAATATGAAAGACATTAAATTGTTAAGTAATAATATAATACTGGAATAGGTGTCTTCTACCATAGAAGGCTTAGCCAGATTTTTAAGTATATGTGCAAAGGATTTTTTGGTGAATTTTTTCTCATATCCAAAGTAAATGTCCTTTAACTGCAGAACAAATGTGTTATTTTCAATTTTAATTTGAAGAAAATAGCCTTTACATCACAGGGTACTGGTCTGCTGAGCTCAGACACATGCAAAGATGCACCTTCGTTAAACACTTGATGGTCTCTCTCTTGAACAAGTTTATTTGTATTAAGGTTTGTGAAACCTTGCATAATTTTGCTGTGGTAGAAGTGCCTTCTGTTACCAGCCGGTTTTAGGTTTATTCAGTGCAGAAAATGAATCTCTGTGGAACTGTTCTACATTGTACAGTAAAGAAGGAAGAGTGAAAAACCAACTTTAAATGCTAAAGGTGGTTAAGAGTATGCCTATCTAGGGTGATGATACCAATATTTTTTCTAAACAGGCTGACAATTCATATGGATGAAGAACTTCGTGCCTTGGCTTTCAATACACTCCAAGCATTAATGCTTGATTTTCCAGATTGGCGGGAAGATGTTCTTTCAGGATTTGTTTATTTTATTGTGCGTGAAGTGACTGACGTCCACCCAACGCTTCTTGACAATGCAGTAAAAATGTTAGTGCAGCTCATAAATCAGTGGAAACAAGCAGCACAAATGCACAATAAAACCCAAGATTCTCAGGTATATCTATATAAGGTCCTTTGATGTTAAAACATACTTGGAATCTACATACAAACTTAGTAGTGGGCTTTACTGGTTTTGTTAAATAATAAAAATTCAGCTAAATTTCTTACAGAGCTTGAAGATTTCCAGATCACTTATTTTAAATTACCATTTTTTATCAAAATAAAATTAGTCTCAAATTATTAAGTGTTATGAACACTAATTCGTGACCACATTTTGCTTACATTGTAGGTCATCATGTGTAACTGAAAATATGTAGGAGTTATTAAACAGTAGAACTAAACCCACCATTTTTTACTAGCCAGCAGAAAGGGTCCAAATAATTTATGATCGTAATCTTTTACAAAAGAGTATTGATTGAGTTTTTTTTAAATTTTGCTCTCATTGCATCATCTTGTAAGAAAGTGAAATAAGGATTTTCTTGTGGTATTTGTTTGGACTAAATTCAGAGAGGTAATAAAAAATGAAGTGACTAATATTATGTCATTCTCATAATGCAAAATTTGACCAGGAGCCAAAAATCCGAATATTTTATTATTAAATCTGCCATTGCCAATAATGGAACTGTATCTTAGTTGTTTCTTTTTTCTTCATTTGTTTAACTTCTATGATGTTTTTCTTAGCGTGGTGTATCCAATGGGGCTGCCCATACCCTTCCCCTGGAGAGGACCCTTTATTCCAATGTATTTCATGTGGTGGAAGGCTTTGCTTTGGTCATCCTTTGCAGCACAAGGCCTGCCACCAGGCGATTAGCTGTCAGCGTTCTCAGAGAAATAAGGGCCTTGTTCACACTTCTAGAAATTTCAAAGGTAAGTGTTGGTGACCCATTCTTAGGCTTCCTGGTGAAACTGCTTTTATTTTGACATTCTTTGAGCTTGATATGCTTTATGTTTTGTAGAGTGACGATGAGTTGGCTATTGATGTGATGGACAGACTAAGTGCTACTATCCTGGAGAGTTTCATACATCTGACAGGGGCTGACCAGGTAGAACAGTTTTTATGTAAAGTTGATTGTAAGATGAGGTAATTCTGTAAAGCTATCCCAAATAAATAGCATATTTTTCAAATTATAGTGTCACTGTGTTCGTGCTTGTTTTAACAACAATTTATCATCACAAGCAAAAAGGCAAAAATCGGAGGAATGTTGTGAGGTTGACACTACCAGTGTAAACTTTCTGACTGATAGTGTGTTGTTATTACCACCTTATAAACACTGAGAGCTGTGTCTCTATCTGTTTTTTCTCATCTTGCTCACAGACTGCAATTTCTTAAAAGCAAAGGGCACTGCTTTTTTCTGTAGTAATATAGTGTCATAACAGTCAATGTGCCCTTTATCTGTGATGCATGCGCTAATAATTGTCAGTGAATTCCATACTTATGTATTTATCATAAACTCCTAAGTATCAAGGAAACTTCTGATTTTAGGATTAGGAAGCAAATTGGAATTCAGTAGTAAGGCTTTTAAGAGTAGAGATCTTTTGGAATAATTAAATTATTATGCATGAAAGGGTCTTTTTCTAGGATTTGCTATTTCCTAATGCCAGTTTGTTCACAAACAACATGTTTCTATAGTTGTTCACATTAAGGTCTTCTGTAAAAAGCCCCATAAATTACTTTTTTCTCTATAAGTGTGCTTTTGACACTGATACTTTATCAGATATATAACAAAAGATATTGTTGCTTAAAATGCGTGTATATTAAGTATTTCCTCATTGTCTTTTCTATGCACACAGACTACTTTATTGTACTGTCCCAGTTCAATAGATTTACAAACTCTGGCTGACTGGAATTCCTCCCCAATCAGCCACCAGTTTGATGTGGTCAGTCCCTCACATATTTGGATATTTGCACATGTGACTCAAGGCCAAGATCCATGGATTATAAGCCTCTCAAGTTTCATGAAGCAGGAAAATCTTCCAAAACACTGCCCAACAGCTGTAAGCTATGCTTGGACATTTGCTTATACAAGACTTCAGCTGCTGTCTCCTCAAGTGGATATCAAGTAAGTTTATTTCTAAACTAAATACAGTATATTATATTGAGTATTGTTTCTAGATTTATCATCATTATAGTGTCATTATTGTTTCATTGAGGTAACATAAATTCTTGATATTGTCTGTGGATTTAATTCAGCTTTATAAAACAAAAAATTAAAGCAAATTTATCTGCATAAAATATCATCTGCGGCTAATGTTAATTAATGAATGCCTTTGGCCATATTGTAGTTCAGCAGATTTGAATATAAAAGCATGCATTAGTGATGTACAAGTCTGCTCTGAGTAACTTATTCAGAGTTTACTATGTTAACAATTTGGGAAGCCATGGCATATGCATAATTGAAAAATAAATTCAATAGAAAACCAAAGTAAAATGTGGTAAGCTTCATTTACTCTACTGAGCTCTTCTCTTTCTTTTATAATAGCAGCCCTATCAATGCAAAGAAAGTAAATACTACTACAAGCAGTGACTCCTATATTGGGCTCTGGAGAAACTACCTGATTCTTTGCTGCAGTGCAGCATCTTCTTCAAACTCCTCCACTTCCACAGGCTCTGTGAGATGCTCCCCTCCTGAGACGCTGGCGTCTACCCCGGACAGTGGTTATAGCATTGATTCAAGAGTAGGTTCTTCTCTTTACTTAGTGTAAATAAGTCTACATCTTATTGGAAATAGAAACACCAGAGATGTTCTATAATAACTATCCTGATTAGAAATTGGTATCATTTGTCTAAAAATATTTTTAGGATACTTTTTTTTTCATTTGTTTAGAATACTGTTTTAGTTTGCTTTTCCCAACCTGTGGTATGTTTTTAAAGCAAATCCATTCGCATAATAAAGACATTTACCCAATCTCAAAGTCTTATCTAGCAGTAATAAGGAAATGCTTTGTTTGCTGTTAAAGGTGTAGTTTTGCTGTCATTAGACTTCTGTAGTTCTGAGCAAATAGCCTCTCACTTCGATAACTGAAAGAGGGACCTACTCAGGCATGATGTATCTTGTTGTATTTTTCCACTCGCAGATACTTTTCTGTCTGCCTTGCTTCATATCATCTGCAAATTATGTTTTTTTCCCTCTTCTTTACTTCTTTTTGTTCATCTCCTTTTTGGCTTCCTGTAAAAGGTACAGTAGACGTGAAGATAATTCATGGACTATGCAGCAGATTTTTGGCAGAAGCAGCCTGTTCCACTTGTTTGTTACCAAGATACTTTCCCTAAGTCTGAGAAACTATAGACTGAAAGCTTTGTTCTCTTTGAGAACCACTCAAGAGTCTAAGGAGTTGGACATCAGAAATCTACTTCTTCCCCCAAGGAGGGCAGATACACTAACATGCAAAGTATCTGTATATCATGTTGTGTAATTCATTGTCATCTGACTAGGAAAATTCAGTAATGCAAGACATAGTTAATACTACTTTACTATTTCAGGAAATCTTTTTCATGTCAAAGATAAATTTCACTTTTATCATTTTGAGTCACTGGTCCACTGTGAATAGACTGTGAAATTACAGCAGATGTTTTCATGTCACCACCTTGTGGTAGCTACTTAATTGTGTTTTGTTCTGGTTTTCTTCTTAGATTATTGGCATTCCATCCCCTTCCTCCCTGTTTAAGCACATAGTTCCAATGATGCGCTCTGAGAGCATGGAAATTACAGAATCTCTTGTCCTGGGACTTGGCAGGACCAACCCAGGAGCTTTTAGGTAACTGTTATGTTTCATCTGTTTCTATGCTGATTGATTACAAAGTTGGGGAATTGGAACTTGTTTTTTCTTTTCTTTTTCTTCTTTTTTTTTTTCCTTTTTAGAATTTTTAAGAAGCTGTGACAACTGATTCTCATTGTCTTTTCTAGCATTTAGAGGCGTGATAGAGATGGTTAGAGATTGTAAGAATTTTATGGAGGTCATGCCTGCATAAAGAAAACTAAGTTAGTAGAAAGAATAAACAGCTTATTGGTATTAAAAGCCGCCCTTATCTGAAAGAACAGATTGTGTGAACTAATAACATTTGAAATGTTAATTAGAGTCAAGTTTGTAGGAGTTGATAAACTCTCCTTATTGGTATTGCCAATTGCTCTTTATGAGGATGAATGAAGAGAGAACATCTGAGGGCAGGAAAACCTCCTGGGAATGCCATCAGATGTTCTCTGACAGCAGCCAATCTCTTATTACGAGAGTTATAAAGTTGTACCGTGTATAGCAACCAACTCTGCTTCTGCAGAAGGAGCCAGGAATTGTTAATACTGTTGGGTTTGAATAACATGATGCTTCTCTCCAGTCACTTGAGTCCCATATTATCACAGATAAAAAGCCAATATTGATATTAATGCCAGGTTCTCAGTTGTCATATTCTGGTTTATATCCCTTGATAATCTTATAATTTTATATAATATCTGACTTTATTTGCTACCAGTAAAGCAAGACTTTGTGCCATGATCCCAAAGAACTGCTTAACAGCTGTAAGGTCTAGAAAATGCTTTCAGAGATAATTTTACCAGAAATCCTTGATTTCTGAATTAGAAACAACTCATCCAGCAAGTTTAAAAAAAAGATCTGATCCTCATCAGTTTTATAATTTCTGTATTCAGAATGTGGGTTTTTTTCCTATGACCAGCTTTTTCCGCTGTCCAGTTCATGTACTCACACCAGGTGCTAGCTGTAGCCCACCCCTCACCATTGCTGCTCTGCACTGATTTGGTGTTTAGTTTTGTGGTTTTAGGCACTGTTTCTCTCCACCTGTTGTGTTTGCTCAGGAACTTTTTCCATTATAGATTATGTATATATGCAATCCACATAAATTTATTAGAATAGTATTTTTGTTTTGTGTAACTGATCATATGAACTCTTCTAGGTATCTCTTGATCTCCGTTGTAAGCTGACCCTTTACTGTATTTTAGCACAAAAAAGTTTCTTGCAAATTATTTTCTGTGTTTTCTATGTTTGAAAGAAAATATATAACAATATCTAACTATGCTTAACTTTACTGTAAATGAGTACACCACAAACATTTGTGCAGCACTCTCATCACCTGGACCCATTCTCTGAAGGAAGAACTTTGCATGAAGTATCAGAGGAGTCAGTCATTTACCACTAAAACTTGAAATGGTTTATGCTTTTGATATATCTCAATTGTGGCATCACAGGAAGTAGAAGAATGTGTTCCACTCCAACAAATCTGGAGGCAGTAGTTACTGTATTGACAAATATGAAAGTCAACCAAATGTATTTTTACCTTAGTATTTTGTCTGCATACTTCCATACTACTGATCTCCTTTCCCTGCCTCCTATTTGAAATAATAAGGGAATCTTAGTTTGGCAGAAGGAGCTGCATAGTTATAAAGACTGTGGAGCTTCAGAACAAATGGGGCATGTAAGCACACTGTCAAAACCTGTTTCAGTTTCCAGAGAGACTGGTCTGACTTCTGTCAGTGTATTGTTACTGGACTTAAAGAAACAATATTAACAACTAAATGCATCATAACAGCTGAAAGGGCATTGTATGATAAGCTGCCAGCATCTTTTTTTTTCCCCCTAATGATATCAGTTTGCACCATATGGCTTTGTTGAACTCTTAATATGAAAATAAATGAAAACTATGTGTGATAGAGATAAGCCATAAGACTTGGAGAATGCAAATTTAGGGATAATTGTTTAGGCATTAATTTAATAATCTGCTTTAAATTAGGAAAATACCTTTCTAGGCAACTTCACTTTTAAAAGCCACAAGTAAAGAAAGAAAACCTGAGGGTGTTTTAACTTCTGTTGTAACACTAGTTCCTGAGAAACATATTTCAGTTGAGATGTTAATTTAATGTTTGTTTTTATCCTTTTAATTATTTTAATTCAGGGAACTAATAGAAGAATTACATCCTATAATTAAGGAAGCACTTGAAAGAAGGCCAGAGGTAATTAAATTATTTCCATTATACTCAGTACAGTTTTAACTGTCTTTTCACAAAGAGGAAGTGTTAATTATTTTCTTTAATTTGTGCTTGTAAAAACAGTCAATATAACAGATAAAAATGGGAAATACTGTTTTTCAAAATGATTGTGAAGTGTTTACATTAGAAGAGCTTCACGTTTGAGCTCTCTGTTATTCCCGTATCAGCGATTTTGTTTCAAATTATGGAAAAATACTATAACCTTTTCCACATTCTTTTAATGTCTTTAATGTAATCATAGTTTTACACAGTTGTTACTTTGTAATATCATCAGTGACGTTCCCACAATTCGTGGTACCTATGACATAGAATTGAGTTTTACTGTCCACCAACTTTGTTGGGGTTTGGTGGTGGTGGTGGTGTTTTTTAGTGAAAAAAGTTGTAAACTCACCTGACTGCTCTAATGAAAATAATAGAAAGGAACAGCACTTCTGTTTCAAAATGTTACTGTACTGTTGTGTATTGTGTCAGGCTTGCATACAAATAGTAGAATCATAGAATATTTTGGGTTGTAAGAGACCTTTAAAGGTCACCTAGTCCACCCACCCTGAAACCAACTGGAACACCTTCAGCTACATCAGGTTTCTCAGAGCCCCATCAACCTGACCTTGAATGTTTCTACTGATGGGGTATCTCTCACCTCTCTGGGCAACCTTTTCCAGTGTTTCACCGCCCTCTTCATAAAAAGTGTCTTTTTTATATCTAGTCTAAATCTACCCACTTTTAGTTTAAAACCATTGCCCCTTGTATCACAACAGGCCCTGCTAAAACGTTTATCTCTATCATTCTTAAAAGCCCCTTTTAAGCATTTAAAGGTCACAATGAGGTCTTCCTGGCCCTTTCTCTCCTCCAAACTGAACAGCCCTAGCTCTCACAGCTTCTCATCACAAGAGAGGTGCTCCAGCCCTCTGATCATTTTTGCAGCCCTCCTCTGGACCCACTCCAATATGCCCATGTCCTTCTTGTGCTTGTGGACCCCAGAAGGCACTACTTCAGGAGGGGTCTCAAGAGCATGGAGCAAAGAGACAGAATCACCTCCCTCAAAATATGTAGGAAGGCTGCCTTTTGCACTTCATTGTTTTGTATATTGCACTTAGTGACAAGAGAGTGGATAATGTATAATGTAATAGCAAACCTGGTATATCTCAGAGCTGCAACAGGGAAAACGTCTGTTCACTGTCTGGTTTATTAAACTTGTTAGCAATTTTAGTAACTTATCTTAAAAGATTGGCACCTCTGATGACAGATGCCAGTTGTAGTACAGATATAATAATGCTTTTATATTCTACTCTGGTTTTCTACTTAGTTTTTCCTCTGCTTCATTTAATTTTGTGTTTCCTCTGATGGACAGAACATGAAACGGCGCAGGCGTCGAGATATTTTACGAGTACAACTAGTACGAATATTTGAACTGTTGGCAGATGCTGGTGTCATTAGTCACAGGTAGGGGCAGCACGCATGAGAAGTTGTTGATGTTCATGAATTGTCACTGATATACTTATGACTCAGTATAACAAGCAAAATTCATCAGTGAGTTTCAGTATACCGCTAAATAAATAGATATGGGTTTATAAAACTCAGAATTTTGCTGGCTTTCTACTCCCTCTCGCTCCCATGTTCTTTGTCACTGTGTTCTATGTTTTATTTAAAATGTTACTATTCCTCATGCTTTGAACAGGCAGTACGTCATGGTCCCTTTTGTTTGTGTGTGCCCAAACATGGCACTAGTTGTGCAAATTGTAACTATTCTGTGATAATTCAGGAACTTCTGCCTTATTTTGAGTGCTGGTGCTAGTCAGTGCATCCTATGCAGAGAAGACTACTGCTCATTAATGTTGGACTTTTGAAGGATGGAGACTGTTAACTTGGTTATTGAGATTTTTTTCCTCGGTTTATCCTACCTGTGTAGGGACACTTTGAAAGAAGGAGTTTTGGCATATGTTTTACAAAAGTCCCTAGGGAAATTTTTTCCTGCATGTGGAATTATGTAAGAGCAAGTAGGCTAGGAGATGGTTAGCACCGTCCTCCGACTCTGTTTGACAATGATACTTAGACGTGCATTTGTCCTTAACAATATAACCAGTGTGAAATTCTCAATCTTCAAGTGTATTTCAGAATGTTGCCTCAGAAGCATTGCTGAGATGTCTATCAGCATGCTGATATTTTAGAGTCCAATTATTAAAATCATACTTTCCCTTATCTTTTAAGGATCTGACTAGGGGAGGGGGAAGGGACTTTGTGTTTGGGGATTGTAATAATTATTTTTAACATTTTTCCCAGTATAAGAACTAGTTCTGTGGATGGATAAATTACTTCAAATAATTAGGTTTGATTCTTAGTTTGCTTTCACCGGAGTTTTTTATTCTATTGCTGAAGTAGAAGCTGGATAAAGAAATGACTTTAAGTATTTACAGTGATGAGGGTGTAGGGATTTTAAAGATTAAAAAAAAGAAGGACTATTTTCACATGTTGTATGTAATTACCGTGCTCTTTGATTTTCTAAATTTATTTTATTTGTTCAGTGCAAGTGGTGGCCTTGATAATGAAACACATTCCCTCAACAACACTTTACTTGAGTATGTTGATCTAACAAGACAACTCCTAGAAGCAGAAAATGAAAAGGATTCTGATACATTGAAAGATATCCGATGCCATTTTAGTGCCTTAGTGGCAAATATCATACAAAATGTTCCAGGTATGTAAAAATGTAACTTCTGATTACCGTATTTAATATGCAGTACCTTTTAAAGAAAACAAAACCAATCAACCTGAAACTAAACAAGAAGGCACTTCTTATCTGAACTTTCAGAATACTTTTATTAAAATGTGACATCAGTTTTGAGTATAACTTAAGCAGTATAAGTTTTAAGAGTGATTTTTAGTACTGTTTGGCAAAGTCTTTTTGATTGTCTGTATTTGAGTTCTTTGTACTAATAAACAGCTTATTCTTGTACACTACTGGCATTAAATAGGACAATAGTAAACCTACATCCAGGCATTATGGTGTTAAAATAATAGTGGGTCTTTACATGGATTTTTCCTTTTATATTCATAGTTTGGGTCTGTTTGTGTTACATGCTTTATGATAAAGAATTACAAGAGGAGTGTGTATAACTGTGGGCTTTTCTTACAGTACACCAGAGAAGAAGTGTCTTTCCCCAGCAGAGTCTACGCCACAGTCTATTTATGCTGTTCAGTCATTGGGCAGGTCCTTTTAGTATCATGTTTACTCCCCTGGACAGATACAGTGATAGAAACATGCGAATAAACAGACACCAATACTGTGCATTAAAGGTATTTTAACACTTTTGAATTTTGGAAATAGATTATTATGTCAACATTATGCAAATATAACATTTGGGCTTTTAGATGTGATTTTCACATGCATGTTTTAGCACCTTTTTATTCCTTCTGCGTACATGTGTATTTATGTCAGTTCAACTTTTCTCATACTGTAGCTATTGCACTTGCTATTGAAATTTCTTTCAATTACTACTGAATGTTCACTTCCAGACTTTAGTTCTCATTTGCTTAAGTTAAAGGCTTTCATCTAAATGTACATTAGCAATGAAACTGGTTAATGGTGTATTAGCTTTATTATGTCAGCATTTTAGTATTGATCCTTCCTTGTATTTGAAAGTTGAGAAAAATATGATTTAATAATTTCTTGAATAAAATGTTAAACATTTTTATTGCCCTTTGTCTTTCTCTCTTAACAAAGTAGAATTTCGTTATCTGATATTTTAATTGACTGAATAAGAGGAATTCCTGTATCTGAGCCATTAAAATGTGTTTTTCAATTTCTTTCCAAAGGCTATGTCTGCTGTACTGTGTTGTGGCCCTGTTGCAGACAACGTTGGGCTTTCATCTGATGGCTATTTATACAAATGGCTGGATAATATTTTGGATTCACAAGATAAAAAGGTAATACAAGCAGTGTCAACATCACTTTGCAACTATCAGTGCCTCAAACACGTTTTAGTGAGTTTGCAGACAGATTTGCCTAAGTGCTCTATTTAAGCCCAAACCTGTTTTAGTGGTGCAGGGTTTTGCACTGTCCTTCACGTGTATTCACCCTGCTGAGGAAGGTAGTCCCTAATGAGACCAGAGGAACAGAATGGAAGAGGAAAGGACACAGGGTGAAGCACTGTATATTGTTTATAAACTGATCAAACATATTAAATTGTAGTAAGAAGTCAAGTGTTCCACAAATTTGAAGGACATGAGATTTTGAACTTGTGAGACTGTAGAGTTCCTTCCTTGGAGTCCTTTGGAGTTAGTAAGACCAAACTTTTCATCTAAACAGTAAGGCAAGCTTTAAAGGTAAGACCTCTATTGCCCTATAATGCTAGGACTACATAAAAATACAGCTCCTGTGGGCTACTTGGATTCCAGGGAAGGTGCAAGTCTTCATGCAGGTCTATCCCTCGTATCCCACTGGAATTCTTGTATATGTTTAAATGCTTCTTTGTAACTAGTGCTTTCAGGGTAGTGTTTCACTGGAAGACATAAAAATGGTAAATAGCTCAAACTAACCTTGGAACTGAATTGGGGGAAAAAGAAGTCAGTAGAGCTCTATTTATTTGTGTCAATAATTTATGACTGTGTGCAAGTTCAACAGTAAATGGTGTGATAGAATTATCTGCTGCCACTCAGGCTCTGGTGTCATTGGTTTTGGATGGAACAGATTTTATGTTCCCAAAGGTTTCAGCTTTCTTTAATAGTTGTTTTCCTATTTTATGCCATTTTGTAAGTTGGTCTTTTTTTCTTCATTTTGAAATATATATTTTCTCTTCCCTAGGTTCACCAGCTAGGGTGTGAGGCAGTCATGCTGCTCTTGGAACTCAATCCTGACCAGAGTAACCTCATGTACTGGGCCGTTGATCGGTGTTACACAGGTTCCAAGCGGGTAGCAGCTGGCTGCTTTAAAGCCATAGCCAGCGTGTTCCAAAACAGGTACTACAGCATTTTTCAAAAATTCAAAACTTCCGTTTTCACGGTGTGCTTTTATGTAGAACTCTGGGTTTTGCTTCTGTAGAGAGAAAAGATCACCGCTGTTTGTGTGTCTGTGTTCCTAGAGAAACAAAATGTTATTTCTATCCCCTATCGTATTCCTTGTAAATTAAATAAATTCAAATCTTAGAAAACCAAATGTAATTTTACTTTCTTCATACTTGCCATTTTTTCTTAGGGATTACCAGTGTGATACAGTGACCCTCCTGAATCTGATACTATTTAAAGCAGCTGATTCTACTAGGGCTATCTATGAAGTTGCTATGCAACTATTGCAGGTTTGTAAGCTAATTCTTATTTTTACGTTTTTCTTTTAAAATAAGAATTGTCCTATATATTAAAAAAATCTGGTTTTGTTTGGTTGTCTTCAGTAATGAAATACAATGTTGGGGTTTTTTTCTCTATTTTAATACATAGTTAAACTAGATCCTTACATGGCACACACAGGTATTTTCCACATCTATATTTTCATAATACCTTCTTTTTCAAGGAGCAAACTAAATCAGGACTCTCTTGATTTGGCCCTGAAACAGAGTGATATATAGCTCCATTTGTCTAAAAGCACCTCAGAGAGAAGCAGATTGCTTCCCAAGCCTTCACTGTCTGCTGGGGTAGCAGTCAGTTTTCTGATTTTTGCACTATTACCAAACATTTTTTCATCTGTCCATGTGGAGAGATGACAGTGAAGATCTTGTTACCCATTTAATTTCCTTTTGTATATTCCTTTCTGAGGTCATTTGGAGTAAGCCTAAGGCAGCATTAGTGTTTAAAAATCTGTGCTGATAGTAGCTCAGACCTTGGAGTTTTTTTCAAAGGTCTTTTTGTCAGCTAAATTCAACAGTGAAGTCCTCAGTGAAGTCACACCCTTATTGATACATTATCCCCATCTTTCTTCTCAAGTGGACACTACTTCTTAAGATCAGCCCAAATTGATTTTTAAAGTATCAGAGAGCTTTAGCCTCCTGATGCATCTCTACCATGTCAAAGATTGTGTTGTTCCTCTCCATGTCTCATAGATGAGCAAAAATTGGTATTGTTTGGAAATGCAAATGTTAAATAATATTTTGCATTTCATTATAGATAAATTTGTATTTAAGATGGTATTTTGTGAAAGCAGATTTTAGAACTTTATTGCTGGAAACTCATCAAGTGGAGTGTATCTTAGCTAGTCTTCTATTAATTTACCACAGTGTTAGCAAATGCTGTAGGTGTATGGAGATCTGCATAGATAAGAAACATTAAATGGGAATAGATACATGAACTTAAGAAGTGATTTTTATATAAAAATGTCTACAGTAGCTCTATACTTAGCTTCAAATTCTGAACATTACTGTTGTAGATTTTGGAACCAAAGATGTTCCGTTACGCTCACAAACTGGAAGTTCAGCGGATGGATGGGGTTTTGGGACAGCCTTCTCCTTTACCACATTTGTATTCTATGTCGTATTATCAACTGTCAGAAGAATTAGCAAGGACTTATCCTGAGCTGACACTTGCTATCTTCTCAGGTACGATTTTAAAACAAAACAAAAAACTTCATCAAGTCAAAAGCATTGTACAAAATGTGTCATTCTTATTTTTCAGTAATTGATTTATATGTAATTCATTAAAATCAGGACAACATCATCATACCAAATAGAGACAAAAAAGCTTACTAAGTGACACTTTTTGTTCACGTGTGTTTGAAATATATTCAAGATGAAAGAATTTGAATCAAAAATATTTTTACTGACTTTCTAATAACCATGGAAAATTAAATTATGGAAATAATTTGCAATTGTTTAAATCATTCTTTCATTGTTCTCTTTAGTGTGTTATTTACTGTAGATTGCTTAAATACATTATTCTGTAACATTTTTAAACAATTGAAGAATATTAACCTCTTACATAAATTAAAAAAAAAACTACGAGGACTAATCTAAGGAAAAACAAATTTTAAGTGTTTTTTTGCCAAACTTGGTGCTTTTTTTTATGCCATAGGTTTTTTATGGCATACTCCTTCAATTAGAGGAATATATGTATACATACACACACAGACACACATATATATATGCACATTAGTATGCATTATATATATATATGCATACTAATGTGATTTCTTCAACATACTATTTGTCAACAGTATCTTCAATTAGCTCTGCTGAGGACTGTGGACTTTTTTCATTATGAAATGGCACTAGTCAGCTAAACAAAAAAAAATAGCATCTGTATCAGCATTACGTTATATCAGTATGGTATGCTGGGCTCATGGTTTTTATTATCACCAAGCTAGTTCTCATTATTGATTTGGAATTCATGTATGTACCTAATTTTTTGAATGGCAGAAGTAAGTCAGAGAATCCAAACAGCTCACCCCGCTGGGAGACAGGTGATGCTGCATTATCTGCTGCCATGGATGAACAATATTGAGTTGGTGGACTTGAAACCTTTGCCAACCATTCGTCGGCAAGATGACGATGAAGAAGATTCTTTGAAAGACAGAGAAATGATGGTGAACAGTAGACGATGGCTACGAGGAGAAGGCTGGGGATCACCACAGGCTACAGCTATGGTTCTGAACAATCTGATGTACATGACTGCAAAGGTAAAATTAATTACTTATGTGCTTATTTTGTTTCAGTGGATTGTTCTGTTTAGGATGCAAGAAAGTACTGTTCAGAGATACTATGTCACCAAGCTTTCAAAAGTTACTGTTCATATTTGTGGAGGTCCTTTGTATACGCAAACTATACCCTATAGTTTTAAGGTATTCCAAGAAATAGGTAATAGGTAACATAAATGTTGTAGTAATTGTTATGTATAGTGACTGTATATAACAACTAATGTTTTCCAATATAGATGACTAGCTGGATAGAGAATACCTAACTGCCTGTATACCTATGATCTCAAAGGGGAGTTTTGGAACCTGTCTTGCTACCAGAGGCTGATTGACTCTACTTCTTCCTATCATAGCTATGTCCAACAGAGAAGTATTGCTGACATGCAGTGCTCCTGCCAATGAGAATCCTAGAGATGAGAGATCATGTTTTGAGCTATTACTTCAAAGCTCTTGTCAGTGTGTGGTCCATGGAGTTTTATTCAGTATTGTCAGCAACTGGGAGACTGGGTCTCTGTTAAATTTCACAGAATTTTTAGAGTTTAAAGGGAGCTCAGGAGATCATCAGGACCAACCCCCCTGTCAAGGGAGGGTCACCCTAAGCATATTACACAGGAACTTGTCTAGGTGGGTTTTTAGTCTTCAGAGAGGGAGGCTTCATGGCCTTCCTCAGCAGCCTGTTCCCGTGTTCTATCACCCGCAGTGGAAAGAAATTCTTCTTCATGTTGAGGTGGAACTTCTTGTGTTTTAGTGTATGCCCGTTGCTCCTGGGCACCACCAAAAAGAGTCTGGTGCCATCCTCTTGGCCTTTGAGATATTAATATGCATTAATGAGACCCTCCTCTCAGTCTTCTCTAGACTAAAAAGGCCCAGCTTCCTCAGTCTAATGTATTATATATCAATGAGATATATAGTATGTACACATATCTTTAGATATATTTTTATACAATTATATCTATAAAAGAAAAGGCTATTTCCAGAATATGTCTTTAAAAATACATGTGAGAGCATCATTCTGGAACATTAAAAAGGCAACAATTTCCTACAAGATTTATGTCTGTTTTTTTATAGAGCTTGTGTCACTTGATCAGTACAGATAATTTCTGAGTACAATGTTTTCTGATGAAGTTTTCAGGACATACATTTATTTTGTTTTCTAGTATGGTGATGAAGTGGCTTGGTCAGAGATAGAAAATGTCTGGACTACTTTGGCAGACAGCTGGCCAAAGAATTTGAAAATAATTTTGCACTTCTTGATCAGTATTTGTGGAGTGAACAGTGAACCCAGCCTTTTGCCTTATGTGAGTATGTGATAGATCTCTCATTGGTGCTTATTGATATTTTAAAAATTAGTATGTCTAACAGCAAAGATCACCAAACAAAAATGGGAGGTAGGATTTATAGTATCAAAATCTCCACCCTATATTTTATGACCACTAATACTATGAACAGAACAAATTCAGTTCTTTTGTTTGCATTACTTTGGACATCTATGTCAAAATTACAGAATCAGTTTGTCAGTCAATTAAATAAATTAATTTGTCATTCATGGAATGAATGTAGTGTAGGACTATATGAACACCACAGACTTTATTTAGTGATTAAATAACTAAAATTTAAAAGAATTACTAAAATTCTACATATGTCTTAGCATTTTATTTTCCTTTGTAATAAAAAGAAATCTTAAGAGTTTGATATCTGAACTTGGATTAATTTTATTGAGAACACTGAACAATTTTTTCCCCATGCTATGATTTAGTATATTCCTGAAAAGCACCAGTTATACCCTGTGGAGCATCATTCTTTCATGACCAGTACTATACCAAAAAAACCCATCAACCATCCCAAGCACCCTCAAAACCAATTTTATTTTATGTGAAAATGCATGTGAGAGCACTGCAGGATAGCATGAAAAAAATATGTTAATATGCAGGAAAAGAAGTAGTATAGAACTGAACTGTGAAATGTCAAAAAGAAATTATATCAGAATACATTCATTCCAGTGTGGATCTCAGGTATTGCTAAAACCTTTGTAAAAAAATCTTTTGCTTAAATAATTTTCAGGAGACATACTTTCAAACTTTTTTGTCAGAAGACTGGAACTCAAAATATTTACTTTCTTATTGTGATATATTTCTCATGCTTCCTGCTATTGACAGCTAGGAAAGCAACTTTGGTTGCTTTTAGAACTAGAGTAAGTTTCATGTATCGTCGCTTGCAGTGCAGGTAGATACTGGTTCTAACAAGTTGTGGTATTCAATTTTTTTTTTTTTTTTT
>WBNO01018693.1:17556-49190 GCA_013400575.1 Peucedramus taeniatus
GGGTAGAGACAAAACAATGCAACTACTAGAAGAGCTGGTGAGTGAACTTCAGCTCACAGATCCTGTCAGTTCAGGAGTCACCCATATGGATAATCCACCATATTACCGCATTACATCCAGTTACAAAATCCCCTCTGTCACTTCAGGTAAGCATTTACTGACTCACCTAATTTAACCTGGTTTTATTGTTAATTATAAACATGCTGCTATCAATCAGTTATGCTACTTGAATATTTACAAATGCTACTGCATTTGTAATTATTCAATAGGAATGCAAGGTTCTGTTTCTAAAAAACAGGTTAAAAGTTTGTTTTACAAGACCTGCAGGTTTTGTTGTACCCAGGGTTCCTACGGAAGAATATCTGATAGGTTCACGAGGGACGGGTTTGTCTTAATATGTGTGTTAGATTTTGTCTGTGTTCAGAGACCTTGCACTGTTTACCCTCACTATATGACTTTCATGTCTAGTCAGTAAAACTGTGGGGAAAATGTATGTAATTTTAAATCCATCTAAGTTGTTCCATTTTAAGTTCTGCTACAGACACAAACTGCATCCATAGGAATTGTTTCAAGAGAATTTAAATTCACTTAGGAAAATTTATCTAGAAATTATTAATGATAGATCAATCATCAAAAACCCCCCAAAGTGCTGAATATACCAAAAGTGTCTACCTCATGCTTCAATTCAAGAACATGCTGAGAAATGTGGGGAAAAGCAGTCTTGTTTTGGTGGAGTATCCATCTGTCAAATTGAGCTGCAAAAGACACAGATGTGGGGAGGGTATCTAAGCAAGGCCTTAACTTTTGTGCTGCAAATTTGTCAATATCATGAAGCAGCCTGGACCTATCACATGGTGTTATCTGGATCACAAGGTGGATGCATTGATACTTGTTTTTGGAAGTGTTTAAAAAATATGAAAAAATTCTGGGGCTCTTGCACTTAATGTAATTTAGAATAGCAAAGGCTGAAAGGGTGCAAAATTGCTTCCAACTGGGGCTGTCAGTTCAGTGTGATGCTTGCAAATTTCTCCTAAAAGAAAATTGTTAAAAGCTTCACCACAGGCTATTATGTTTTAATCCTTAATCTGTTTGTGGTTTGAATTAACTGGATAACAAAGTCCAACTATGGTTTACAGATTACTGTGAGGTGTATAATACAGGAAAAAAGGAAATAATAGGTCTCTAGATACTGCTTTTAAACTTTCTACTTAATTTACATTGAAGAGTTAGAGATTCCTGGAATAGATAATTTTTTTTCCCAGTTAGTGAAATTATGGTAGCAGCTCACAATCTTTTATTGCACGTGAGTGTAGTTTGTATGGCTCAGTTTGTATTTGTGCCAATTGCTGTAGAGTAACCCTGATTAGGGCTCTGGGCAAGGACCAGTAAATAAGGGTGATCTTGTAGTGCTAAAGACTACTTTTCCATTTTATTGACCAACCTTTTTCCTTGTCCATAATTCACAGGTACCACTTCTAGCAGCAATACGATGGTGGCTCCCACAGATGGCAACCCTGACAGTAAACACATGAAAGACAGTATTGAAGAGAAGTAAGTATCTCCTCAAAGAGCAGTTATTAGTTGAATGACAAGAATTTCTTCTAGGTACTTTAAATACTCCCATCTCCAGGTATGTCTTCATTGCAGGAATTACATTCCATGTAGTGTCATGCATGTCAACGGAACTGGAATACTATTTGGGATTAACAGTAGCAGCCTCAATTGTAGTTTGAACTCCAGTCCAGGTCAGGCATTGTAGTGCTTACAGCTATATTGTTGTTGGTGCCTAAAGTAGCTACTATTACACTGGACTGTGTATGTTCACATAAGAACAATTGTACTGTTAAGGTGGGATTGGTGAGACACTGGAACACATTGCCCAGAGAAGTGAATGCCCCATCTCTGGAAGTGTCCAAAGCCAGGCTGGATAGGGCTCTGAGCAACCTGGTCTAGTGGAAGGTGTTTCTGCCCTTGGCAGGGGGTTTGGAAGCAGATGATCTTTAAGGTCCCTTCCAACCCAAGTAATTATGTGATTTTAGGACTCGCAGATTGATTTATTACGTCACTGGAAATGAACAGTGCTTATGTGTTGCAAGCTAGTTTGTTTTTCCTAACTGGGGTATTTGGATGCCTGGTATCTGTCTCAAGATACCTTACAGCTAACTTTAAAACAGATTTCTCCCTCCCTAATTATTGAGCTATATAAACATAATCTTTTGGAGAAATTTGGCAGACACTGTGACTGAGGGTGGTGGAAAGCAGACAGTTGATATAGACTTAGGCTGTGTACTTGGAGCTCAGCAGTAACTGACTGTGGCCATGCCATCATTTTGTGTTAATATGGATAGCTAACCTTCAAGTGACGAGGGAGTGGAGACTGTCATTAGCATGAGCAAAAGTGTGCACATATGCCATTACAGTAGAGTAGCAACCATGTTGTAAGTTCACAAATTAGTTTCTTACAACTTGTTTGAGAACTTTAAAAATTACAGTCCTGATACAATTTCTCAGTTGGACACTTTATTTCCTTCCCTGGGATAATTATGTCAATATAATTAGAATAGTAAATATATTGGTAGAGGCAACCCCAATACTTAAATTCGGGTGAGCTGTATGATAGTAAATCACAGAAACAGGAATGCAAGGTGTCATTCAGGATTCAGCCTAGCAAGGCACAGACAAGTACTTGGCTACCATGGGGGCTCAAGCTGAAGAAACTTGTAAAGTAATGAAGGCAGTTTTGAAAGTCTGTGAGTTTTGGCATATACTGTTGTCTTAAGCCTCCCCAGGGTATATGCTTCTTGATAAGATGTGCCCTGTACATCTTGGACTTGCCAGGAGGAGAGAATTTTAGAAACTTACATAGAAACAGTTTGGAAATGATGCTTTTAGCACTCTTAATTTCTCTGATTTTTTTATAGTTGATCAGATTAACAAGGTAGGATCTTGGACACTGTGCGTGTATACATGCATATGTCTCTGCCAGATCATATATGGATTTCCTTACTTTGTTCAAGAGTGAGAAGAACTTATGTAAAATGGTAACAAATATTTTCATATGCTTAAATGTTAGTGAAAAGGATGGAACAGAAATACAATTTATAGTGGATAATCTCTTTGAATCCCCTTATCTGGTGCTACTTGAGAAGGTATGTCTTACATAGCTGAGGTGCTTTGGCGTCATATTGGTTATCCTTGTAAGATGAATTGTTTTTTTGTAAAGGAGTTTTTCTGAAATACAGTTTTACTGAGAGACCCTGATTAATGTTTGGCACAGAATGTCAGTTACTAATTCTGCTTTATTTGCACCTGCAGCTATGCACACCTCGACATCTACAGCGGGTTGAACAGCAACTTAAACCGTCAGCACCACAGACTGGAATCTCGCTACAGCAGCAGCTCTGGAGGATCATATGAAGAGGAAAAAAGTAATATTCTTTATTTTAAAATATTTCTATGAATAGCACCCAGAATTTTCACAAGTTAATACTTCTACCGAAGGTTGTGGAACATAAAGAAATGAGCATTATCAGTGTTTTTTGCATAAACCTATTAAAAATAAGGGTTTTTTTAAATCTTCCTCCATCTTATTACTGCTACTGAAGTCTAGCATACATTTGACTACAATAAAATATTCAAGGAAGATAATATGCTTTGTTCTTTCTGATGTCCTCTGGAATGATTTGTGAATGTCTTCCTAAATGAAATGGTTTTACTCCATTTCCTTTGACTGTTAGGCACAGGAAACAGAGATGAACAGCTTGAAGATGAGATTTAAAAAAAGGTGATGGAAAAGAAGGTTTTTTTTAAAAAAAAGAAATTATGAGTAATTGTTCTTTTAAAGGATAGCATTCCTTGGCTTCTTTAAAAAAAGGGTACTAAACTTTTTTGAAGTCATAGCAAAGAAGAATATATCAGGGGAAAAGGTTCTTTTTATGTACATCTAAATTCCAGGATTGTTCTGAAAACATGTTTGAATTATGTTTTGTGACTGATGTTTGGGTTTTTTTCTGAGATGCAGAGGTATGGAAAGAGGTAAAAATTTGTCCTGAAACTCCATTATGTATTTGGAAAGATTTCCTTAACAGAGGCTTTTTAACTGTGGCTACTTCTGTACCAATGCCAGGTACAAATCACCATGGCAATGCTACAGAAAGCGAAACAGGTCATGTAATCAGGCAAAAATGAGGACAGTGGTCAAACATAAATGATGTGTTACATTAGTGGGTCCTGTGTGCTTGGTCAGAGGAGTTGTTTGACTGAAACTCTTGTTTCAGCTATCAGGTTGTTAGTAATTTAAATTAATTTGTTCTTCACTCTGCATGGGATAATCAGATATATTTCAGTCATGCTAGTGATCCCACAGACTTAGGCTTCACTCAGTTTTTTATTGACCGTTGATTTTACTACCTGTTGTTTGGGTATGTCACAGCACACAGTACAGCCCTGCCTTTCCTTAATTTCCTTGTGTGACTGAACAACAGGAGGTGAACTTCTGCATTTTGAGCTTTAGATGTCAGTATGGAACCTATCCTGTCCATGCTGCATTGAAGCAACAAGAGTCCACTAGGATCTTCTGATGCACTCTTCACTGACTGATTCTTTGCACACTGTGAAGATTAGAGTGAATATGTGGTTCTTACTGTCTCTGTCAAGGAGGTGAAACCTAATGTCCTCTACAGAGATTGTTGTAAGGGCTGGACATACTAATGCAGAATCTGTTAAACTTTGGGTCAGTAACAGGCTGACCTTGTGGCTTCTGGTCAGCCAGAGTATTTATTGCTGCATGGACAGGCATTATCCAGAATCACAGCTGCAGTCAGTTTCAGATTTGTTTGCTGTTTCTGATAGCAACACTGAGTATCCTGAACTAGATGATATTTCACATGTTCCATCAGTAAGGAGTTTGTCACTTCCAGTGAAGAAGGTGATAATGAGCTGATACATATGTGAACATCTGAAACTTCTGCAGCTATACTTTCAAACAGAGCTGGTAGAATCACTGAAACATTGAACTGTTGAAGCAATTTTCTTGTTTCTAGTCTTGATTGATAGTTCTGAAGTCCAAACCAACTTTTAAACCAGAAAACTATTTTGGGTGTGTTAACACTGTATACTCTCATACCTAACAGCTGATGTTTTTCTTGCACTTTTGAAGCTTGATAAATAAAAAACTAAATGTCTTTCTGTGCTTTCTTGACAAATCTACTGATTTTCTGAGCAGTAGCTTTTATCAACCAATGGGATTGGGCTGTGCTGCTGTAAAAGTGGCAATTTCCAAGTTACCCATGGATCAGGCTGGCATTATCTGGCAGGTAGCACTGGTGGGGTTTTGCTGTGAGACCTATAAAGATGTGCTCTTGAGGAATACTCCCTTAGCCTATATTGAAATGCCCTTCAAGATGACTTCAGTTAACCTTGGACCCAGCCTTAATTAACTTCCTATCTGGCATGAGGTGTGAAATTCAAGGAAATTACATCAGATCACTTTGCCTTTTATCATAGTTTTTATGAACCTATTCAAAAACATCTTATTCTGTTATGTGTGTAACTTCTGTAGAATCATCCTTATACTAAAAGAAATAACACTTTTTTTCTTTCAAAAAACTGTGTCCATCTACTACTGTTTACAGCTGGCTCCCCTTCCCCTCTCCTAGATCTCAGCTTTTCAAGAATTCAAAAATATTTCTTCAGAAGACTGTAACATACAGAAATATGCATTGTAAATGTATTTCTGGTTTAATTTTCTCTTGTGTTAGGTGATTCAATGCCTCTATATTCCAACTGGCGGTTAAAGGTGATGGAGCACAATCAAGGAGAGCCTCTCCCTTTCCCACCCTCTGGAGGCTGCTGGTCACCACTGGTGGATTATTTGCCTGAAACTTCTCCCCCGGGCATGTCACTTCACAGGTAGCTGTTTTGGCAATGCCAGTGGCAGTTCATTTGTATTGCACAAATACAGTAATTTGAGGATAGCAGATTACAGGTCAGTTGATAATACATTTGTTTTCTGTGGGTTTACTCGCAGGTCTAGCAATTTAAGATTACTCAAACTTTTGATCGGGAGGATTAAAGTGTTTCTATTTTTATTATGAGCGTTCATCTTTTCCCTTATAACACAGCTTTGTGAATGTTTATAGACTGAAGAATACAAATCAGAAGCATATGAAGCTCTTTGCAGCTCTTCATGAAGTTCCTGTTACATTCTTCTAACATGCTACTTTTTTTTTTTTTGTTTTAGATGCAATATAGCAGTGATTCTTTTGACTGATTTGATAGTTGACCACAGTGTAAAGGTGGAATGGGGAGGATACTTGCATCTTTTGCTTCATGCAATTTTTATAGGTAACTAACTTCTTACAGAAATACTTATAGTAACCTGAGGAATTCTCAGCTGTTCTTTTTTGATATTTAAATTAATTTTTACCATTGTATTGAAGTCCCATTAATTTGATAATATTTACAGTATTTTTAAAAATTCAGTTAAATGTCTTTCAGCTTCATTAATATAATTAAGATTTTTTGAGTTATTTTAAGGCACTTTGTTTAGGAGCCACCTTTACCTCTTCTAGAGGACACAGTAAAATTCAATGTTTTTCTTTCTGTTTCTAAGCGTAATAATTTTCAGAGCACAAATGAAGTTTTTACTTAAAATTCTTCTTACTTAAAATTACTTTGTACTTTATCCTTGCATGGGATTATCAGATATATTTTAATCTGATCAACATCCAGTTTGTTAAACTATATGCTGTTGTTTCTTCATTGAAGCACTGAAAAATATTGTTTAGAGAATTCTATATCTGTTACTTGGTAAAGTATAACAGACCAATTTGAATACTGCTGTTTTTTTTAAATAATGTAATTCAACATGCCCTTTGAATATCATAAAGCCTTGCTCTTTTCCTTTTGTGTTAGGTTTTGATCACGGTCACCCTGAAGTCTATGAGCATTGTAAACGACTACTTTTGCATCTACTGATAGTGATGGGCTCTGGCAGTAATGTCCAGTCTGTTGCTTCTGTACTACTCAGAAACAGAGAGTTCAATGAGTCCAGGGTGCTTACTGTCAAGCAAACTACCCATTTAGATTACACTTTCACAGGTATGCTTTTGATCTATTACATGTTGCTTGTTAAAATGACATGGGAAGTTATCTCTTCTTACAGGCATTATTAAGATTTCTGTTGTTTGTAATATTTTCCTGAGGCCTTGGCATTAAAATTTATTTCTTTGGATTTTAATGAAAATGAATTCAAAATGAATAGAGTTCTCATTGGCACTTCATGCGCAGTCATCAAAGTAGGGAGCACAGTTGTATGATGAATAGTAGTGGAAATCAGAGAGGGAGCTCTATGTTTTAGAACTTTATTACAGCAGTTTTCATGATGCCTTTGAAAATAAAACCCGAGAAGATATCTCTTATCTGTTTATAGCAAGTTAAAATTTCCAGGTTTTGTCAGTTGTGATTGTATTCTTTATTGACTATCAGAATATTTTTCAGATACTACTTTTAAATATTCCCCTTAACTTTACAATGTTGTAATCATACAGTATACTTTATATTTCTATGTATCTCTTTATGAAGGGAATATTCTGATGGTGAGACTGTATTGTAGTTCCTATTGAAGTAGGTTTGGTTTTTTTTTAATTTAGTATTTCATATTATTTCAGTAGGTGGCAGCATATTGCCATACAGTTGTTTCTTCTCTTTTGTTCACATCAGCAATGGTTTTATTACTTAGCAAAAGTAGTTGTCTGATTTATGAATTTGGTTTTTTGTAGCAATGAGGAGTTAAATTCCACTGTGTATAGTGGAAGGATTATTTTACAGGAATCTGTTCAGCAGAACTTTAATGGTGCATCTACATAGTGGCATATGCAAACCATTCCCTTCCTAATTTTAAGGGCTTGGATAAAACTGTCTGAACATGACACAATAGAGCAAAGATGTTTGATAGAAATTAGAATAAGGTCAGCATCAAACATTTCCATCTGGGGATTAGGATAAGGTGTTTACAGGTGTGCATGCCTAGAACAAGGTTGGACAAGCTAGTTTTAAATTTTGTTTGAGCTGGATAAGCTCAAATATCCCAGTCCAAACTCTGTGGTACTATAGTGAAAATTTGTGATGGGTCAGTGAGTCTTAAGCTTATTTAAATATGAATGTTACAGTCCAAAGCCCTGCCAGTTTTCCTTGGTAGTTTACTTTCTCTCAGCCCTTCATAGATGGATAGAAAGGCAGTGTGAGGAGTCACTGCAGTTGTATTTTATTGCCACGTAATTCTTTATATGGAAGAGAAAAATCATCTGGCCACAAGATTAAACTAACTTCAGAGAAACTTTGTGCAGCCACAGGGGCTCTGCTCAGAGTCCATTCACTAGATAATACTTTGTGTTTACTGATTTCAAGTACTGTCAGTTACAGTGAGACTAGGTTTTACCAGAAAAAGTCTGCTCATTAGTGAGAAATAGTCCATATAATTTTTTTAATTAAGTTGATATGCCTCAGAAGCTGATGAGCTCTGAGACTATTAGTACAAAATCAAGGATAATACAGGGGTTTTTAAAAGGGATCTAGCAATTCATAATTAAATTTCATACAAGTTATGTGAAGAATTTGCATATATGAGACTTGTTGATTTCATTGAAATTATTGCATCCATTCATTTATTCTCTTTTATGTATTCTCATTACATTTACTAAGTTATTGATCTTTTTCGAGGGCTATTTTTTCTTTTTATATTTTTAATATTAACTGTCAACTTAAAAGTGCATAATCATCTTGTTTCAATTTCAGCAGGTGTTCATGATTTTATACCTGATTACCAGCCCTCCCCAATGACAGACTCAGGGCTTAGTTCAAGTTCTACCTCTTCTAGCATCAGTTTAGGAAATACAAGTGCTGCCATTTCTCAACTGCACACCACAATCCTCAATGAGGTTGACATTTCAGTAGAGCAGGATGAAAAAGTGAAAACTCTTATAGAATTTATTACCTCAAGGTAAGATTTCAGTTTTTATTTGTGTCAAGACACATATTTTGTGGAAAAATAGCAAACATCTCACTATTTAGCATCATGTGCATCTAATTCTGTCTCTGTTTTATCATCAGTAAATGTTTTTACGTGATACACATACGAAAAGCTCCAACTTTCCAACACTTTCAGAGCATTTTGACCATCCTTTAAGGTCCTATCTGTTTAAACATTTTGACAAGTATTTTGACATGTTTTATTCTTTATTAGGGCAGGAATACATTGAGATGGTTAGAGAGCTGCAAGATTTGTGTACAGTTTAGGGATTACCTAGTAGTAGAGAGCTGACTATTCAAAAATTAGGAATTTGTTGCACAGGACATTGGTAAAGTCATCCACATTCGAGCACTTTGTATGGTAGTTTATATTAAGCTTTCAATATGGTGTCAATCTGAAATCCTACCTGTTTCTCCATGCTTTGATAATTTTGCTTTAGCTCAGCCTAAGTTTATAATAGTGTGGCGTATCGATGGAAAGGAATTGGGAAGAAAGGAAGTTAGGAAGTGCATAAGAGGGGTAGTTGTACTGGTTCTTTCTTAGAGAACTATCTATTACATTGTAACTATACCAGAGAACATCTCTTCCATCTTCTTACCCAGTTATTTCAATTGGAACTGATACACTGCTTTTCACTTTGTCTTAACTTCTTGTATATTGTATAATATTGGTCAGTTGTCAAAATTCTTTCTGATTTGTGCCTGCACTTCTAGATGGTTTCTTTTATGTGGTACATAGTAGATTCTTTTGCAAATTAACCTTAAGGCTTAAATTTTATTTACATAATATTAAGGACAAAGGCTACATTTTATGTTCTGTTTACTCTATTTTTGTATTTTTTAGGAAAAGAGGCCCACTTTGGAATCATGAAGATGTTTCAGCCAAGAACCCTAATATAAAGAGTGCTGAACAGTTAACTGTGTTTTTAAAGCATGTGGTATCTATATTTAAACAGTCTAGCTCAGGTATGTTAGAAAACAAACAATACATGATCAAATATGTGAGACTGCAAACTAAATATTTAGTTATATAAATATTTTTTTATGCATGTAAACGCATAGGTTATCTATAAAATCACTGTAGGAAATTACTGCTTCTAAACAATTGAGTTTTCTTGTATATTGCTCACTTCATGTGTCTGTTATGACAGATTTAAATATAATATGTTAGGAATTAGATAAAACATCTTATTAATTTATTGTGAACACTTAATATTCTAATCATAAATGTTTTATTGTCTACAAGTCTCTCTAGCATTAAGTATTTGGAATACATGTTTATATTTCTGTAAAGATTTTTGAGACTAATACTTCTTGAGAGAAATGTAGAGGATGCAAGAATATTTTAAATTTGGGAATGACTTTGACAATTTACTCTTCAGTAAATTCAGGGGGATTTGTTTTTTTATAAAGCAGTGTTGCTTGAGTATTTGTTTGCCTTAATAGGAGGATATCAATTGGAACATCGTCTCAGTGAAGTTTCTTTGCAAACTGCTCTGTCGTGCTCTTCTCGCCATTATGCTGGGAGGTCCTTTCAGATTTTCAGGGCTCTGAAGCAGCCTCTCACTCCATCTACGCTTTCCGATGTTCTCTCCAGACTAGTAGAAACTGTTGGAGATGCAGGAGAAGAAGCTCAGGTATTTGAAATTTTTCCCCTACTTTATTAGAAAGCTAAGTCTGCCTAAATAATGTGCGTGCATTATTAGTTCAATGACAGCAAAATTTAAAAGTATTGTTTTATTCAGTTGCTTTTTATTTTTAAGTCATTCAAATATAAAACAGCTTTAATTGTGACACTTCCTGAATTTCACCTAATTAACTGAGGAAAAGTTGTGCACATTCTCTTCTACAGCAATAGGTCCTTTCAGAGAGTTTGATACGTCTGTTTCCTGTAGACACCTCCTCTTTCATTGTTAGAGAATACTGGGATCAGCCATATAAGAAGTTATTTATTTTTGTTTTCTTTTGTTAAGAACTTTGCCTGATAGTGTTAACAATCATTCAACTTATTGTCATTGTAGGTCTTAAGAGTGTATCTAATCTTTTAATACCGCAAAATGAGTCTAAATCACTTCATCCTTCAATACATCCTTAAAAACAATACAAACCAGAATTAATTCAGTAAATGCTTATAAATAAATTGAAGTTTTTCCTTGTCTTGAAGCTATACTGCTAAATTGAGCTGTCTCATGAGGATTGTGTTCTAATTGAAGCATGAAATAATTTAGTTACTGCTACTGATTTTATATTTTCATATTACTGCCCAGTAGATTTTCTGTGATCTTCCTCGTGCATATTGCATAATTTATAATGGCCTGTGGCTTTCCCCAGGGTTTTGTCATAGAGCTGCTTTTGACTTTAGAATCTGCTATTGATACATTGGCTGAAACCATGAAGCATTATGATCTGCTTTCTGCCCTTTCTCAGTAAGTTCTTTCATTAGTCAATCTTCATTATGCATTTTTGTACATATAAATTATTAAGAATCTGTATTATAAATGTAATGAAATAATCTCTTGTCATCTTTTCAGAATAATTTTATCCATATAGCAAAATTGCTTGCTCTGGTATGTTTTAATCATTCTGCCTCAAGCAAAACTTGTAAGAATCTAGATTTCCTGAAAAGGATATCTTACTGCCTTTCTGATTTATCCTCTTGGGTTCAATTTAATTTTGTAAAAAAGGTGTTCAAGGAGTTTCTTATGGCTCAGTTCTGAAACAGTGTCAGTTTTTCTTAAACTTCTTGAATGTAAGCAGCTCTGCAAAGCTTGGTCTGTCTTAGGCCTCAAGTTTGTTGTCCGTATATAAAAGGTGTAACTGAACAGTCTGAGTCATTTGTGTGTCTCATTACAGTTTGAGTGGTTACCTTGATGACTTTTTATCAAACTGAAAAAAAATCCCTAAATGTACAGACATTTGTATTTGTTTGATTTCCTTGCAAAGTTTTTGAAAACACTGAGATTTCTAGGAATACTTTCAATTCCTCAGTATCAGAATAGGAAGGTGTTGGGTTTCCTAGGTCAGGTACCTCAGACAAATATGTGGTAATAATTGTATTAATTCATTCATTTCCCTACTTTTATCATATCTTTAAATAAGTTGGGATGCTAGATCATCACTTACACATAATCTTTTACATGCTATGGGCTAATTTTTCTGATTTTGCTGTGATTTTTAAGGTATTCTGGGATTGTAACAAATAGATACGGTAGAAAAGATAGCAGGATGCTGCAATCTTGTCTTTATGCCATAAGGATATTTTAATACTATCCTTATATCGATATAATAATAGATACAGAAATCCTGTATTTACATGTATTACAATACTCTTGGGGTGATGAACCAGAGTATTCACTGCGTGTGTATGTGATTAGTGTAACATCATCTTTCTTTCTTCCCTTTTTCTAAATTCTTTGTTATTTAAGTACTTTGCAAGTAACAATATGTAATACTGATTTTTATTTTAGAACCTCATACCATGATTCTGTAATGGGAAACAAGTATGCAGCTAATAGGAAAAGCACTGGACAGATAAATCTAAGCACAAGTCCCATTAATAGTGGCAGTTGTTTGGGATACTACAGCAACACAAGGAGTAATTCCTTGAGACTGAATTTAATCAGTGAGCGGAGAGGCGACCGGCGACGGAGCAACACACTGGATATAATGGATGGAAGGATAAATCACGGTGGAAGTTTGGCAAGGACTAGAAGCCTTTCCTCCCTGAGAGAGGGAGGGATGTATGATGTGCAGCCCACTACTGACCCTGTCAACTTGATGGCTACCATATTTTGGATTGCAGCTTCATTGCTGGAGTCAGATTATGAGTATGAATACCTTCTGGCTCTCAAGTTACTCAACAAGCTTCTTATTCACATGCCTCTGGATAAATCAGAGAGTCGGGAAAAGATAGAAGAGGTTCAGAATAAACTGAAATGGAATAACTTTCCAGGCCTTCAGCAGCTTTTTCTGAAAGGCTTTACTTCAGCCTCTACACAGGAAATGACAGTTCATCTCCTCAGTAAACTCATCACAATTTCCCGACATGCTTTGGTGGATCCTTCTCAGTTAGCAGGTATCTTTGATAAATATGTGATAAAAGTATATTTTTTTCATCAAATTAAGTGAAGTCAAAATCAGTAGTAATTGTGCATTTGCCTTAAAGAAACATCTCGGTTAAATGCTTTCTGCAGTTGTCCATATTACACTGCTACATCGTGGGAATACGTTACAGATTATGATTATTTCACAAGCAAGAGTGCATGTAAACTTTATGCATTGACTATTGTTTGCAAGTGAGTTTTAAGAGCCATGTATTTTTTTTCATTATCTTGTGCTAACTAGCTCAATTAGCAGTATTTGCACATTTTTAGAAACGATGTGACATAGTGCCTAAAACGATCCAGTTTCATGGTAGTTTTGCTTAATTGCTCCAGTGATGATTTTATTTTCATCATGCATTTTTATACCTAACACAGACATATCTATATACATTATTCATACATACATACATACTTAGGTAAATGTATGTGCATATATAATTTATATGTCTGTGTGAAAGCTTGTGTCATGCTGTCAGAATGTTAAATACTGGCTAATTTCACATTAAATTAAGTCATAATTAAAACCTTACAAGCTCATATAACTCTTTTTTATGTATGTGTTTAGGATTTCCCCTAAACATCTTGTGCCTACTTCCTCATCTGATACAACATTTTGATAACCCAACTCAGTTTTGTAAAGAAACAGCTGACAGGATAGCAAAGGTATGTAACATGATGCTTGGAGAAGTATCCAGGAGGATATATACACCAGCATTGTTTCTGTATTTTTTGGGTCACTTATGTAATATTTCTATGTGATTCTAATAGTAATACACATGTAACTATAAGAGGTCATAGTTTAAAGATGTGATCCAGTCTAATTTGTATAGCTGGACCTTGTATCAACCCCTGAGTTTGTCAATGAAAAAACACATTTAGCTTATTGTGTAAAATTTAGATTTCAAGAACAAATTTTCTTAGCAATGATATCAATTACTTTTTCTTACTTGTCTGATTTTTCTGCTTGGAATTTTGAATGTCAACCTAATCACATTTTAAGCATGCTTCCTAATTTTCTTATGAGAGGAAAGTGATTCTTAATGGTAGAGAAGAAAAAGTTGTATGTTCATGCTATTACTTGTACACAGTAAAATACACCTTGAAATATTTCTGAACTGTAATTGCTGTTACAGCAGTTTGTGGTGCACACCAGCTGTTGTCAGCCTGGATAATGTTGTACTGGCCTGACAGAGTCTTTCTTTTAAGGAAGAATGTGGAAAGGGGAATAGGAAAGAGCGGTCTGGCACAGGAGATGCAGTCATACACCTCTGGCTGCCCAGGCTGTGACATGTGAACCACTAAACCACTGGAGCTGTGCACAGGCTGACTCAGAGTATGTGCCTGATGCAAGGGCAAAAATTACTGCTGCCCTTAGATACTTGGTATTGATCATACCAAATGTATGATGAGTAGATAAACTTGGAACATGATTGCCACAGTACCAAAATTCAACAGAAACTGTAGGTCATGCTTGTGTGATTGGTTTGATTTCACTTACTAGAAAATAACTGAAGTGAAATCTTGGAAATGAAATCTTGGAGTGAAATTTGGGAGAAGTGCATAATGACTCATAAATGCTTGGATTTAAAAAAAAATTCTAATATAAATAAATATGGTTTTGCTTTTCAGGTTTGTGCAGAGGAGAAGTCACCAACACTTGCCAATCTGGCTCATATGATGAGTTTATACAGTACACACAGTTATTCCAGAGACTGTTCTAACTGGATTAATGTAGTGTGTAGATACTTGCATGACTCTTTCTCAGATGCCACATTTAACCTCATAACTTATCTTGCAGAGGTAAATTTTTACTAGAAGTATCTCATGTTGACAATTCATTGCCAATTCCTAATTTCTCATGATTCTAAGTATTAAAGGGGATAAAGCATATCTTCTCTAACAGGAAAATATTACTAAAATGTTCTAGGATGTAGAAAAGGGATGACTGCTGCCATTTTGGAGTGCAGTAATTTATATATATCTTGGAATGATAATACCTCTAATGACAGATCTCCTTTTGTGAGAGTGGTGTTTGGCAGTAGGTGTTTATTTTCTGTACTACATGAATATACACTGTCTTGGCTTTAGCAAAATAAGCTTAATTTTAAGAGCCCTTCTTTAGCTAGGTACACATGTCTTTAACACAACTTTAAAAATTAATTGCAAAGTTCATTTGTAAGTAGTGCATAATATAGAAAAAGATAATTTAAATTCTAGAAATCAGTCTATTATTCTGCTGGCCATTCATACAGGAAAGCTGTTGAGTACTTTGTATGAAAAGCTTGTAGAGCTTGTCCTTGAAGTGTATCACTTCAAACTGATGAAGACATTTTAAAATGTTGTTCATTCTTATAAATGACTTTATATGTACATTTTTTGTTTGTAAAACTGCATTTACCAGCCTTCTTTAAGGTGTTGCTGTAATTATTTTTCATACAGTTTTAAGATCTTGAATTTGTATGAACTTCTATTTAGTGAAAAGTGGTTTACTATTAGGTAGTTTCGATCTGTGCTAAAAATATGTCAAAATTCAGGGGAAAAATGAATTAGGACAAAAACCATTCTGCTGTTGTATTACTGTTTCTTAGTGCTGAAGTAAGAGTTTGGAAAACAGGAAGTGGTACATGTAAGTTTCTTTAAGGGAAAAATAAATGTATGTAGAAGTTAGTAGTATTTTAATGTTTGCTTTCACTTTTTGCTACCATTAAAGGTCCTAATTAAATTTTGTATTTTAAAAACCTTTTTGCAGCTGTTAGAGAAAGGCTTATCCAGTATGCAACAGTCCTTGCTGCAGATCATTTACAGCCTTCTGAGTCATATTGACCTGTCCACAGCTCCAGTGAAACAGTTTAATTTGGAAATCATAAAAGTTATTGGTAAATATGTTCAGGTAGGTACTCTGAAGAACTGTAAAAGCCTGTCTGCTCGCTATCAAAATGATATCAAAATTACACTTGAATTTTGGGGAGAATTTATTTCAGATATAAAAATAGTTGCTTGTAGTCAGATTCCATAGGGTTTTTTTTTTTTCCTGTGTACTTAATTTACTAGATGCTTTTGTATTTGTCCAGTGTGATTTGGATCTGGTGGAACACATTATCTGGGTGAATGTGCATCTATTTACGGATGTAGGCAACTTGTCAAATGTAGTTAGAGAAGATGATCCTTCAACTATTAAAATACAAGGAAATGTTTACTGCTAAGCTGCACAAATGTTTTATTTATGTGTATATATTTTAAAAAGAAAATTTTACGGTTAAATGGATATTTAAATCACTCTCAGTAATGTGTCTGTGAGGAACTTTAAAGTGCACCTTAACAAAATTGAGTACATTTTTTATTAAAGAAAATCCCCAAAAGATGAACCCCAGTGTTTTGCCCAAGGTAATTTAAGCCTTTGTACTTGAAACACAAATTTACTGAAAATCTATTTCACAGAAGAAATTCTAGCATCTTACTGAAAGATTTTATAAAAATGCCTGGAGCATAAAACCATTTCAGTGCACAACATTCTCTTCTTTTTTCTTTGAATTCCATTACTGCTGAATCTATTTCAGACAAATGGTTTAATCGTAATTAACCAGGAAAGTCGTGTTCCCTGGATGTTTTGTTATTGATGGATACGTGCTTTAGATCTTTAGATATTGTGCTCCTGTCAGAGTGCATTAGGCAAAATGAAATGATTAGCATTAGCTATAGTTTTTATGGCCTGGTGGCTTCTTGCTTCACCTCTAACCTCTCTCTGAGCATTCTATGCAAGCCCACACTACCAGGGAATGTAATCTTAATTAGATGTAAGCTATCAGAAGGTGGTACTAGCGGAAAAATATTCCAGAGAAGTCTTAACATATTTTTGATAAAATATTATGTATTATTATAAATGACAAAACAAAATATCATAAATTATCATGTCTTGTTTGAATTTTCTACTAGGCTTTGGATCTTTTCAGTCCTCTGCAATGACAATGGCTGTAAATAATTCTAAGTTGCTACAGGATAGTTCTAGTTTGAGACTCCTTTTTTTATGTTTATGATGCACAGAAATTGAGGAGATTATTGAAGACTCTTATTGTCTACAAAGAAGCATAAAGCATATACTACTTAGAGAATTGAAAGGGATGTTTACTTTTATTAATGCAAAAAAAAAATATTTTTACAAACATGGCCTCCTAATTAAAAAAAAAGCAGACATCATGCTGATTTCAAAAATTGGAAGATTTAAGTTTCAGGCAGAATCCTTGCATTTCTGAGAGTGGAAATCTTAATCTTTGCACAAAGCTGCTTTTATTTTATTCCTCTTCTTCTGATTCTGTGTGTAATTGAAGCCACTGAATTATTTACACTATATTATTTACATGATCTTAATCATCTTTTTAAGGAAAGTCCACTTAACTCTGTCTCTGCCTCTTATATTCTCACACTTTTTCCATAGCATTTTTAAGCACTCCATTGGTTTGATAATAAAAACTTTGTAAATGTTTTCACTTCGTTAAAATCTTTCGTATTTCCTCATGTATTTCAAGCAAGGAATAGTTTTGTTTGTTTCAAATTCCATTTACTCTCCCCATAACTGTAAAATAATTAAAGATGGCTAGAGGTGGAATTATTAGTCTGAGTACTATAAGTTACTGCAGTTAAGTTCTGTCTCCTGGGTCACAAAGGGCAGATGCTTCAGACAATGGTAAAAAACATGGTGTAACTACAGGGATGGAGGGGCATGGACCATGGTCTGGTTGTGGCTGGCCCAGTGACCTGGAGCTTCTTAGCCTGCCTGGCTGGATCTGACCACACACCATGTGATGGCCTGATACCTTGCCACAGCTTTTCCTGGCCCTTCAGGGTCTGAAGTTTCCCACCTGTGCTAGCCCCTTCAGCTGTGGGGAATAGATCAGAGGTTTTGGGTTGGGGATTCTTACATAAAAGTTGCTGTCTTGGTTGAAGGGATTGTTGTGTGATTTGTGTATATTCTCTTCAGAGTCCGTATTGGAAGGAAGCCCTTAATATTTTGAAACTGGTGGTGTCTCGGTCAGCAAGCCTTGTTGTGCCTAATGATATTCCAAAGTCTTACGGAGGCGACATAGGTTCTCCGGAAATCTCTTTCACGAAAATTTTTAATAATGTCTCCAAGGAGCTACCTGGGAAGACCTTAGATTTTCATTTTGATATATCAGAGGTAATTATTATATTTAGATGACAATATGTTATGACTTGCTGTTATAAACTCAGGTGTTATTTTTTGTTAGCCTTCTACATTTATATATTTTTGAATAAGTGCAATTTTTAAGAATAACAGAGATTGAAGTTTTGTGTACTTGTAAATGAGAGTCATACTGGAAGATAAATTTCATATTCTTTTATGGTGTTTGTTTGCCTTTTCCCTCTTTTGAATATCTGGAGAGTTAATTACTAAAAGTCAGTCAGATTATTCTCAAGGGTATCTCATCTGTGTCAGAGAGCAGACAATGCAGCTGGCTGCTGCTTGCAGGCTTTCAACAAATGAAGGACTGTGCATTCAAGGGCTGAGAGGATTAAAACCCTATACTGCAGTTTTGGTATGACTTTGGAAGGGGGAGGGAATTTAGAGGAGGGGATCGGATAGAAAATGTAGGAAATTCAATGTTAGAGGGATACAGTTGGAGAAAAAAACCTCCTGTGGTTAAAAATATCACCCCTACCACCATGATACTCATTCTACATCTGAAAAGGGGAGCATGGCCAAGTGACTGCAGTGTAATGTAGAGACATGAAAATTATAGAAACTTTAGAAGTGATCAGAAGTAAGAGCCCCTGGTTGAAGCTAACCCTAGATAATGATAGGCAACATAGATGTCTTAGGAACATTACTTAAATTGGTAAGTACATTCACTTCTGAAGTTTCAGGGCATGCGGATAATTGAGAGACAAGATAAATTCCCACGGAGTTCATTAGCATTTGCTGTCAAAAGAGTTGAATTTGATCATTGTTTCTTCAGAAGTGTGTGTTTGTTGTGAAGTTTCTGGTCTGTGAAAACAGTTTGTTCATGTCAGGGAATGATTCTACAGAGAAGCTTTGTATCTTTTAAACTTAGAACACGTTTGGTTTTAAAGTGTGTTTAAAAGTATAATTGGATTGTCAGCATAAAATGTGCATAATTCAAAGCCACACAAGTGAGCAGAATAGCAGATTGCTGCATAAGGTACAAGTATTCATCTTTGTATTTCCCGTTGTACCAAGGCTCAGTGGATTAGACAGGGGCTTTACAGAATGCTTACAAACAGACCGACCCTCCTACAATTCATGTAATGCTAAATTCTTAAGTCAAATATGTAGTCTATATTAATATAGACTTGAATTTTAAGAAAGTGTTTGTGTCTTTGCTAGACACCAATTATTGGGAATAAATATGGTGATCAACACAGTGCAGCTGGTAGAAATGGGAAGCCGAAAGTCATTGCTGTGACCCGGAGCACTTCTTCAACTTCATCAGGCTCCAATTCAAATGCACTGGTTCCTGTCAGCTGGAAGAGACCACAGCCATCTCAGGTACATTGTGCCTCAAACACTTTATACGTATATTAGAGACAGTGTTATGAGTGAATATATGAAAAAAATGTATTGAAGTGTTATTTGAAGTGTATTATGTAATAGAAAAACAGTATATTAATACAGCATAAACTAAAAGCTGATACTGGTAAAAAGTAAAAAATGTTAAGATTTTTTTAGAGGATGTCAATATGCAATATGACTAGTTGAAAATGCAAATGTTTTCTATTTTTACCTGGACCTCTAAGAGCTGCCATGCTATGTGATTTTCTTTGGTATGTTTTTCAGAGAAGGACTAGGGAGAAGTTAATGAATGTGCTTTCTCTGTGTGGTCCAGATTCTGGTCTTCCCAAGAATCCTTCAGTAAGTGGTGATGGTGGTTTGTTTTGGTTTTTGAACTCAACTAGCAGAATGCTATTGCATTTTTAGTTGTTGGTGAAGTTATGAACAGTGGATTTGGACAAACTAGTTTTGGTTCAGCAGTTCACAAATCCAATCAAAAGACTAAAAAGAATCAGAAGTAATGGATTACTATAAGTCCTCAACGACTCCAGTGGGCATGGTTGTCTTGGCTAGAAAAGAGAATTGAACCAGGTCTCCCCTGTTCTGATTGAATCTCTATCTAGTCCATTACAGATGCTTTTGAGCAAAGGGGTAGCAGTAGCTGAGGACTGAAAATAACCAGTGGGTCATATACCTTGAAGCATGGTTATTTATAGGAACAGTAGTCTTAACTTGAGTAAAAATAGGTTGATGGTTTTACTTCTGTATAAAGAACCCCACTGGCATACAGCTTTTAAAGTAGATAGCCTACCTTGGTTATCATCTAGAACATATTTTTTTTTTATCACAGCATAAAAGTTCTTACCTGGGGAACATATTGGTGGGAGAAGGATCTTGAATCTAGTGGAAGAAGCTAAAATAAATAAAAATAGATGCCTGAAAGCTGGAAATGGAGATATTAAAAGACAGTGTATGAAAATAAACAGAATATTGTCATTTATGAAGGCCACAGTAGCTCAGTATTGGATCCCTTTTAAAAGTGTACAGTCCTTCCACAGAAGTTTATAGGTGAAAACAATATGGTCTGTGTCATGTGAATGGTTATTATGATGGATTCTTTTGTTCTTAAATTTGACAGATATTGTGGTTATGAAAATGAAGTTTGGGTGATATATTTTTCTCTCTATTTATATCTTTGTAACTCTTAGTTACATTAAGGAGAGAATGATACCACTAATTTAAAGATGTAGTTTAAAATCCAACTAGTCTTGAAGCCAAGTGTAATCAGTATAGGGGTTGTCACACTGGCTGCCACTAATTCCATTAAATGGCAGGAAGCAGGATAGCTGACTCCTGGAGTTACAGAAATTGGAAGTTCTTACTTCTGTTTTCAACTATATCTGCAGGTTGTGTTTTCTTCTAATGAAGACTTGGAAGTTGGAGATCAACAAACTAGTCTAATTTCAGCAACAGAAGAAGTGATTCAAGAGGAGGAAGTGGCTGTAGAAGACAATACCAGTGAACAACAATTTGGAGTTTTTAAAGACTTTGACTTTTTAGATGTTGAATTGGAAGATGCGGAGGTGAGACCTTGGGGTTTCTTCTGTGTGTTTCCATTTGAGAGCATTTTAAAAGTAAGGTTGTGTTGGTGCAATTCTAAGGAATTGGCAGCCCTACTAGCTAATCCAATTCAGAAGAATTTATGACATGATGGACCTTAGACAGAGAAACCTGGGCCAAAAACTTTGCAGGGTTAAGATGTTGAAAATTGTTGACTGGTTTGGAGGGAAGAGTTTTTTGGAGGGATTTAAGTGACTTTATCTGAAAGTGAAGTGATATGACAGTGTAAGGCAATGTCAGCATGAGCACATGGGTACTATGCAGGAGAAAACTTAATTATGGAACAGTGTGTTAAGAAAATGGTATAATCATTGTTTCTGATATGTTTCTGGATTTTGAGAACTCGATGAAAGGCTTTCAAATTAACAAGCTGTATGATATACTATCTCATTATATACAATTGATCTGTTCTCTATAATTGCTTGCTTTGACTTTTACATTATATCTGGTATATCACAGTTCTTGTATTTCCTCTACTTCTCCTACTGTCAAAAAGAGAGAGGGAAGGTAAAACAAAATTAAGTATTGAGAAATAGTAATGATTCTGTTAAACAACGATTACTTGTTTCAGATCAATAAAATGCTTCAGACCAGAATTTGCTGAAGCTTAAAAGTATGACTATAAAAGGACTGGGAAAGAAAAAGTCAAATGTTTTATAGTTCCTTGCAGTGGTTTTGTTACAGTCTACACAAACTATTGAATTAGTAATGGAGATCCTTGCTGGTCATGAGTCCACAAGCAACTAAGAATATCTACCTATCTAAACACTGTTCTTCTCTTGATTTATCTAGACCTCTTCACAGCATTTCCCCCCTAATTCTTTAGTTTTATCTCACTTTCCTCCTGCTTCCTGTGTATTGCTTCACTTCAGCCAGTATTTGCACCTTCTAGGAAAAGTACAGGCTCATTATGGTCTATTGCATAGATGTAACCACACACTATTCAGACACCATTTCCTATATTGAATACAAGTAGTCAAACAGTTCAGAATTGAGTCTCAGTAGTATTAAAATATTATTTTAACACTAGACAGGACTTGGCAGGTAGAATGGCAGAAGCTGAAAACTTCACCAAATTAAGTTAACCTTTAACTTAATTTTCTGTGCTATTTTAATAGCAGATCACAATAAAGAAAAGACAGTTTCTTTTTTATTACTTGCCTGAATGCAACATGTAGTGCTGTACTAGAAAAAAAAAAAATAAGACCATATATAATACAGATTTAGGGTGTTACATATAAATCGTGCACTTGGTAGAAGAGCTCTGGCTTATTTTTTCACCAAAAATGTAGAATGTTCTTTATTGCTAATAATTAAATGTCAACAGTATGAACTGGGGCTTTTACATTAACATCTGAATAATATCCAGATTAAACTTAAGTGCTTCCGCCCACAGTAGTAGTACTTTGTTGTACTTAAATTATTTTGCTTTGCCATAGCTTTTCATCCTCTTTTGAGAAAATGAAATCACCAAGAGGGAAGGAGATTACAAAATGTTTAGTTTGCATATTTAATTAGAGTCATGGTGATTTCTTAAGTCACCACAAGAGATACTCTGTTAAGGCAGTTTTGGAGCCATGTTTGGGGCTAGATGTGGTCTTACAGTAACTGTAGACTGGTGAAGTGAACTTCACTAGGTTTTCCATATTGCTTAGCTGAATTGTTGAAGGTTGATGAAGTGCTTGAGAAAATCAAAGGTCGTTATTGTACTTGTGAATTAAAATAACAGTGTTTTTAAGGTATGGATGTCACTTAGTATGATGGATATTTAAAATCCAAATATCTCAGGTTGAAGATGCACAAAGAGAATTGATCCAGCTATTGGTATTCAGGGTGCACTTCATAAAACTGACACAAAGTAGCTGGTAAAACAGTTAGTGACAACATCATCTTTTCTGCACCCTGTATATAATTATTGTTGATAGTGTTTTGTCAGTTGGATGTGGTCAGTATAGATTCATGTGTGTTAGTTAAAGAACTTCATCAATGTTTGTTGGAACAGTTGCTTTACATGTTATGCTAGAGAAAATGTATCATGAGCATGCTGATTTTAGTGTTTTGTCGTCAGTTTGTTGTTTTTTTTTTTTTTAATCTCATTAGAAAGAGACATTATTTTAAATACTAGCTTTTTGACTAAAGCTTTTTTCCAGAGCTTGAATCAGTCTTTTACTGTTGGCAAATCCTATGTAATAAAACATTTTTCCCTGGCTCTAGAGTATCTTTAAGTGTTTGTCCTCGTTCTTTCTAATTATATGTGTTTTCCTTTTTGCTAACCAGGAGCTGCAGGTAAGTTGCAGCCTGGTGCCCTGGCTTGTTCATCTGTTGTTGTCTGTGATGTGTTTGTACTTTCTAGTCAGATTATAAAATCAGTACTGATGTAGTTCTAGATTACATATTGAGTTACTTTCCAAGAAGATATTCAAAATATTTCTACTTCCTTTACCATATATTTTAGTTACAAGCATTTAACAAGGTACTTAAAATTTTAATAAAACTAAAGGGCTGATTGAAACTCTGTTCATGATGCATTCAGTACTCATGTTTTCTCTATCTCATTTGTGTATTAACTTAATTTTGTTGAAACTCGTACATACCAGATGTGTGCAAACTTTTCTATTACAGGGTGAAAGCATGGACAACTTCAACTGGGGCGTTCGCAGGCGCTCTCTTGACAGCATTGACAAAGGAGACACACCGTCCCTTCAGGAGTGTCAGTACTCTGGGAGCACACCCAGCTTGAACTTGACCAACCAGGAGGATACTGATGAGTCTTCAGAAGAAGAAGCAGCACTGACTGCAAGTCAGATACTGTCTCGTTCACAAATGGTAGGTTATTTTTCTGTGGAAGAAATCTGAGAATTTAAGATTTCCCTAGCGCATTAAATGGATAAGTGTGGCTCACACTTTCAGCCTAAGTGACATAGTAAGGAGCTAATTTCATGTGGCTAAGCTTCTTTTTCATAACAGCATCAATGAAGGAAAAAAATTATTTTATCACATTGGTAGTACATAATTTATAATTTTAGTACAATATTAATTTTAAGTGTATTTACACTTATATTTTTTTAAATATAAGCACAAATTTGCATCTTTTATATATAAAGTGGGTATCTTTGTGGATTTCTAGATTAAAAAAACACCCTAAATGCTAAATAAGATCAAATGGTCATATGGGGGTCTAAGTTGTGTTTAAGCACAGAAATTGCTACATTAATTATGGATTTTGAAGCCTATATATAACTTAAAAAAATCAAGACTGCTGGCCACTTAAAATTCTCTTTGCGTTACATAAATGAAATTAAGAAAAAGTTGACTTCATGGGGAGCAGCTTTATGCATATGTTGCTTTTCAGACTTTAGGCAAAGCTTGTATCAGTGTTGCTCCAAATAAAATGCTCTGCTTTTCAATGGTTTCAGTCTAGCAAAAATAACTTCTAAAACATGAAAGAAAATAATTTTACTGAAAGGAGAAAAACTTGTTTTCAAAGTGAAATGTTGAAGAAATGCATGTGATGCGTTGTAATAGTTCTAGTGTAAAGCTGTGAAATTCATAATATGTGAATAAATTCAAATAGATAACAATTCTGAAACAACCTATTTCAAAAGTAATGCATTCTTTACCTGCAATTTGTGCTTCCTTTGAAGAATTTTGTTTCTTTCTTTTTTGTCTTAGTTAATCAGTGATTCTGCCATAGATGAAACAGTGTCAGATCATGCTGGTTTATCACTTCAGTCTCAAGATTCCACTAGCAGTGTGGGAACAGAAGAAGTGCTTCAAATCAGAACTGAGACCCCAAGTTTGGAGGCTTCTTCTCTAGATAACTCTAGCAACCAGCTGCCTGAGGTGGGGAGAAATGGGGGCTGGTGCATGGCTGATTTGGGCTCCTTCTAGTTTTAGTAGCAACTGGCTTTCTTTTCAACTGAATTTTCATCTATTACACTGATTAGTTGATTTGCTTTTAATATTTCTAACCTGTTGGTGTGTTCTTACAAAATGTTCCCTCAGCATGGAGACTACTTGGATGGACTGAGGGAACTTACCACAGGTTAAAAATATTCTTAAAAGGCTGATCATGATCATTTCATGGTGCAGAATGAAACAGGCTAATATTCAAAATGCTTTTACTTGATATGGTTGAAATCCTTGAGCGACATTTTCTTTCCATTACTTTTTTATTTCCCTTCCCCTGTCCCCCCCTTTTTGTTTTTTGCTTTCTTTGGGTTGTGATTGGTGCTATATGGGAATAAAACCTCAGGCCAGCTGTGTTAGCGGTTGGTTCCATTAAATAATCCTTTAGAAAGGACTACAGATGCTAGTGGTATACTTTTTTTGGAAAGGCCCATGTGGACTGAGACAGATTTCAAGATAATGGCTGCCTGCAAATCTGTGAGTACTTCAGTTTATTGTGTTTTCAAATGTTTGAATAATTCAAAATTTAAAAAGACACCCCTAATTTAAAACAAACTCTCATCTGCTACAATTTTTCTCCAAGTGGCTTGGTTTAGGTGGACATTTATCTCTTAATTTAAAATTATTTATGCTACTAGCAATCTTATTTATATTTGCAAAATGTTAGCTAATCCCATCTTTAACTATACATGCAGTTTTATTGAGTATTCCAGAAAAATAAGTCATTCCTATGTGTATTTGACTAACCAGTGAGCGCACTGTTGACACTTAAAAATGAGTCTTCAGCCAACCTGGTTTAAACACTCTACTGACTAGTTCAAGTGATTGAGCTAGTTTAAGTTTCCAAAGGCTCTAGTTTACCTGTTTGCTACTAGAAAAATTGTTCTTACTAGCAGGCAGACCACAGATGTAGCTAATATTTAATGAAGAAAACTGTAAGAACAAAAGAGTCTAATAAAGGGAGAGTGGCTGATTTCCTGTGATAAAATCCTCACCTTTTTCAGATGTAATATTGTGACACTCATAAAGTGCTTTCCCCCACATTTTTTTTATATTTTCCCATTATGATTATCTATATGCTTTTTTTAGAAAAGTGTTTCATTACAGTGCTGTTGATAAATTGTCTCAGCTGTTGCAGAGCACCTGTGCTTAGATTTTCAAATTGTTGTCACTTCTTGTGCTCATCTACAACACGCATTTTTGATCCAAAAGAATTTTGTTTGAGAAAGAACACCTAATCTGGGTGAATTTTTTGCACACAGAATAGATGTTAAGATTTCAGAAGTGAGAAGCAATATATAAGCTGGAATTTTATAGAATTAAATTCACCACAATAAAACTTTTGTCTTCTCCATTGTTGATGTGTGGTACATCCTCAGTTGTAACTAATTTTTACATTTTCATAGTTCTTTCTGAGACTGCCCTTAGAATTTATTGTTCTTCTGCACCTCCCTTTATAAAATCACTATACTGCTATAATACAGGTGAAAATATTCACTCCAAAAAGCACCATTGCAATTTAAAAATATTGAAAACATTTAAATTGGGCTGTAAAATAATTCCATGACTAGGCAGCATTGAGAACAAATTGCTGTATATAAAAAAAAATACTGCAGGTGCATACAAATGCATTCACTAGATATGATGTGTTCTAGGTTTATTTTGTACTTGTTAGAATATGAGATTTGGACAAATACATAGGTTTCTTCAAGCACAATTCAAACACTCAAAGTTATTACTCTACAAGACTTAGCTATCTGGTTGGATTTTGTTGCTGAAAAAAGGAGCTGGCCTTATGCCTCTTACCAGAATGAGCTTGAAAATGTGCACACTATTGACTCATCTTGAAATATTTATGAAACCAGTAAAACTGATTTTGTTCTGAATACTTATACTGTACAACTTGTAGCATAGGGCAGTTGTTTTTTCCTGTACTTTATATATAAAACTCTCACAGTACAAGCATTTCATTGTATGCCAACTGTCAGTGATCAAAATGTTTTTAATAGAAATAAGTATATATCAAAATTATCTAAGACAATATGGGAAAAATTGAAGCCATTATTCATAAACAGGAATGTGATGGTTAGATGAGTTGAGTTCCTTGTTTGTCTCATAGGGATGCTGTATTTAAATAATTAGTTTACTTAAATGTATTTGGCTGATTCCCAAAAAATGCAAAAAAGATATTTCACATTCCAGTTAAGAATTTACTGTCTATCTGAGAAGAATAATTTTATTCAAAAATAAGTTTTACAAGATTATGCATGTGAAAGTTTCTGACTAAAATGATTCTCTATTTTATTCACTTGCACTGTAGATTTGTGAGGGAGTGGTTTATTAGAAGTAATTTTCCTAAGATTCTGTGGCTTTGGTAACCATATAACTATATAAATCACCTTGTTAAGATACTTAAGGAATATTCATATTGGTAGTACTGCCCAATGACACACTGAAAACGAAATCAGGAGTCATGGTACTGTGAAGACTTAAACTTGGCAGTAAATTTATTAACTAATAGTAAGCATATTTTCAAAAAGAGCATCTCTCATACGTATATTTACCAGTCATGATCAGTACAACTCTGTACCCTGTGTTAACATCTATAACAGAAATGGACCATTGGTTCAACCCAAAGTATTTTGTTGAGGTTTTGTAAGTGTCCTGCATTCCCATTGTGCCTCAGCTGCTCAGTAGGACAAAATGACACCTCTGTGAAAAAAAATTCCAGGTTTTACTTTAACAAAAGAAGCATAAGAAGTGAAGTCACTAGCTGTGTCAAATGGCAGCAGTGTCACATTGAGGAGTACCGTAGTCGAAGTGAGATTTGGTAAGGATCACTGTGAAAGAAAATTACATGGTTCTGTTTAAAGCTGAATTGTCTTTTCTAATATGTATAGTTATTTAATTTGTCAGAGGATCTGTTTCAACTGCTGAAAACCATGAAATGATGTGTATGCTTAGAGGCTGTCCAAAGGTTCATTGACCAGTTTTGGATATGTCAGTAGAGGAAGACCAACATACTAAGAATGAAAATATGTGGTAATTTGTGCCTTTAGGAAATAGCAAGTGTTATTTTTATTCCACAGAGAAATCCAATATAAAGGTTTCAAATTAATTCATCATAAATTAACTGAATCTTAGTTCATCTGTTCAATATAGTGATGTTAATGAATATAATCATGCTAATGAAGGAAGGGAGAAAGGGTTGTTTTAATATTACCTACGTGAGTTTAATTATCCTCTCTCTGTAATTGCCTTTTAATGAAAGCCTACATTTAGAGATTCAGAGTAAAGCCCTCGAAGATGCCCATATTAGTAGTAATGGCAAAATAATAAAAACAGTGGAATGTCCCTTTTCCACTGTTTATTTATTACACTGTTGCTAAGTAATTATGTTTCAGAAATTTGTTAAAATGGAGAGTGGAAAGGAGAATATTCTGGTACTTGCTCTAGACTCCAAAGGCAAGCATGAGGCAGTCATTTTTATTCTTACCTAGAAAAGCAAAACATTAAAGTCTTGGATTTGTTTGATCTCACTAAGTTTGAGGCTGTTTGCATATTTTTCTATCAGTATTCTCTAACAGATTTAATTAAATGTATTTGAGAAATTGTATTTGCTCTAAATAAGTCACATTCTAGGATATTAATGTTTACCAGAAGTTATAAACATTACAAATAGGCTGCCTGTCTTTGCCCTAGTAAAACTGTGTGAACAAGCCAAAGCCCTGAATAGTTAAAGTAAATATTTGTAAATAATCTTTTATAACTGTTAGTTTACTATAATAAAAACTGATAAGAATACATAGGCCCTGACAGTAATACTAACAAAAGGATGTGTGATTCACAGGAAGGCAGTTCAGCAGTAAGGGATGAACAGGTTAGCACTGCTAGTGAAGACACTGGCTCGTACCTACTACACGAGCAGCAAGACTGTCTGGTCTGTCATGAATCTCTGGAGTTGGAAGAGACCCCAGAACTGGTAGAGGCAGCAGCTCCTGAAAGCTATTCTGAATCTGTCTGTGAAGAGGATGTCACTCTTGCTTTGAAAGAGCTAGATGAGAGATGTGAAGAAGAAGAAGCTGACTTCTCTGGTTTGTCTAGGTAAGATTAATACTGGTTATAAGTAACCGAAATTACATGTTATCAGTGCATTATCAAACAGGCTTTTCTATGGTGTGGAGATTTCCTTTAATCCTATAATACAAAAGTATAAAATGATGGTTTGCCTATCTGAAATAATGGTTGATCAGTTTTGCCTGTTACAGCAACTAAACTCAATATTTTTTCAGCAATTGTTTCTGGTACAAGGAAAACAGTTGTGCAGGAAAAGATGAGAATTCTCAAATAAAAGAAATTAGCACTTTTCTTCACTTTTCTGTCCTTCATCAGGACTTATAGCAGCACCGAAAGACATGAAAAAAACAGGGGAAAAAGTTAATTTTTTTTAAAAACAAAGCTCCTGTAGAAGTCAGGTCAGTTTGTCCTTGAATTTGCTCAAGGGTTATTTTCATTATTAAGGTTTCTAAGACATTTTAAAGTAATTTTTTTTTTTTTCATTTTAATATGGAGAGCAAAAATAACTATTGAGAGGAAAAGTTAAAGTTAGTCCTAGCTGGTTGAGTCATATTTAAAGTGAAACTCTTAAATCCCATGGAAGTAACAGTCTAAGAAGGAAGGAAAAGGAACAAGAAACCCCAAGCAAACAAATAAAACCCACAAACCAAAACAAACAAAAAAAAAAGTCCAAATTGATCATAGGCTTCTTCGAATTTAAATTTTGTTCCGAAGTTTAGATTGAATAATAGAGAGACTTGGTATATATAGGATATATATATACTAATATACATTTTAGTATATATACTAAAATGAAGGTATCTAAAACCAGCACCCATACTTCTTGTTTAAGACGTGTTTAAGTCTTGTTTAAGATGTACTTAGTGCTGCTGTGGATGCGGCAGTTATTATAGAGAAACACTGCATGTGATTTAAAAGACTATTTTAATAAACTATCTGTATACTTCGAATCCTCCTACACATATTTGTGCTGCCTACATACAGTTATACAAGAAGAAATGTCAAAATGTATCATCCCTTGTAATACAGAATATTTTAGCTTAATCATTATTTTAATGATTGGAAGCCAGTAGCATTGATTAATTTATACTTTGATATTTTCATTGGATGTTTGGTGCCTAATGGAATGTATGACAGCAGACTGTTCTGTGAACAAAGGCCCCTTAAACTGATTGCCCATAAAAATGAAAGTCTATCTCCATTTGCTTATGTTACTTAAGACAGTTATAAAGCATTTGATTTAAGACAGTTACTTATGCATTTGATCTATCTCCATTTGCTTATGTTACTTAAGACAGTTATAAAGCACTATTACATTGCTAAATGAGCTCTTGTGCTTCCCTTAAGGAAGGCTAAAACTTGTTGCAGATATCGATGGACCATCTGTTCAGATCAATAAAAATTTGAAGAATGGGATGTTACTTCAGTTATTGGGGACAAGAAAAAGATACCTGTTCCTAAGTGGTGTCCATATATATAGTGCTGTATATACCTATATATAACCTCCAGCTAGCTCTTTATCTGTAGTTCTGTGTAGAACTGGCATGCAGTAGTAAATTTTAGGAGAGTACAAGCAATTTTTAATCTATTGCAGTAGCAAAAGTTTTTGATTGTTTACTCTTTTCTTGGCTCATAGTTACCTTAGTTGATCTGTTATTTAATTTACAAAGTGCTATTCTGAATCCAAAATTCTTATTTTTTCCTTCTTGCCAAAATAAAGGTGTTTCTTCCTTAAAAAGTTTGCTGAGGAGGTAATTTCTGTTATTTATTGTTTGTAGCCAAGATGAAGAGGAACAGGATGGTTTCCCAGAAGTGCAAACCTCCCCTCCTCCTTCTCCATTTCTTTCTGCCATATTGGCAGCTTTCCAGCCAGTGGCATATGATGATGAAGAGCAAGCCTGGCGCTGCCACGTCAATCAAATGCTGTCAGACACAGATGGATCCTGTGCTGTCTATACATTTCATGTCTTCTCAAGATTGTTTCAGGTCAGTGAATTCACTTGTGTATGATTGCTCAACTGAAATCCTTTCCCCCTACTTCTAAAACTATTCTTCCCCTTGAAACTGCAAAAGCCACAAGATTATGGTAGCAAGAAGCTTTAGAAAGCAATTCAAAAGCAGACCAGAAAAACACACTGATGAAGTAACATTACACTTTCATACTCTATTTTTCCATAGGATATCTACTGTATTCATTGCCCAGCAGTGAACCTGCTCAGAAAATAAACAAAAATTGAGAAAAGCTCAAAAAAAACCCAGTTCAGTGTTTCTTGCAAGCTTTTAGTCCAGGTTGTGTCCCTTCTTTTATTTTCTGAACATCACCCGGGTTCTGTAATGATTACAGAATTAATGTCTTCCAGGGTTTTTTT
>WBNO01018694.1:0-46887 GCA_013400575.1 Peucedramus taeniatus
CATCCCAGGCAGGGGATCCCGAGACTATTTAACTGATAAAACTGTATAAAACCTAGCTGGCATTTTTTGTTTGTTTTATTCACAGTAGAACGAAGTAACTGACTTACAGAAGGTGGAAAAAATCTGTCAGGGTAAGGCAAGAAAAAGTAAATCGAAAAATTAAATCTTCAGATTCTTCTTCATTAGCATTGTGATGTTTACAATAAGGAGAGCTGAACTAATTTTGTTTTGCTTAATTTTGAAACTCTGTAAGCCATTTGTTCTGAAAATTTGGTGCATCACAGTTCTTTATGAGTTTTTATGATGTTAATAGGTTAAAAGAAGCAAGAAGAAAGCTGAAAAAAATATGAATTTATAGTATGAGAGTATAAAGCATTGGAATTATCTGAACAACATTTCCACCACAAAATTTAGGTTTTGGACATAAGAATTATAGGGATTTTGTTGAAGCTCGATTAAAAAGGATAAGAGTAATGAGTTTAACTTTGTAGTGGAGAGGTTTGGAACAAAGGTAAGTCTTCCTCGTCCTAATGATTTCCTATTGCCACGGAGACCAGTTGTAGTACATATTCTATTGGCCTTCTACCTAACGTATTTTCACACAGTCATCAAATGGTTTGGGTTGGAAGGGACCTTGAAGATCATCAATTCCAACCTTCCTGCCATGAGGGACACCTAGACCAGGCTGCTCAGAACTCCATCAAACCTGGCCTTGAACAGTTGCACAGCTTCTCTGGGTAACCTGTTCCAGTGTCTAACCACTTTCCTGAAGATATTGTCACTGGAGAGCTCCTAAAGCATACCAACACAGCCTCACAGTAGTCTGAACTTGATATGCCATTCACATTTGGAATAATATTTTGAGCAGAACACTGATGAGTGGTGGCTTCAAACACATCCTCTGAGGCAAAACTATGTGACTTTGAAAGTGAGTTTTCCTAAAGCTCGTTGAAACTTAGGCTGACCTGAGGGTGAGAACCATAGTGAACTTTGTGTGGTATTTTTCCCCATTTTTCTTTAAAATGCAAAGTACTAGTTTGACAAATGCCTTTACTGTGCTCTTACTGGGATGTGAATACCTTTGGTGCTTGCCAAAAGGTTGGTTAGACTCTTCAGCTTCATAAATGTGTTTTTCTGCCCTTGTAATATTTGTTAATTCCAGTGACCAGGCATGCCATTATCATGAAGAACATATTACTTAATAATGGAATAACCTAGAGATGAAAAAAATAAAATCAAGCAAAGCATTTTGTCTTAGCTAAACATGAAAAAAAAATTTGTAACGTAAGCTTTTAAATTGATTTGTTACAAAATTTTAACATTTTTGTTATTAAAATAGCATTTTTCCACCATTGTGAATTTATTTCAATCATTCATTAAGAAATAATTGCCACAACCTGAATCTAAATGGATATCCTAGAACCCCTGGACATCCTTAGAATCTGAGAGCAGGCTGTATTTTCTTCCAGTTACAATTAAGACAAAGAGAAGAAAGGGATATGTTCCAATTATTATTGTGTTAATTATTCCCAATGATTATAAACTCTTTATTGGCAAGGGGTTTGATTAAAATTAAATTCTTGTTGCTAATTCACTCTTGGATTACTTTAATTTTCTCTTGGAACTTGTGTTATGCCAACATTACCACATTTAAAGCTTTTTGAGGTCTGTGCTTTCTCATTAAAGTGAGTAGTCTTACATCTGTAGGCACCAGAGCTTGACCTGTTTAAAGCACAAACTACACAGCAGCTGTTCAGAAACTTTTTCTTGTTATCTGTATTTGCTTAAATTACTAAATTGCTTCCGTGAAAAAGCAAACATAAGGGAGCAATTTAAGTGGAAGAAGATTGTCTTAAAAGAAAAATTGAAAATATTTGTAATATTCTTTCTTCCTTTTTTTTATTGGTACCAGTATCCAGCTGCCTTAATGAATCTTGGAGCCATTCTCCATCTGAATGGCAAACTGAAAGAGGCTGAAGCAAACTACCTCCTTGCTCTTCAACTTAAACCTGATGATGTCATCACCCAGTCCAATCTTCGCAAATTGTGGAATATCATGGAGAAACAAGGTTTGAAAACATCTAAAACATGATGATGAAAACTCTGAACTTCTCTTCCTTGAAGTGATTAAACCCAAGAACTAGAACTTCCACACAGTTGTCAGGTCAGAGAACTTGCTGGACTTGACTGCAAGGATCAGAGGTCCTAATTGCTGCTAGGAGAAGCTATTCTGCTAGAGAAATAGAAAAAGGGAGACTGAGGGATTCATGAAGAACTTGCTACGCAACAGAAGTACTTGGAACAATGGCACGTGAGAGAAGTTGTTTTGGTATATTTGATAAATAATTGCAAATCCCATATTGCTTACTTTTGGGTGGGTACTTGAAGTGTATACTGTCATAGAAATATTAAGGGAAAATCTCACAGTATACACTAAGCCATATGGGAGTTAAAGTGGTAATACTAGGTCAAAGTATTTTGCTGATACTGTAACATTAAAATGTGTACTAAATCCAATGTGTTTGCAGTTTGTCTTAATGCTGCTGTATCTCACTTTTGAACCACTTGCTAGCCAATTTCACAGCTTATATGGCCCATTTTTTTTCAAATCTGTTACATGATTAGATGACAGCATTGCAGTTGTTTGCTGAGAATATGCCTGTTACTTCAGCTTGTTAACTAATAGTGCAGTTTTCTTGAGATGCAGTCAAATTTTTGTGAGGTAGACAGAATGACCAAGGAGCTGTCTGTATTCCACATCAGATGCAGTATGTAGGCTGATAAAATCAACGGCCAGAGGTGTGATTTAGTAATACAAGCAAGAAGGATGTTGGCCCTGATACTAAATCAGTGTGGTCAGACTGTCATCTTAGAAAAAAATAATTAGTATTGAATATTAATGTGTTTGACTCTCTTTATTTTGCTATCAGATAATTCCAACTTTAAATTGGACTCTACATATTATATTTTTGCAATTACTAATTAAAATGGGATTTGAAAATATTAGTGCTTGGGTAGGCTAAAATGAGACTTCATGAGCAACTCAGAGAAAAGGGAATGTTATGCATTGATGAGGCTAGCAAATAACTGAAGGGACTCAATTTGATCATGCTTAAAGTAGCGTAGATTAAGAGGAATCAGTAATGGTGGTTGCCAGTTACTTTTCATATTGTTGGTGTTTTAAACAAACCTATTCAGATTCTAACCAAATATTAGCATTCTGTTTGTATTCTGACATGTGCTAGCAGCAGAGCTGTCAAATATCTAAATACGCTTTTGGCGAGGTTCGATTTATTTCTGTTTCAGAATGATTTAGCCTCATTACTGCTTTAGTCTTCAGATTTTAAATGTAAAAATAATTTATTTTAAATCGAAGTATATGAAGCTTTAGTAACTCTTTTGTCCAGGTCATTTGTTAACTGCTTTCTTTCTTTGGAATAAGTATTATTACTTGTAAGAAAACTTACTATTTCATTTAATGGCCCTTTGGTATTTGCTTCAGTATTCCTTTCTTAAAGATAGATAAAATGTTAAAGTGGTAGAGCACCTTGAACTGAAGCTTCTTCAGGATCTTCTGTTAAAAACTCTTTATTACTGAAAAGGGGTTTGGGATTTTTAGTTTATGTATTCCTTTTTAACTGTTGAGCACCATTCCAACAAAAATGTAGAGAAGAACACCTTGCTGTATTTATTTATTTATTACTTGACTGCAGCAAAGTTACCTGCCATTAACACAACAGTCTCAAGTGTTACTATTTCCTTTATTTGGTTTTACTTGCATTTGTTTCGTGGTTATTGTATGTACCGAATGGGAAAGGGAACATTTGAGTTATACTCTACCTTCTTGGTCATTCTACCCTTACACTTGGATTTTAAATCTGTATTGAAATAGATTGGGGAATAGCTGTTTCAAAGTCAGTATAGTAGAAAAACTGTAGTTATGTGTATTTCCTTTTCTTTCCTGTTGTACACTAAAATACCACAAGTTGCTAAGTTTACAACTGGCCCACCAGAAGGGCCGGAGGGGCAAGATTGTTTGGTTTTGTGAAGTGTGTCAAGTTTTTCTCAAATAATGTTCTTGCTGGAAAAGCAAAACTGAAGGATCAAAAGTTGAATTTCTACTTGATTGTTGAAACCAGTGTTAGAGTACAATGGTAGCTAGAACTTACTCTCCTGCTTTACTGACTTTCTCAGAAAAGATATAGAAATAGATAGTAACTGTAATGGAGTTTGGTATAGAACTGTGGTATCCTGCAGCTTTATTTGCTCAACAGCCATCAAACTTCGATGGCTTCTTGGTCTTAACCATTCACTAGGTTATTTGTCTCCTTCAACGTGTACTTATTCTAGTTTGGTAATTTTTATTCATTGCACAAAAGGGGGAAGAGGGGAGCACTCCTGTGATACAATGTCATGGTTTCATTGATAACTGATTTTGTTTATTTCTTTAAAAAAAAAAACAACAAAAGAAAAGAAAAAGAAAAAAGGACTACCATAAATTTACCAAGAATGTCCCTGAATACATTTTTTAATATAGGTCTGGGCTTGATAACTTTCTTCTTTTGGGATAAATTTAAAACATGTTTAAAATATGTCTCTCTGCTCAGGGATTTGTGGTGGATTATTGCAGACAGTGCTAAAAAAAAAAAAGAGCACAAGACAAGTTTACTAAATTAAAATTTTATTTTTTGAAAAACTGTTATTTGTATAAATTATCAGATTTGTAGGCTTTCCTTTTTGTAGAAATAATTGTTTATGTGCCAGATAAAAGAATTTCAATTTTGTTTTCAATAATAAAGCATTGATAACTAATACCCTGTGTATTCCTTTGTGTTACTGTAACAGCACTTTGGGTTTTATAATTGTTCTAATTTAATGAATAATCTTGATTAATTTATGTATGGGAGAATTGTATAGCATAATATACAACCTGTCACATTTGGCTATTGCAATTAGACTCAGTGGATATTTTTAAAAAGGTTCCCTGAAAGCTTTTTTTTAATATTTATACTCACTAAATCTAGCCAAAGGGATGTGGTAACTATCATATTTGATTATTGTATCTAAACTCTTTAGGAATAAAAGCTGATGAATATATTTACGTAATATTTTTATATTACCATACAGACACGATGTCAGTAAAAGCATTGCTAAAATGTAATTGGTACAAAAGCTGAAGAGAATATTCTGGCTCCGTACAAGTTCTTTTGCATGTATGAGGTCACCTTTTCCTCATGCTGCGATGTCATATGAGGAGTTTCAAATCTTCTGCCTTCCTGTGCAGAGATGTTATGAAACGACATGGTTATTTGCCTTTTGGCTGTCTTTTAATCTTCTATGGCCAGAGCCTTCTTAGCTCAGTGCAGCACTAATATCTTCCTAGTTCTGCTGCATTCCAGTCCTGAGCTTGCTCTATGATTGAAAAATGTGCATGGGCATGAGCAGAGCAGTCTTTCGGTCACTGGCTTGCAAATTCACCTGTCATGTCTTATTTTTATTGAAGGTCACTCCTCACCTTCAGACATTCCTTGCCTGAGGAGGTGTTGCTAAATGGCAGATGATGAAGGCAGAGTATGCAGAGAATCATCTGAACTGTGCTACTTGTTTCTCATGGAAATAGAGTCTGCTCTGGCACCTTAGCCCTGAACACTTCTGTTTGAGATCCTGTTTTGTCTGCCTTGTGCTGTGCTTCCACTGTTTCTGTTCTTCCAAGAATCACACTTTCAGGCAACAGATACTTGCTACATCTCCATTTCTGATGAAGGCACATGACAGCTCTCTGGTGATTTTTTAGTCCTGCTTTCACAGACCCATCTGAACTTGCCCTTGGTAGCTGGTATGGATGACTGTATCACTTCTGGGATTTCAACTAGAATAAAGGTAAGGCACTGAATTATTCTGTGTAAGTATACCAGCTCATTTGGATCTGGCTTGGCACTCTGTTGTAGGCATTCCCATAGCAGTTCTGCCTGACAGAGGTGAATGTAGGTAGCATGGGAGAGACACTGCTTTCAGTTCACATCTGATAACAGGCACCAGCAGCTGAATTATGATCAGGTAGGCTCCCTTAGGTAGACTGATCCTGCAATTTGAAAAGTCCCTGCCTTGTTTCATACAGATACTGAACATTTAATCTCCCTGAGATTCAGCAGTGTGACATTGAAAGAATGTGGTAAGAAGAATAGAATACATCTGATGTTGTGAGGGGATATTAGGAGGGAGGCTGGGAGCAGAGGCAGAAATAGTAAACCTGGGGGAAATTAGTAAACCTTTAGAGGGACAGACTTTATTCCAAGAGCAAAGAAGGAGCCCTGAGTTATTCTAGCATAAACTATGGAAAAGTGTATGCATCAGTAATTTTTTTTTTTTTTAATGCCACAAAACAAAGCCCCAAAGCTATACAGACTTGTAAAAAGTTGTAAGTTCTTCTGTTATAATAATAAATTGAAACCAAATATTGCCAACAGGAAAAGCTGGCCTTGGAACATAGTATTATAAAGTTCAGGACATAAAAAATATTCCCCATTGTGCTGGTTTGGGCTGGGATAGAGTTAATTTTCTCCACAGTAGCTAGAATGGTGCTGTGTTTCAGATTTGAGCTAGAAAATGTCACAGGGATGTCACAGGGATGTTTTAGCTATTGCTGAGCAGTGCTCACACAGCATCAAGGCCTTTAGTGCCCCTCACACCACCCCACCAGCGAGGGGGATGGGGGTGCACAAGGAGCTGGGAGGGGACACAGCCAGGACAGCTGACCATGGGGATATTTCAGACCATATGGTTTCATGCTCAGCAATAAAACTGGGGAGGAGTTTGGCAGGGGGCAGCTGTTGCTTGGGAACCATTTGGGTATCAGTTGCTTGGTGGTGAGCAATTGTTTTTCACTTGTATCACTTGTGTTTCTTGGGCTTTATTTTTCTCATGTTTGTGTAATGCTCCATTATTGCTATTATTACTGTTAATTTTCTTTCAGGTATTACATTTATTTAAATTTTAATTATTAAATCTTTCCTTAATCAGCCTATGATCTTTCTTACTTTTATCATTCCAATTCTCTCCTCCATCCCACCAAGAAAGAGTGAGTGAGCTCTGAGGTGCTTATTTTGCCAGCAGGGGTTAAGCCATGACACCCACAAAAGACCGAATGCGTGACTCAAATTATGCCACTTGATTGGAAAACATTTAAAGTTGTACTTTTATTCACATTTCAAGTCAATGTTTCTCCCTTCTCTTAAAGATAAATTATTTGTTTTATTTACCCTGTTGTTGTGCACTCTCTTTAGTGGTACCACAGTTCTAGAGCTGGACAGCTTTGAAGGTAACATAAGGGGAAGCTTTTCAGAAGGGCAGAAACACCACCATGCACCTTCTAGAAAGGTTGAAGATTAAATAGATTAAATAGATTAAATCATTCACTCTTGATGTACACTCTAATTATTTTGAATATGGCTTCAGTAACAAAGCCTAGTTTTACTTACTTAAGTTATTGAGCCTTACAGGTGTAAGGCTGGAGATGAAATTGTTTATACATACAAATTTCTAGCTGTTTATGTGCATTTAACCACAGATTTATGTTTTAAAAACATCTGAGATTTCCTTTTGAAGAAACGGGTCTTGAAACCATGTTGTGAGAAGATGTGGGGTTTTCATCATTTGATAGAGCTGTGTGTGACAGTGTCTTTCCTTTCATGACTGGTCCCTTAGCTGATGACATTCTATTTCTACATTAATGTTTTTAGTTTTTCTCTCTTGCAGAGTTTCAATAGTTTAAGTTACAGGTTCTCTTTAGTGTTAGGTAGAAATGGAGCTTTGATGGCTAAACTTGAGCTCAGTTTTGATTTCAGTAGTTATTTAACCCAAGTGAACAGATTTTTCAACCCAATAATGCAGGGGTTTGCTGCAACAGGTAATCCTGGAAAACAGTGATTATTTGAGAGTCTTTGTTAGTTCTTCTCTAGGCCTTTTTTTTCTCCTTACAGCAAAGCATTTTTTATCCTCTTCTGGAAAAGTATTTTGCTCCAATTTTCTTGAAAACAGATGTTCCTGCATGCCCAGTATTTTTCTTTATTACAATGAGAAATTAGCTTTTCATAGAATTGATTTCTTTATTATTTGGTCATGTTTGTTGCAACCACAACCCTAAGTTTCTCTACAGTACATGAGTGTATAATTCAGTGTATTGTTCCTTGTATTAAATCAATTCCCTCTTCTGGTTTATACTGATATGCAAAGCAAATCATTGCCAAACTGATTCATTTCTGCCCACCCACAGTTTCTGGAATACAGCATTGCTTTTCCTGTCATGACAGAGAACATTTTGATGTGACAACATGACGATGTAAGATGGTAGAATAGGACTCTTTTTTTTTTCAATCACCATAATTTCATCACCTTTTTGTCTTTTTCCTTAATGAAAGACTTTAACAATGATTTCTTTTCAAAAAACTAAAACACACAATTAATAGCAATAGAGATCAATGAATGGCACTTATGCCTTAAAATTCATGGATAGAGTGTAGTAGCTCTGTCATTAAAATCTATTATTTTAATTGCTATTCCTCCCTCCAAAATGCCATTTCTCTATGAAGTTTTAGTGGCAATTAATCTTTTAGCTGTATAGCTGCAAATTTCTGTTTCTTGCTTTTTTTAAAATGGAATATGTCTCCTGATAGTTCTCATTAATTGAAAGAGTCTTTAGATATTTTTGCATAGAAAATTGTTTCCCCCATCTCCTCTGTTAGTTTTATGGATTATTTAGAGTCCAGAAGAGGAACAACTTTCCCTAAAGCAAAAGGCAGAGAAGACCTTTGCTTGAGCTTCTACATCAGTTTTATGTCTTTTATCCAAAGCCTAAAAGAAATAAAATTTGTTTTGTTCCAGTTTGGTTTGGTTTGGTTACTTACAATTGCTTTCAGTATTCTAAGAATAATTTGATACCCAGTTGATGGATTTTGCACTTCATTGTGCTAAAGACAAGCTTTGCATACATGTGAACACGTGTGTGTCCCACTGGCACCATCACAGCCTGATAATCTACCTGTCAGTTCTGCAAATATCTACCCAATTTATTCTGAATCAGTTATTTACTGTAATGTTTATTCTGATTGATATAAAAACTTTCTCTCTGACATAGGAAGAATAAAAAAAAAAAATATTAGAAATGAGATTCGTACTATTTAGGATTTCTGTGGACTCTCAGTAGTGATACATAAATGTCACTTAGAGGTAACCATATAAAAGTAGATTTTTGTTTAACTCAACGAAGATCATCATTTTGGAAAGATTAGGAATCCCCTGCAAATAGGATTACTAAGATTTGTGAACAGATTTGTTACTCAAATACATTTTATACCAGTCAGTGTAATATTTACTGGAGTTCTGTTGTGTTTTGCTGTTTGCTTACCTTATTTTTTCATCATAATTTCAGCTTTAGTCTCAAATTTATAAATTAAGGTATAAGATTTTCAAATTTATTGAAAAGTTACTTATTAAAGGTGTCATCAAACTTATCACCTTTCCAATATTTCACTTCTTCTGAGGGAAGATTAGGAATAAGAATAAGGAAGGAGAAATCTTGTGGTTGTATTTAGTTAGTTTTTTATCTTTTTTCCCATATAAATAAATAATTAGCTATACACAACCCTCAGAGTTCCACAGAAAACTGATACAAGTACCTGGGCCTGGGTAACCCCAAGTGAAGATAAGGAAACATCTCACCTCTCCCTGGAAGAGGCACAAAATTATGAAGCAGGATCTTCACTCTACGATCATGTCAGCTACAGCTTGTAGCTGTACATTACATTACATTTACCATAATTTTGCTAATCCTGAAAGGAGATAAGCCCATCTGAGTCTCAAGAACAAGACTGTTTCTGAAAGAAATGCATAAACTAGATGATGGTCAACCCTGGAATGCCTAGAGTTTAATACACTAAGTCTTAAAAATGGCTACTGGCAAGAATTACATCAGAAAAATTTATTTTTCCTGCATCTTTTGAACTGTTGCAGCCTTCTGGCACACAAAGCAGGAGATGTGGTGTGTGTGGGTGTGCTTGGGTTCTCTGATTGCCTTAGCTGATAGCTTGTTGCATGTTTGTGAAGAGTTGCACAGGGACTGCAAATGACTTACATAATCTCTACTGTAAATAACTCTAGAAAGTCAATAAGTGTTCATTGACCATAGGGTGAGGCAGAGCTGGGAGAAGGAGGCTGGACCTTGATAGTTCCCCAAAGAATGGTCAGTGAGTGAGACAGGAGAGAGGGAAGCCAGTGTGGACTTCACTCATCTTATTAAAAAGTACAAAATGAAAAGGACCACCTATACTGATAGCATTAATTTTTTTCTTTGTAGAGGTGGAATCCCAGCAACCTCATTAGTCCTGAGGTATATAAAATACAAAGCTATAACAAAACTGGACCAAAGCATCCTGAAAGCATTTATAATCAAAGTGTACAAATACAAAAGGATTTTTTTTAAATCAAGTATTACCTTGCAAAGCTATGCAGTAGTTCAGACACCCTGCTGAACTTACTGTCCTCTTTGCCAGAGAATTAAAAAACATGTTTTCTGTTGGTTTAGGGTTTTTTCTACCTTCATGATTATAATGTAGCCATAACAATTCACTGACATCTAAAGAAAAAGCATGGAGGAAATCCCCATTTTAGTCCTTATTGTAGAAATACCAAGTGATATTTGGGCTCCTAGAAATTTGGGTTGAAAGGGACTACATGACTAGATTTTTTGACGAGTCCCAAATTGACATACTCATCTTGACTGTTCCCTGCTTAGAGTCTCAGGAAGTGACAAGATGAAGAGATCATCTCTCAAACTTCCTTAACCTTAATCTTCCCATAACCCCACTCCTGCTGCTGGCTCTTGTCCCTACTTGCCCTGCCATATTCATTGCAGACAGCACTGTCTTGAGAGCAGTGATTTGTTCCTTCCAGCTGGCTGTAAAGTGCTATAGTGGGACTGTATAAATAAAAGTAATTAGTTTTTCTGCTTCATTCAAGGGACTATAAGTAAGAATAACAGGGTACACAAATCTAACTTTTATATAAATTACTTCATTGTAGGGTTAATAGTTTTTTAATATGCACCTCTGGTTTTACCTATTAAATGACAAGAAAAGACATTAAAATTAAAATACCTAAAACATAAAATTACCTCAAACATTTCAGATCAGAGAGATTCAGAAAGCTGTAGAAATGATAGATTAACTTATTCTGAATAAGCAGCATCACTTGGTGTTGGATTTCTAATTTTAATTCGACATTGGAAATGGTATAGCCATACTCTCTACGTCGTAAGAGGAATTGTGCAGGTTCCAACCATCTGTTAAATTAAACATTGATGATTACTAAGAATATGTGGAGCAGACCCAGTACAAGGGGGATGATAACTCTGTGCATACACCTAAGCCCTTGGAGCCTACTCGATTCACAAGGTTGGATACCCAATTAGAAGTGCTGAAGGGTGGGGGTTTTTTTAGTGGAGTGTCACTCACTGCAAAGTTCAATGGCAATGGTTTGTTCCAATTCTTCTATGTTAGATACAGTATATCCTGTGTCTGAAATACTGGACAAGGTCCAGGTAGTTATATCTTTTAAATAAATGCTTTAATATGTTGGCACTTTTCTGGCAGTAATTTCCCCTGCCAGACATTTCTGTCGTGGTGGTACTTTGAAACTGGGAGAGGGCAATAAATCTCTTGAAGAGAGAAGTTTTGATTACTAACAAAATCCTAAGAGAACAAGACATAGCCAGTATATGTGACAAACCTGGAAAAAATAAATAAACATAGTATTTCAAACAGGAAACTTCTCAAGGGTCCTTCTGCTTGAGGGCCTGCTCCCAAACAACAGAAATTGTTGCTGTACAGTTTCTGCTGCTTTTCAGACAACGTGCTGCTGTTTTTTACATACTTGGCTTGTAAGCAAGAAATTCTGTCCCAGTTGAATATGATAATGGTTTTGTCACTGACTTAAGTGGCTAAAATTTCATTGTAGAAAATTGTTTGTGATAAGGACTTACTAACATTTTTATGCTGGTTCTGGGGATTATTTTTCTGATCTTCTAGCATGGTAAAAATTACTCTTACACATACTTCGTTCAGGAACAGAGACATGAAGAGGTCTTTACAGAAGAAACCACTCAGGTACACTGTATTTCTCTGCTGGAGCTTGCTGCCTTACTCAGGCAATGTGAAGCTGTGTTATTTATGAGCATCAAGACAGAAGCTGCTTTAAAGCGTCAGTGCTGGAGCAGAGAAAGGCCAGACACAATCACTGAGTTGTTGTTTTACTGTGCAAAGTCATATTATCAAATTATAACAAGGATGCTTTGCAAAAGAAATTTTATTTCTTGTATATCTGGGAAAATGTAATTTATTGAAAGATATATTCCTTCCAAATTCTGGGAGCTTCTGTTGTTAAGGCAACTGGAGTAATCAACTAAGAACTCATTTACGTTGCAGTTTGTCAAGTGCACATTTGTAATTATTTCAGTGCTGTACTGAATTAATGGTGGAGCCTGACAAGAAGATGATCTGTCATTCCTATGTGTAACCCCTTCTCCTCCCATTCTGCAAAAAACATTAGTTTTTAGTTGCTTTCAGTATAACTTCTCTTATGATGGGCTTCAAATGCACTTTACAGTCCACTGAGCAATGTTTGAAAATTGATTAAAAACTGTAATTATTGTACCAGGAACGTAATCATGATTGATAGGATGAAGCCAAGTAATCAAGGGGAAGAGGAGGATTCTCAGACTGAAACTTACTTCTGCTCTAGCAAAATGTAATTGAAACAAAAAGCTGTATTTTCTGAAAGTTAGATGAGTTTTTTTCTGATGTTTTTAATACACAGAGAGAAACCACAAATACACAAATACATCACCCCTAATAAATCCCAAGCCTCTTTATATGAAAAATTATATGGATTTCTGCAACCTCAAGTTCTTATAAAAAAGAGCAGGTTTTAGTTGGTGTAAACCAAAGAATCTAGTTCTAAATATGCTATCTCATGAGGATGAGGGTAAAATATATCCTTAATCTCTTTTACACATTTATTTTGTAAAGTCCAGTTATAATAAAACTTGCATTTTAATAATTAATTTTCTTTTATCACAGACCTCATGAACAACCTTTTCCTCTGAAATGCTTTTGTTCTTAACTTTTAATAAAAAAAATGTGTTCCTCACATTATTTTCAAAAAAAAATATGCAAAAATAACTTCACTAATGGATGTCCTTTCTGTCCTAATTTCATTTTTTTCAGTGATTGGGTTCTCATGCTTATTTCTTTTCTACCTTCATTGTCACAGCTGTGATTTATTGCATGATCACTTATTTTTCTTAAAGTATCATTCCCTCCCTGAATTTTCTAATAGCCTCACCTCTCACCTCTTGAATAGCTTCATGTTTGTTCATTTTGTGCCACAGTGCTGTTCATTCAGCTGGCAGATTCCAGTTTTACAGCATAAGGCAAAGCAAAAAAAATTTCAGCTCAGTTGAAAGATTCAGCTGAGGAATGACTGAAGCAGTAAACTTGCTTTTTAAAAATTAATGAATCATGTGGCTTATTAGGGGGGGTTGTCTTTTGAATTTAAAATGCAGTATTTTAATCTTACCTAATCTTCAGTTTTACTATTGTTTTTGTATTGATGAACTCTACCTTTTCAAAGAACTGTTGGAAGGGTTAAGTGTTGTTGTGTGTGTAGATCACCTCTCAGCTTCTCAGGGGCTTGCTCAGCTTCACCCTTGTCTCACTGTGCTGTTGCTTTTCCTCCCTTCAGTGCAGGTCTGTGCAATGGCAGGAATGACTTTTGGGGAGCTTAAAGCATCAGGGCTGAACGTTCTTGTGGAGGTATAGAGTCAACATCTATACCTGAAATGTGAAAGCACTCCAAATCTCAAAGCCATTAGTGATGACAGCACTTTTCATTATAAACTTGCTTGCTAGATTTAAAAAGGATGTTTTGGTGCTTGAAGCTCATAGAAGATCTTATCATTCAGAACCAACTTACAGAGAAATTAATTACTGTATCTTTTTTTAGCTTTTCCTTAAAAAAAATACTAAACAAACGCAAAATCAACAAACCCACACAAAATTTACAGTTAATTGCAGAGTCCAAATTTGCCTTTAAACTGTTGTGGCTATTTCAGGATATTTTCCAGCTGGGGTTCAGTCACCATCAACAGTCACTGCAAGCATGGGCTAATTTAATTTAATTAAGCAACAATGGAAGTAGCTGAATTTAAGGCTAGTCACCTCACACATGATGTGTCTAAACATTTTTTTCCATGGATGTTTACTGTATGTCAGCTGATCTACAGTAACTTGTGTAATATTATCCCTGCTGAAAGCAAAAATCTACTTTTTGGTGAAGTACAAGTTAACATGACTGGGAGTGATATGGCTGGATCCTAGGCTGACCTAGAATTATATTTGGGGGTGTTAACAAAGCAAATTGACAAGTTTATTTTGTCAAAGCTGCTTCTACGATTGCACCAGTTGATGTCTTTCATGCTTACAGCACATGAATGAGGACAATTATTCCATCTGAGAAGCCAGAATGATTGAATCTATTGATAGGCCCTTCCTTAATGTAATCTATCACAGCACTCACTCCAGAATGGATAATCTCTAATCCTTTAAAAAACAGAATGCTTAGGAGCAAAACAATAAAAGTATTTTCTGCATTAAAAAGAGGACTAGGAAAACCAAATTGTAATACGACCCCTTTTAGGTGAACTCAATGAAATCCATTGAGATCAAATGGGACAAGCAGTGGTGTGTCTGGGAAAGCCATGAGCATAGCAGAACACTGAAATACACAGATCATTTGAAACTGGCCAAAGAAAAGCTAGTGTGTCCTAATGCAGTCCATCAAGAGTAGGAGAAAAAGAATACATCAAGGATGGAGGATATCACATGAGAATGTACTACAGAAACACAACAAAAATGACCTTAATATCTTATCTGATTTTCAGTCCAGTGCTGTAATAAGGATTAGATGAGAAAGCTTTTTGAAAGCCAGCTATCACATGATAAATTAATCCCACACTTGTTGCATTCCATAGCAATGCCCACACATTACACTTCCATGTCTAGAAAAATCTTACGGTCCCTCTACAGACTAAGGCACAGAACTGAACCCAAAGACCCCAGGTTTTTCTTGTAATTTATTATGTCATTTAGTCCTCATAATAATATGAGGTAATAATTAGGTAATAATTATGAAGAGCAATAATTAATTTTTGTTACTGCAAGCTTAAAAAGGAAAGCATGCTAAAGAATGAATGTTGTTAAACAGGACATGGATTTATTTCCAAGTAAGCCCTTAAAAAAAAAAAACCACACAATCTTAACACTATCCTTTATTCACTACAGATGAATCAGTGATGACATAGACTTGCCAAACTATTTGAATAGCTACCAGCTCTGTGCTGGATTCTGTTCTTGCTAATCCTTGTTTCATGAAGCCTGCAAAGAGATGAAAAAGGAAATTACTAGTTTTAATTACCTTTATACAATGGGTTACAGACACTAATATTACTTGTCACTGCATCTTGCAGCACTTTCAGGTTTCAAAAGAGGTTTCCTGTTTTTATTACATTTGGACTCAAGATGGTTCTGACTGAAGTTGGCCATTCAAAGAGCTGGAGTGCTTACCAATTATCTTTGGTACGAGAGAACTACATTCTGGAGCTGTAGCTTTACAACAAAGGTGAGTCTGACAAAATTAACCTTAAGGGAAGGTGTTTCTTTCATGGTGAGAGCAGGTCTGATTTCACCCACAGGTCCACTCCTCTTGTGTGATTTAAAGATACCTGATTTCACACAACTACACCTAATTCAGAAGAATAATATTGAATTTAATTATATTTTAATTTTTTTTTGTGCTTAGGACTTTCCAAATAATCAATTCAATTTAAGAGTAATTTATGAATGTTAATTATAGCTGAGAATGAATCTTTTTTCATACTTACATGTTTGTATCTCAGTAATAACTAGCACTGATTTTTAACCTCACTTCTGTCTCCAGTTTGGAGGACACCAGGCCAGTTCATTTTGGATATCAAGAGAGCTGACATGACTCATTGCTGACCCAATAACAAAGCATGCAACGTCTCACTGGTTTTGAATACGGATAGGACTTGCATTCTAAAGAGTTAAATAGTCTATATTTTTCCTAATTCCAGCTGTCTGATGTTGTCTAGTTGGGTTTTGGCATATATGAGATACTGATGCTTCATTTTTTTAATGTTTCATTTACCTTTTAACATTACTGAGAAATTTTGTGATGCCTTCTGTTTAGTGTATTTTTAAACTGTTCTTGCTCCCTTGACAGATTTTTTTTCCAAGTGCTCTTGACTTTGACAGAATTATTCAGTTGGTTAAGAGGCAATCCATTTCGAAGATGTTATGTTTTGAAAATATTCTCAATTTAAAATTGCTCAATAAATATGTTTCTTTATGAAGTTTGTGTTCTATTATTTTAAAATAGCAAGATTACTAATAATTATGCTGTTCTGTTTCATTATAGTTAATTAATTTCAAACATTTTATAAAACTATTTACTTGTACTTCTACTTCAGAAGCCTCTAACAGAAGAATCTAAACCATTATTTTGACAATATATATAGATGTTATTCTTTCTTTGTGATTAACCTGTTTTTGGGCTTCCACATTTAAAAGTTTGATGACATCTTCCATTGTTGCTGCCTTGTTTTTAAAGTGATGAAGGAATTGCATTTCCCCAGAACAAGTGAACTTACCTAAACAAAGACTGTCAAATTCTGACAGGAATATAAAGCAAGGGAAAGAGAGAGAAGGAAAAAATATCTGTTGCACAGGCATTTGAAAGAAAGCAGAAAAACCCTTCATAAATTGAACTTAAGATGCTTTGACCCAAAGTCAGGTAGGGTAGAAAAACCCCTTTATCAACTGGCATGAGTGCAGTTTAGCTTTTCTGTCTCAGAAGTAGTTTTGCATAAGCAAACATGTTTACCTCTTGAAGTGGCTGTTTCCTTGCACACACTTGGATCATGATACTGTGATCAGTATGATGAAGAACAGCTTTCTAAACAGTGCTTAGGGAAGACCAGCATCAAGTAGAAGACTTTGGAAAGATTTGGCTGGAAATACAAGGATATGAATGAAGTTTGACTTCTCTTTTAGTGAGATGAGTCTTACCTGATGTCTGTCTATCTTGCTCTTGCCACCTGGTAATCTTTCTTGGCCAAATTCTATCAAGATGGACATACATGTAGTTGTTAGTTCTGCTCTGTTAGTTGTTGTTCTGTTAGTAGCCAGAAGATAGGCAGGTGGATACAGGAAAAAAGATTTTCTTACTGTGCTTTCCCCCATCCTCCCCCTCCCTCAGTCTGTTTGGGAGAGAAATGTTGAAAGCAAATCCACATTGGAGAGTGAGAATTTCAGTGCTGGAAAACAAGAGTTTGCACCTTTTTGGACATTAGGGGGTCTGTCCATTAGGCACAACCCAAAGGAAGCCAGGCCTCATTAGTTCTGCACTTCACAGGCCTGTTTTTCTCATGTACAGAGGTTCAGTTGGGCTAGCAGGTTTTTCTTCTGAGACTTGAAATCTGGATGCATAGTTTTGTGGTATATGCTGTAAGGTATTTTGGACCCAATTTCCAGCTGTGAAGGAAAATTTCATGTAGTCTAATTATTGTGTCTTTGCATTTTTAAGACTTCCATTCCTTGTATAGCAAGCTGAGAAATACTGGCAGTCTCCTCATGCACTGTGTGTTCTATGGATTTCAATGTCACATTAAGAGCTTTGATATAAGGAAGGTTTAAAACACCACTCACTATTTTATTAATACTAGTGTATTCCTTAATACCTTTTCCTGAGGCTATCAGAATATTTTAATGTCCCATCATTCCTGCAACATACAGAAGGGTCATAAAGTGATAGTTTTCCCAAGGCAGAAATGCCTTTGAAGCAAAACAAAGAAATATTTAACACTTCAGAGCAACTGAAGCTCAAAGGAGTTTGCCTTTGTCAATGAGAAACAGCACTAAATCCAATTGCATCTGCCAGAGCAATGTAGGCCAGCAAGATGCAATTATGTGTCTAGGAATTTTAAAAGATAATGAGGTTAGCCCCCTATTCTTGTACCAAAGATCACAAAGATTTTAGAAACCACAGCTGAGAAGACACTCTGTCTTAATTCTTCTTGGAAAGAGAGAATCCCTGTGAAGTTTACTGCTTTATAGTGTTATGTTCAAGGTTCTGTGCAGTAGTTGCTTGCTCAGTTACCACTTCCTGCTGCAATATGGGATTCCTGGAGATCAAGGGAGGTCATGAGATCAGTGTAAAATTCTATAACAAAAATCTTCCAATAAACGAAACCATATTTTGAAACTGACATCAAGGAACAAACCATCAAAAGCAGTGAACTAGAAACTGGCCACCCAGAAATAGAGTAGCTTGACATTGTATCTTTCATCTTACTGTTTCCAAAATTATTTAGAATCATAACAAATGGGGATCTCCCTATTTTATGCAGCTGCTTGGGAGGTGCAAAATTATAGACTCAATGGGAGCATGGACCATTGGAATTTAATATTATGTTTATTACATATGGCTTTAAGCATTGGCAATACTACTGTGTTATCTGTGCTTTTTTTTTAATGACTTTTTTTACAATAGTATCTGAATATGTTCTGGAATTTCATTAACTGACCTGAAAAACTGACCTGTTGCTCATTTTTATTTTTTTTTCCCAGGGAACAAGAGTACAAATGTATGTGATTGACTTAAATTTATAATTAAAATCTGCTTTGTAGTTATTGTTCTAATAGTTGGGATTTTTTTTTTTTTTAATATCATTAATTAAGCTGTCCTATTCTGCACTTATACTGGGCATATTTGGGACAAAAAATGTAAAATAGTATTTTAGAGTGAAAGCCAGTGAGGGCTTTGGACCTTTATTATATGAAAATCTATAAAAGCATTTCAGACCAGGATGTGTAAAAATATTATCTAATGGTTGGCCAAGATTTATCCTTGCTTTGAAGTGCTCTGTTGTGCCAGAAAAGCAAAACTGTATACAATGATTTTTGTCAAGGGGTTTATGTAAACATTTTACATGCTACACATAGATATCTGAAAACTCAAGAATATTGGCTAGTCTGACCTGAAACTTGACACTTCCCACTGAAGAAAGCCAAGGATAAATTTTGCTAGTCTCTATGGTTCTTAGATGAAGAATCCTGTTTAGCATTAGTAAACATTTCGATAAGGGATGGTGGTTCCTCAAGAGGACAAAGGAACTTTTTGTTGCTGTTCAGACATGGTGTGATAGCAGCATGTGGTGATGAGCCCTCTTGATAAAATAAAACTCATTGATTTTTCCTTCAATTTGGGAACTGGAAAAAATGTGCTGCTTTTATTAGAGAAGCATGTCTCATCATGGGGCTGATTTGTGTTACACTCAGTTCTGACTACTGCTTCCAGATCAAACCTGAGCTGTGCATACAGTGAGTTAAAACCAAATCTGTGCATACAGTGAGTTTAAAAGTGTAGTTAATTCCATTTGTAAGTGAAATTCGGCAAGATAGCACGTTCTTTAGTAAAGCTAGTATTGAGCCTTTATCAGTCACTGGAATTTTTTGCTTGCATGTGCTGTGTAATCGAATAAGCATTCAGCTTATGGTCTGATTACTTAACAGAGTCTTTTCCACAAGAAAAGAGATGGAAGCCCTGCTGACCACCAGCACTTAGCTTTTGGGGCCTTAGGAGAGCACACATAAATACTTTTAATGGCTTTAGTGTGTTTTCTTTGGGGAGCATCAAAACCAGCCTAAGCAGGATGAGCCAGAGAAAGCAGCCGAGGCTTTGTCTGCGCAGACGGGTGCAGACAGTCGCGTTTGATCTGCTTGCACACTGAGCTGTCTGAATGGAAGCCAGCTCTGGCCTGGAAGCCATAAAGACATGTTAATGCATTGCCATGCTGGAGCTCATAAGCCTTACCAGTGCTAGGGCTACTTTTGTTTCAATAACCTCTCTATAACTGTTTTTTTAATGAAGTTGCTCCCATGGTTTGTTCCAACTATATAAAATACTCTATTTTAACAGCACCGCAAATCACATTTTCAAAGAGAGAAAGCATAAAATGTTTTAAATGCTGCTAGACCTGCAAACTTATCAGTAGCTATTATTTGAAAATTTTCATTTGTTTCTGGCTCTACTTGTGAAAAAAACCATAAAATTTAATACAAGACCCAGGTCTGACAGGAGCGTACAAAAGTGAGACAAACCTAGCAACCATGACAGTTGTTCTAGTAAACAGCTAGTGATCATAGATAGTTTTCTGCTTGAAGTATCTGGGGATTCTTTCAGTTTGAAGTATGTATGACATAGCTTCAGCCTCTAATTTAGTGCTCTGGAGTAATAGCAGGCATAACTTGGAGCAGCCACCCATTGTCCAAAAATTCTGTACCCTGTCACAGTGATTCCTCAGTGTGACCATGTGTCAAAAGGGATGGCAGAGAAGGAAGACATTGAGCATAGACTCTTGAGGCTTCTTTACAAGGAGGCAATGTTAAGTTTAAAAAACAAAAAAATCCCATAAAAAGGCAGAGAGGATGACAGAGTGAGTGTGATAAAAAACAGCAAGGAAAAAAGATGTGAGCTAAAATAATAAAATGATATTGTCATAACACCCACAGGCCTCCCTTCTGGAAAGGACAGGGAGTAATTGTCAAGGGCTAAACTCAGTGTGCTGCAAATTCAGTCTCAAACTATCATTAATAATCTTGAGAAATGAGTCTGGAGGATAGAACTGAAACTGGCGGTATTTCAGAGGCAGAGTTGGCGTCAGCTGTCATCCCATTGAGAGACATACCCTGTTAGGGCCTGTTAATGTTGCACTCCTGTCAGAGTGACATATAACATTACATGTTAAACAAGCGGCAGACAAGACAGTGTGGAGGCAAATTGTTCAGCAGATGGCACAGACTACTTTACTTACCATCTGAAGTCAGAAAATAAAGCAAGTGCCATTTTTTGCATTCACTCTCTCATTCTTTTCAAATTCTTTTCAAATGGTAGTCTGGGTACTGCTCAGCAACTTCCTTTGTTGTGGCTGTTGAGACAAGAGGAACTTCACTGTATGATTATAATGTGAGATATGTCAAGTAGAGCATTATTCATGTGCATATACACGTACATACACTTTGAGCTGAAATTGCAGCAGAGTTTCTGAGCCTCTCTGAATGAATGCTTTGAGAGTATTACATCTCCAGATATCTGCTTTGAGCTGTGGATCTCCTGTGGCTCATTGTGTCTCCTTTTCTTTCAAGGCTTCACAATTTCTAGACACGCTAGACTTACACTATCCTCCCACGTTAATTCTTGAAGGAGCAACATTTTCTTCGGGAGCAGGAAAAATAACAGTTAAGCAGCATGATAACTTTTCTCTCTTTGAGTTCAATTTCCATCCTTTTGGAGTAAAATATGGTTCTCATTGACTTCTGTAGTGTTGGACTGTGCTCTTACAAACCCATGAACTGGCCTCTTAGGAGAAAAGAGAGTCATCAGCCATCATGGGACATGTCCATTGTTTGGGACAATCACCTTGGTTTGTAAATTTCGTATTGGCCACCTTCTAGATACTCCTGGTTCAGTTTCCTGATTCAAATGGTTTTCTTCCTCTAGCCCAAGGAAAGAGCAGTAAAAGACAAACCTTTGCTATGAAAGTGTCAGAAGGGGAAATGCCATCATTTCACACCTTAGAAAGAGTTTGTTACTCTTCACCCACACATAAGATACAACCTCTTGTCTCAGGAGTTTGCAGACTAATTAGAACAGACAGAAGTGTTCAAATGCCTCCTTGTCATTCTGAGGAAGCCCCAGTCAATGGTTTGAGAAGACTTGCAAAGGAAAAGTGGAACCAGTGGCAAATTCTAGTCCTCGTAAAGTGGAAGAAAAAAAGAATAATCTCACTTTCATAGGTAAATTGTTTTTATATACATACCAAAATCATTATTAAACAAACATAGGCAGTGTTTGCAGTTCTGTAATAAGTGTTTCATTGACGGTAATACTGACCTTTAAATTATTTCTTGCCACACATGAAAATATAACTGTTGAGAGATAAGCAAAATGTCTTCTCTTCTTTTATGTCCAAGATACAGGAGTTCAGGAATTTGGTTAATTTGATTTTAATACCATTAAAATCATAGGCTGACTTCAGTGGTGACATAACACTTCTAATGCACAAAAATCTACAATACTGTCATGTGTTTCAGTTATTCTCAGCAGGCCACAAACTCATCAGGTGTTTCATGTGCAGAAATTCAATATGAAATATGATAATTTCTCCATTTTATTCCCTGGTGATAATATTCAGAAATGTACCTAAATGCAGATTTATTTAGTAGATTCTTACTGGGCCACATATTGCTCTCATCTAGACAAAAGATTTAATAAAGACATTTATGTTAAAGTCAAGGAATCCCTTAAAGATGGGAGCTTTCAAGGTGTATATATTATAAATTCTTTATTAATGTAAACAAAATTTCCATTTCCTTTTACCATCAAGAAAATTCATGCACCATTTTGACAAGTCTTTTTTAATGAAAAATTGTAATACAAATGCGTTCTACCTATGACTGCTGATAGAGCAGTAATTTCTGTGTATCCTCTTTAATAGTCTTGACCTTGGTTTGTTATAACTCAGTACTTTCCAGCTCATTATGAAACTTTATCTGTCCCTGCAACATATCTGTTAATAATCAACTGCAGTTTCAGTGTTAATATGTTTCTGGATAACGTGAAATATATTAAAAGAAAGACAAATGGCAGTTGTAATTATTTTATAGTTTACAGGAAACCACCTGAAATTGTTATAGCTATTTTTATATGGGAAAATTTTGGAGAAGGATATTCACAGAGGGTGATATAAAGCTCCCTACACTCTTGCTACAATTTAATTGGGAAAGATAGACCTGACATAGCTCTTCTAAAGGACCCTTCTCCTTTTTTAATTGAGTATACAAGGAGAGGTTGGCCTTGTTAGCATAATGTTGGCCCTTATGAGCAACCCTCATAGAGATTAATAGGAATGAAAGAGAAATAACGCATTAATACATGTGTAAGCCTCTTCAGAAATGGTTTTAAATAAATCCTGTTTTCCAAACTATTACAAAACCTTTACATCCAGTAAGGCCAATTCTATGGCAGACTTTCAGTTTCCCAAAATGAGGTAATACAGAATGTAAAAGGGACGATATTGATCTCCAGGGGTTTAAAGTCATTCTGTGTGGTTTTCCATTAATTAAGCAGGTCAATTAAAATAATCATGGGAAGTAAAATTTCACTTCAGCTCCAATTTCCTTATAACGTGTTCTGTCCTTTCCAAAATCTACCACTACTTTTTGACTGATTGACAGTAGCTATTCAGATATTATTACACTGAATACAGAGACTAATGAGACTATATAGCAGACCTTTGAAACTGCAAGATCAAAATATGACTGTTCTCAGGAACTAACTAACCAAAGAGTTGAACACAGGAAAAACCCCACTTGGCTAGTGTGGAGCTACTGCTTGTGTGAAAACCCTTGATGAATGACAGAAACAGCTTGAAAAGGTGCCCAATGCATGGGAAATATGAGAATACACCCATAAATAGAACTAAATTCAAATGCTCAGACAGATGATGATGAAGGCAAACAATGTTAATACCTGCTTTCAGAAAACGGATCAAGGAAAGCAATCAAAAAGAAAGATTAATTGCTTTATCCCCAGATTATCTGGAATCAGTTGTTGATAGAATCACAAAGGGTGTTTCAAAGCTCTGTTTTAATTAAGAGATAATCCAGAGTTATTTAATTATTGTGTAAAGGTCATTATAGCTTCTGGTTTTTTCAGCAATTTAAACAGAGTGTACTGTTAAAACAGGAGAGAAAGAACATATTACTTCAGTAACAACACTGAGCAATGAATGCTGGTGTCTGTGAGCAGCTCATGTTCTTCATTAGAGTCTTTACGAATGAAGTTGTCACAGTCTTGAGGAGACAAAAGTACAAATAATTAAATTGGATTATTCCAGATTATTTTATGTAATCTAGTGTTTACGAATGGTCATTATTGCAGAATCAGGCTGATCTTCAATAATCTCTAGACTAGGTAATTAGTCATTTTACCTCGCGTGTAAAATGTGAGTCATTTTACCTCACGTGTTTACCTCACGTGATCAAGGGCTACTTTTATGCAGAGCTCATTTTCATTACTCCTTCTTTCCCTTCTCCCTCTTTTTCTTGGGAGTAAATTTAAAGATCTTGAAATGAAGTAGCCAGAATATCTTGTAAACCAGTTATGATGAGATTTCTGCTTTTATTTTTCTGCACAAATGTTGGCATTCAATGCCTCTTGCAAAAGTCCCAAAGCAGTTCTAATGTTTGTTTGCCTGTTCTTTTCTTCATGCCCCTCAATATCACATCATATTTTTCTACTAAATATTAAAAAGCAATATTAATTATCCAACAGTAAGGAGAAGAGATTTAGCTGATATAAACAGGCTCCATTGACTTCAATAGAGCTGTGATAATTTATAACAAAAGAAGATCATGCAGTAAATAGCCCATTAAAGCTAAATGAAATGTACCATTAATTGCACATGGCATATCATTTATAGCACTGTTTGGTCTAGGCATTTCTTTGCACGATATCATTCCTATCGGGTAAAAGATCTGAAATCTGCTGCTGGAAATTTGGCTTCAAGTTAATAGCCAAATAGCTGGTGGATGTCTAAACAGAGTATATGGCAGTAGCAAATCTGTTACTTTTGTAACCTAATCTGTGTTAAATAGAAAAGGCTTGTTGAATTGTTATTATTTTAATGCTAGATAATAATGAAGTACAATTGACGATAATTGCTTTTGAATTTCTCCTTTATTTAAATTTTGTTGAATGAACTTCACCTTGATGAACCCATTCAATACTGGAAGCCCATTCCTCAGAAAGCCAAGGTCAGTAATAAATAGAAACAGCAATTGTTTTCACTCTAAATGGAGGTAGTACTGTGACACATTCCGATTATTTGCATAGTTTGTTATTTTAACTGGATGACAATTTTGATTTTTCATCAGAATTGTGGTCTTAGACACATAAAATTAGGACAGAAGCGTTTAGCTTTCTAAAAGCAGGCATCTGGTACAAGGATCTAAAATACAGTCATGGGAAGAAAATTGCTATTTGCAAAGCACGAAACAACAGCCAGATTGTTTCTTGTTCCCTTACTGTGCACAGTGTGTGCTGGCACTATAACGCAGTAGCTCAGAAATCTCAAACTGTCAGGAAAAACAAACCATGCCCCACAGACAGAAGAGAAGGTTGAAGAAAAGGCACAAAAAGGAAACCAGGAATTCATCTCCATTTATCAACAGAATGCTGTATTTGACAACATTGTGGTGGATTCTACTTCTCATTCATGAGTCATGCATTGCCAGTTACTCCTTTTCAGGCTTCTCTTGTTTCTTCCATCAGCTTACCATACTAAGCTTGATTTAATGGGCAGTGAAACAAACTGGAGGCACATCATTCATACTGATGCTTCTTAACTGACTTGACTGCATTCTAGTCTGCTTGTTTGAAAGATTCTTTTTCATACTAGGAACTGAGAAGGTATTCTAATTATTATTGAACAATTCAGAATTGTTTCATATTTGTATGTCTTTTCTGCTTATTTTAGGACAGTTTGGTTTTACAGAATTTTGGTTTTGCACTAATGAGTAACCATTTCTTCCTTAGACTACTTTTTTCTTTTTATTAAATTTCCAGTGAAATTAATTAATATTACCCTGAATATTAACAATTTGGGAATCTGAAGCATGTAATACAGTAACTTATGTGTTTATACCTCAGCATTATTTGATCACATTATAAAGCCAGGGCAATTTTTCACTGATGCGGCTTTTTCTTCGTGAATTTTCTGCTCTGGATAAACCTTTTTTTTTTTTTCTTTTTAATTCTTCTATTTCTTTTTCCTCTATTCTTTACACCTATGTACAATGTTGCATATTTACAGGTATGTAGAGGTCTAGCACAGGTCAAACTGTCTAGATGAAAAAAAATGACTGATCAAAGCAATAGGTAGAGTCAAGTTCTTCAGGCCGTAGCCATCCAAAGCACTCACCATGTCCACTGAAAGGCTGCCAGATACTTGAACTGTGGCACGAGGGAATGCACAGAACAACCTGCACCTGGTGCGTTGTGAATGAGCATCCATTCCATGGTGCTGTGGGGAAATTCTCTCCTGTTCTCATTCCTCAGCCACTGACTGAGTTTTGGTCTTGGGCTCTTTCTTTCAAGGAACTGGGTGGCACTCATACTTTTTGGGTAAAGGAAGATGAGAACACAATGGTGGTGTCACTTTTTTTTTCTTGGAGCATAACTACCAAATATTTAGAAAATACGCAATTATCTGTCATAAATGCAATTAAACTACAAATTAATAAAAGTACAGATAAAAGTCAAATTATTTTTTAGTATTGTATTCTGATTTATTAGACAATAAAGGTGCATTTTAATGAAAATAAAATGAGTGAAACAAATAATCTAACGGCTGGATTAGACAACCCTTTCCAGAGAATCTTTGGCCTGAAACTTTAAAATATTTTGTCGTAAATGCCTCTCTGAGAGTCCCTTCGGGGGTCCTGGCTGGCTGTGGCACATCCGACAGCGGGGGACACTCTCCCGGTCTCCAGGGGAGTCAGGAGGGGGCTCAGGCTCTCGCCTTGGCGGGTGAGGCAGGAATAGACTGCGTTGAAATAAAGGAGTGGACTTCGAATGGAGGGATCAGTCCAGGTTTATTCAGGCATGGACCTTGAGCCCAGCACGACCTCACTGCAAAGACCAAAGCCCTGGGTCCAAAAACACCTTATAAAGGGAGGAGGGAACAAAGATAGGGAGCCAATGGGGAAACATGGGGGTATGGACATTGGGAAGATGGGTCTCTGGGGAGACCAACGGGGGTAACCTGTGGGAGGAACCCCGGTTCCTGAACCAGTCACTCGATGCCCTTAACAGAAGTTTCTAGGGGAAGGGATGGGCTGCTGAGTGACGGACAGGACACCAGGGAGGGGCTGAGGGAGGAGGCAGGATGGGCAGAACCACTGACATAGGGGAGAACTGGGATAAACCAAGGTACAGAACAATTATAAAAAAGCATATAAAACACAACACAACAATAGTTAAATTAAATCACATTAAATTCAATTCTACTGGGTGCCTAATATAATTATGATTCACATTTAGGAATTAATACACTTTGTATCAGGTGTGACTAAAGACTCTCTCTATAAATATAGGTATAAACATGTTGTTTCAGCTCTGCTTTCACCAGAAATGTTACTTATTCCTGATTAGTGAATGTTGAAAATGGCGCTGTCAGATTGGATGGCTGAGGTTTTCAGAGAATGGAGGCACACAAAACTGGAGCTACAGCTTCTGAAGGTGTATTCACTGAGCAAGTAATCATTCAGTGAACAAACATTTTAAGGAACAAGGCCAGTTGAGATTAATCCCAAATGGGCCCTTTTTACTTAGTTCAACATCTGTGACTCCAATGCAGGAAAAAAAAAAAAATTGCATAAATTCAGTATTATTTGAGGTGTACAATGTGATGAAACAATTCTGACACTTTGGAAATATTAATTCTTACAGTCTAAAAGGAGAGCAAATTGCCTCCCTGTTCTTGTTAGAATGAGAGGTTTTAGCTGGGAATAAGGCATCTTAAAGATGCTGTGGTGTCACATCTTGCTGAAGGGAGTGTGAGCCAGTGTGCTGCTCTGTGATTACAGTTTCGTCTCCACAACCTCATTGTTAGGGCAAATGTCAGCATTTGTACATATAACTGAGCATTGAAAATGAGTAAATTTAATTGGTACTTACAATTATTGTAGGTGCAGGATTGTGCCCATAAAACTAGAGTTCTTCAAAAACACAGAGTTCAGCAAAAAATTGCTTACGTGAAATAAAATAAAAATCTCCTAGTGCATCTCAGAGGTTATCACAGAATAAACTTCAGGGTTCCTGGGAGCTGGTTTAGTGGAATAATGCTAGACTGTCAATGTCAGGTCCTGCACAGATCAGTGGAAAGTGGGCTAAGTTTAAGGAAATTTAAAAGCTACAGCCTTGTCACATTTGGGATGTTTTTCTTTCAACAGGAAAAAGAAATAGCCCCATATTTTCTTTCAAATAGCTAGACTCTTTTCATATCACCAGCAGTACTAAGTAGATACCAGTCAGAGGAAAAATCTTGAGAATTTATTCTTAATCTGATGAACAATATTCATAAAAAACAAAGAAAAAACACTGAAAAAATCATAAAGAAAAATGTTTCATTTTTTCAGTTTAAAAATTAATTGTTTTGGTGTTTGCTTCAGAATCAATTGCTGCTTCAAAATTGTATGTGAAGAGTTAATGACCCTATATTTGTTTAAAAAGTAATAGCAAAAAGGAAAAGCAAGCAAACTTCCAGACTCAAATGAGTTGCTTCTTGGGTAAAATAAAGACTCTTGCTAAGTCCAAACCAATATGTTTGTTTACATCCATGAGGCTTCCCCACAGGTGAGGTGTTCTCAGACTGGGGCTGCTGCCAGTGGAGGGTTCTGACCCCACCAGTGGCCTCTGGTCCCATAGTACAGCTTGAGAGAGCACTTAGGACTGAGAACAGTTGGATGTTGAACAATATGACCTTTCTGAGAAAAACTGGGCAGGAATCTTGGAGCAACTGCTTTCTCTCAAAAAAATGATAAATTGTCAAAATTAATATTTTGACTGGATTTGTATGTTTGAAGAAATAAAAAAAATCAGTCTGTAATTTCTTTTTAAAGAAAATTCCTGAAAATCTCAGTGGTTAGTCAGGATGTGGGAGACCTAGATTAAAATCTTCCTTTAGTCTTATTCTTTGTAGTCCAAAGAAGATTTAATTATTTATGGAAAGTGGGACAGTTCAAGCAAATTAATTTGGATGATTGAATTATGACCAATCACCAGAGCCTGGATGTTATACAAGGCACTTTATTATTTACAGGAGGGGAAAAAATAGGGATTTAGTGCAGATCAGGAATTTCTGAAATCTTGCTCTTACAAGAAGCAAATCCAATTCTAGTTTTCATCTGTCTGAAGTCCGGGTCTAAGTGGAACTATGCTGGACTAAACATCTAAATCAGAGCTTTCAGAGTATTACTAGGATGAAATATTTTTAAATTGTCCAAAAAAAAGGATATAATAGGGCAGAAAGAAGAACATTTTCAGGAAAGAGAGGATCATTAGTAATTTATTTCAAAATTGCTTTGCTTCATAAGTCACAAGCATTGTGGATGGCTAAGAGTTAGATATACTTTTATGAGCTTTCAGCTGTTGAAAGAGTACCTCTATTAGTGCAGCCAGATTGTACTCCTTTTTTTCCCAATACTTTTGTAACTTTTTTCAGCTTAAATCAATATTTCTCTGGGAAAATAAATTATCTACTTCTACTATGAAAAGCTCATTTGAGCAGAGTAGAAAACAATATTTGTTTGTACTTTCAATGCCCATGTGGGGATTCTAAAAATATAATTTATATATTGCATTAATTATACCTTCTTCTACCTGAAGAAATACAAATGGGGGCATGGGGGGCTGGTGCTGTTGGTGGTGAAGAGAGGCAGGGAGATAGAAGGAGACTGAAACAAGAGCTTAATAAATTGAAATATGTGGATAAATACTGAAAAGTACATTAAAAATATCAGTAATCACCACAATTTCAGGTTAGTCTCAGAAGACATAACAATAGCAAAAGGAGAGAAGCTAAATTATCCAGGAATATCATGGGAGAGAAAACTTTGGATACAGTAGCTCTGGCTGTAAAAGTCTTTCAAATAAGACCTTCTTTTATGGTCCTGGGATAGTAGTGGTGAAGTTTAAAATAATAATATAAAAATAATTTTTGGTTTATTTTTGTAAGAAATAACTTGCAAAATGAGAATTAAAAGAGAATGAAATGTACATAGAAAAGGTGGCACTACAAACCCTGTTAGGCAAAGAGAGCAGGAGCAGTCAAAACAACCCGTGTGTGTGTATTACAGTCCAGAAGAAGCAAAGGAAGTACATTCTTCCATGCCACTAAGGTGACAGTGGACATGTTCAGCTGCACATTGATCATCTTTCCTAGCTGATCTTACAAGCTTACCACGAAAATGCTGGGTAAATAACGCCAACTTGAGGTTTTTGCTCAGCACAGAAAGCAGGCAGGTGTTTGATTGGAATTCTTCAGTCACTCTTCTCTGCTGTGATAAATGAGCTATGAGTAAAGTCAGAGCACTGAAACACATCATTGTTTGTGAGAATTTACCAGTTAGGAAGAAAATTTGATTCAATGGAAAGCAACCTAGCATGAAACAGCCTGGGTAGACAACACAGCCATAAACTATTCTGCTTTGACTTGTATTCTTGGGCAAGGAGAAAATCTGAGACACTTAGAGACAACAATTTGTCTTATGTAGGCTCTTTTTACATTGTGCCTACAAGGTAGCTGTGTGTTGGTAATTTCTTGTTGGCTGCTTATTTTATCACTGTGCATTGGCCTGATTCATTCTATTCAGAATCCCGATTGCTTTAATTTGTTTAATATGCCCTGCTGTATTTGTTTTGCAAGAACTTTGTGTTAGCCAATATTATGACACCAGAACTGACATCAGTACTCTTCAATTTCTTTTAATGTAAGGCTTCTTCATCAGATCACATCACATCTATGTACTTTTAACTTAATCACCTTAACTTTATTGTTTCTACCATGCAGCTCTACAAAAACACATGGAGACCAGTGTACTCTGGTCACTCATACCTTGTCTCACTCTGTTTTTCGGTTAACATTTTTCTTACCCCTTAACTGAATTGAACTAATGTACTCTGGAAAATATTCTATGGATTTTAGTTGCAAAGAGGAGATGTTAATTCTGTTGTTCACATTCAGAGTCCACATTACAGAAAGAGTTTGAGTGACCAAAATTTGTTTGTGCGTTTGTGTGCCAAAAAAAAGTATTTGAAGCTTTATAATAAGCATGAATATTTCTAGCAAATCTCATGAGAAGTCAAATTCTGCTGTTCTGATATTCATCAGTTATTTCCTATGGCTTTGAAACCAAACCAGGTGCAGGAAGTGCACTATATGCTCATCTGCACAAAGATCTACATTTCTGTCAATCAAAGAAATGATGGGATAAACATCTACTGTCACTTTGGTCTACCAAACCTGACAATTAGAAAGTTCTTACATCAGCATCTGGATTTTTTTATTATTACTCATGTGAAATACAGCAGACTATATTGGTCTGCCACAATTTGTTGTATAGAAACTGCTTTTTGTAAGTATCTTTATGTGTTAAAGGCACTTTAACACTTTTTTGAAGGTAAGCAATATAAGGAGCTTTATGGTTTTCTTCTTATCAGGAAGGCAAATTGCACTGAAGACATCAACATCTAAACACTTTTCCTATCAATAAAATGGGGAATTTTGGTGCTATTAATGTTGGTGATAAGACAAAGAAGTCATTCTCCACAGGATTTTTGGAAGAGTAAATGTCTGCTATAGGTTTCTCCATTACTCAAAGTAGTGGGATGATTGCCTTCTATTTACCATATAGGGATCTCAGTTTACTCTCTTTGGTATATGGTATGTGCTCCAAGTGAGATAAGTTTATTTTGGAGAACAGACAAGTGAAGGAAATTCCTTTGTGAGCAAATCTGAGACCATTGAGAAACTAGTCTGCTGTGTCAGGGCAGTACTCCGCTTTTCAGTTCTTATATCAGTTATCAGAATTTCACTCTTGTGGCCCTTGTACAGAGTAGAAGATAATGTTCATTTTTTATCACTCCTTTCCTTCTGTTTCCATGCTGGAAAGGGCTGATTCCTGGTCCAGAGAAATACAAAGGGATGCTTTAAATAGGCAACAGAACCATATTTTTGCCCTGCCAACTGCTGGGTCTGGTTGCTGCCATCCTTCTCAGGTAATCTGAACCACATTGGAGACCAGATTATGCTGAGAACTTTGTCTATTTATGCTTCCCTTAATTTTGCTGGACAACCAGCATTCCTTTGATTATTTTTATGTTGTTAACTTGTTAAACTTATTTGAAACTCTGAAGATCTCTTATTTTACACATTTTACACAACTCTATTTTAATAATTTTCTAAGCAGAGGTGTTTTGGTTGTTTTATGTGAAATAGAAAATATAATTTGCCTTTCTACCTTTTTGTTTAGGTTTACCAGGGTTATCAAAAGTATGATAAAGTAACTTGCTTGTGCCTCAGTCTACATTTCTTGTGAATGCATATTTCTTTTCTGTATAGAAAACAGTCAGATGTATCTTTACAATCTATGGTGTTTTTTTCAGGAAATAATAGTTAATGCAATCATGCCAGATCTCCTTTGTCTTAGCATTCTCATGTGTCTGAATGAATGACAAAAACATTTCTTCCAGAGTCTTAAAAAGGAGTAGTTTTCAAGTGGAAGTAATATTGCATAAAACTGGAATTTTTGTTTATTTTTTGTTCCGTAGAGGCCATGTCCAGCATAGCTAGGTCCAATAATCATATGAAAAATCTTTTCCAAAGAGAATCATCTGGGTATGTAAAGGGCTGGTATTGAAAGGATGTCTTAGTGGGACATTATGAGTTTTCCTAACTGTCATTAAAAAACCCCAAACAAACCAGAACAAATGAGATGATGAGCAATGCGACTAATCAAGCCTATTCTGCTGAATTTGGCTGAAAATTACATGGCATTTTTCACCTGCGGATAAGAAGCTGAGTACAGAGACCCAGTTTGTTTTTAGAAGTCTTGCTTTGGAAGGAACTTATCTCAAAAACGCCCCAAAAGCTATTTTATATAACAAAAGAGGCTGGTACTTTCATTGGCATCTGCAATTTTCAGGATTACTTAGCATTATTCAAATAATGCACAACTTTGGATTTCCAGACGTGTGTAGTTTATTTTCATTACACCTCTGATATCCAGTGGTTTTGCTGTGGGATTGTTTTTTCATCTCATGGTTTGCCTTATTTTATCAGATGCATGTGAGGGTGCACAGTCTGCAGTGCCTGGGAGCAGGCAGGAATACCCTCTCCAGGGGAAGTGGACTCCTGTAAGTCGCCGTGATCCGTCTGCTCGAAGGAATGGATTTGGCAGAGCGCGGAGGGACGTTTCGAAGCACACATGCAAAATGGTTCAGTTTAACTGCACAGGAACTTCAAAAGTGCTCTTTAGAGCACTTTTTTTATTCATTTATGAGAAAAGTGAACATTTGTAACTGAAGGTTTAACATGGGGATGGTTTTCTACTTCTCACAATTACCATTTGAATACAGAAGTGCTATAAGTTTCTCTGAGCTGTACCATGCAAGCACAGGCTGTGCTCTGACAAATATAGCCTCTTAATGGTTTGATATTGAAATCAGGGGATTTACTCTCTAAAATTAGCGATTTATATTCTGTGGGTTGCTACAGTAGTTGTTGCATTTAAATTATTTATGCAAAGGATTCTGTTCTCATCTTTATTACAACTCACACTGACCGCATGCTCTGCAAGGGTGGAGTTTCCCTCTGAAATTCTGCACTGTTTCAGGAGTGTATCTTTATCTTGTCACTGGCTGTGTACTATGATGAAGACTAATTGAGATCACACAGCATTGCACCTTTCATTGACACTGGAAACAGAATCAGCTTTGTGTGGAGATAGGAATATCTACAGCAGCAGAGAATTCCCCTTCCGTCAGTCATTAGCACTTCTTGTAGACCATAGAGCTAAATCCTTCAGGGGATGAAACCAAGTTCAGAGAGTGATGTGTGCCTGCCAATACAAATCTGCTTTTAAGATGAAGAGAAGAGAAACTCTTTTAGTTTCCCATGAAAAAAAAGAAGAAAACAACAACACTGACACTATTTAACAACAAATTAAATAGAATTGATGCTTGTGGAAGTAAGCAAATAACAAACAGACTCCATTTTTCAGGATGGTTGATTTGGCATGCTAAATACTTCAAGAAGAGAAAATTCACTGCCATCTGTAGATCAGTGACTCCAGCAGTCTCATACATATCCACTTACAATTCTGTTTATCTCACAAAGCCTTAAATACAGTTCTTCCTGGTTAAACTGCACCAACCATGTATAAATAAGAACTTCTCCCACAAAAGTACAGCTTCTTTCTATTTTTTTTTCACACCTTGTGTGCTAGAGTCTTCTTATGATTTACATTATTTTTAGCTAAATTTTTTTAGATCGAATCTAAGCAAAATATCGACCTACATAATTGGTCTGATTTTTCATGCATGATCTGACATAAAATTAACTTTTATACATCACTTTTATACATCACTGATTTGAAATTAGCCCTTAAATAGGTTGATAGCTGTCACCTCTTTTGCCCTCTCTTTGAAAATGTTTTCTGCCTCTTCACTTAGAACAATGTACCATCTTCTTAAAAAAAAAAATGCATAAGTTCTTGCTTTCTTTCTGTGAGACCTATTTTAGGATACAAATGTCATAAGAATAAGGCTAAGAGTAAATGTTTCTGTCCAAGCCTGTGTTGCCAAATCTCTGCTTTGGTCTCCTCCTCTCCAGCTGTGTCCCAGTCCAAAGAGCATGTAAGCCCTGGGTGAGCACGAGTGAGTGTCTGTCAGTTGTAACTGCTCTCTGTTTGGTACCTGATGCTCTGCTACTGTTCCTGATAGTACAGATCTAGTTACATTGCTAAATTTATCCAAGGAATGTGAATCTCTTTCCTCAATTTCTTTTTCCTCCATTTTATTTTCCTTATCTTATAAAAGTTTAATCTGAGTGAATAGAATACCAAGAAGTAATAATCTCTGTTGGCAATGCATTACTACCAGCCTCTGGACTAAAAAAAATGGATCTCAAGGGGAAGAATTCTGGTTGTCAGCAGTAAGTGTGATCAGAGAGTCTACAAAAATCTGACAAGACTCATAACAGGAGACTTCTGCTACCCACTTGTAGCACATACAAATGTACAGTGCTTGTGAAAACTATTTCTTGACACTTTAGGTGGTTGCTTCTTAAAATGGATAATTGCAGAGAATGGCACCAGAGGCTATCCTTGCTTAGTTTGAAGTAGTTCACCAGAAAGTTCATTCAAACCACAGCTGTAACTAAACATCATAAAGTTCAACACCCCTGTAGGACAGCAAGTGACACAAGCAGAAAACGTTATAAAAGGAGATTTCAGTTAAAAGAGGGGTCTAATAAAAAGCAACACACCCCATGTGTGTAAGTAAATCAAGTAAAGTCTTCAGAAGTTTGAGAAAATTTTGTAAAAGAAAATAGCGACTGTTTATACCACGACTATTGTATTACTGGATGTAAGCCACTTACAGCTGGCCCTTTGGTATAGAGGATTTGCCAGATCAGAAAGGAAAGGAGTCCAAACTTTTCTGGGCTCTTGAGTCAAGAGAATTTCCCAAAGGGACTGTTCTGGCTGGTGCAAGGAAGAATAGATCAAATCAGATGCAACTTAAAGGAAAAACAGGATCCTGAAATAGTCAAGAGGCAAGACAAAGTTTTAGTTTTTTTCTTTGTTTCTTTTTTTGTATTCTCTTTGCCAGAATTTTGGAAAGCTGGCCAAGAAAAATTGAAGTGTTGCCAAGAAGTGAAAGAGCCAAAGAGGAAGCTAAAGTTTAGGCAGATCTCTAGTGACACTTTTATATTCTTGGCCTTAGGGGAAAGCCTGACTGGTGGAAGCCAAAAGGAGAGCTGTCATGGATTTCCTGAGAGCAAGGCTTGCATACCTTGTCCAGCTCTAAACAAGTTTTATAAATATGCATGCCAAACTGTGTCCTTGGGCACAGGGACAAAAACCTCCTCTTAGCATGACTTGAATTCATGTCTCCAAGTGTAAAGGTTAGACCACTAATAGCTGGTGTCAAAGAGCACCTTCAACCCTTCAGTTGCCAAAGGAAACGAGATATAACAATCAGTAACTCCAGTCACTTTTTAAGCAATATTTACTATTCATGTAATAATACAGTTTCAAGACAAGAATGAGCACCATTTCTACCTTCTCTGCTAAAAGAACTGCAAGGAATTCCTTCTCAAGTATGTGCAAGTATCTTGCAGTTTGTACAGATAGGGAACTTACTCTTTGTTTATGTGCATGTGCTGCTGCTCCACAATTTGCAGAGATACTTCATTATACTTTCACATCCATTTCTTTTCAGAAAGGAGAAATAAGCCTTAATGAGGCTTCTTTTCTCATGGCCAGATTTTTGACTACTTATTCACTGATCAAATTCCATAATGATATGAGCAATCTCAATGAACACAAAAGAATTTATCATGCAAATTGAGTTTCATATTCATTGCTTTAAAGAATTTAAGGTTTAGCAGCTGGAGTTCTGCTTGGTGTCAATCAGACTAGATGTCCACTACAATGTCCACTAGAATGTCCACCACACTGGGGTTGTTGATCTTGCTCAAGTACACTGAATAATTGTCATCTGAAGAAAGAGGACACACAGAGCTACATTTAATGGTACCTAAAAGCAGAACAATTTTAATGCCAGTGGGGTTTAAGAAACTTTTGGTAACTTAGTGGATTGGATTTTTTCAGTTATGACAAGAAAATGGATATTACAATGTCAATCCTAGTAAGAAAGTATTATGTAATAATGTTTATTCTAATAACATTATTTGTTTAAAGTAAATAGTTTATTCCTATAGTCATTGACTTAAGTTAAACTCTAACATGTAAGTGTGGATTTATTTATTTAAATACTACTGCAGCCTGCTATGCATTAGCAGTATTAGCTAAATATTTTTTAAGCATTTATGAATACTCAGTGTATGTGGATAAGTTGTCCAAAAGGAGACATGAACTATATTTCAAGGGAACAAGCACATATGAGAAGTTTTTCAAACCCTGCAACATGATTGACATAATTACTTTTTAAAGCAATAAGAATATATAAATACATATGTTAGCAGACATTATTGTTTTGTTGTCTCAGAAATGTATATCTGGAATTGCCTGTCTAGACCAGAATCTTTATGCTTTGTCAAATTTTTTTCTTAAAATAAATTACTATTTAAAATAGAAAACCATTTTAGTTATGAATCACCAATAAATAAATTTGGTAGGATTTATTTTGATTTAGACATATGATAATTTTCTACAGATTGAAAATATTTTCATTTTATTCACACAATTTTGTACTTGTTTCAACACCTACAATAGGTTTTAAATCTATAAGGGAGAGAAGTGGGTTAGCTAATGCTAAGTGTGTGTATACAAGAGTGTCTGGAGGTCTTCATTCAAATCACGTCAATAACTTTATTTTTCCTTGCTATTTTGCTTTGAATTTGTTATCTGTACAAAGGTGATACTACTTTGTGCATATTATAGGAGATGTGAAGCTGCATTAGAGCTTGATAACACAGAAATTTGCTATTCCTGAATAATTCCACATGAGAATCCATTTGCAAAGTTAATTAAGTTGAAAGTGAATTGCATTTCAAAGTGGAATAACTACTGTATTTAGAAAACACTGTTCCTTAATACAAATAATTTTTTAGCTGGGCTAACATGGTCATTCATTAAGTGTGGAAAAGCAAATCAGGACATTACAGTAACATGTCTTATTCTTATGTGTTCAAAATACCACGTATGAACTAATTTATGAATACCCAGCTGATGCCTACAGGATCTTCTGAGAGTGTCTGCATGCAAATTGTCTTAAGTAGTGGTGTTCTGCTGAAGCAAGATGTATATTTCAGAGGTATTATTCAATTTCTAAGAAGGAGGTTTTATGACAACTTTAAAAGAAATTTTCTCATATTAATGAATATTCCTGTGACATTATCTTAGCCATTTAAAAACAATTCTCTAGTAGCATTATGATGTGGCAAAAACACTTCTTGTCAATTCTGTGGAGATAAACTTGAGAAAAATGTAAATGTTGCCAGCTGGTTTACTATAATGAAGTCAATGACATTATAGGGGTTTATTTGCATCACAGGTTTGATAAAACTTAAAAAACCAAAGCCCTTTCCACAGAGACTGTTGAAATCTCTGTTCATTCAAGGTGCTACCACCTTGGCATGTGTATTGCCATGCATAGGCCTGCATGAAAAGGTTGCATAACCTTTGGGCCAATAACACATTGCAGAAAACTATCTAGCAAATCAATGAGAGTTAAGTTTGTAGATTAATAAAATATTTTCAATAGCATCTAATTTCCATTTAAAAATAAGTCTGACCCAATCATATTGAGTAGCAAATCCCCATATGTGCAACCTATCTGAACCCTTCAACGGACTTTTTTTCCAGATTTCTTTTGTTGCGGCAGGAAGGAGATTTAAACGGTCCTTAGTGGGGTGTGGGGAGCTTCTCCATGTGAAAGTTACTGTGGAATTGACTGGCATGGATTTAAAGCACAAGGGCTATTCTGAAGACGTTATTCATAAATACTTGAAATTAAAGCCTTTGTCCAGTTAATCTTACTGAGATATATATGAAAATGTAGTTTTAACCCATAATAACTGTGTGCAGGAACCTGAGGGAGAAGTGTTGGGTGAAAGACCAAAAATCTTCTGATAGTGGTGGCTTTCCTGAGAGGCAATCACTATCAGTTTGACTCCTGAATTCCCTGTTTGTCCTCACTGGCACAAAACATTGTTCCACACAGTTCCACAGGAAATACCTGCCCAATGCTACTTGGCAGACTGAGAAACTGAGCTAGAAATGGTCCTGGTACCTCCTGGTGTTGAGGCAGTGCTCTGTGCCATGCACCTGGGGTTGTGGTCCCTGGGCTGGGCTGCTGGGAAATGTGGCTGGAGTGGGCTGGGTCAGACTTCCCATAGCAGGATCTCCTGCCATGGCAATTAGAGAATGTGTGGAAAAATGGTGGGTACTTCTGTTTTTCCCTGAGGCAAGCAGCTGGAAAGTGTTCTCAGATCTTGTAAATGTCCAGGGCTGTTTGAGAGTTGATATTATTTTTGGTGTGAAACCTCTCAGTTTTGTGAACACCTACCAGCTTCCCTCTTTTCCAGCAGACAAGATGATCTACCCTGAGTCGGGCCCCTCCATGGGGACAGGTAAGAAGGTTGCAGGTGTCTGAGGTGGATTGCAAGCTGAGTGTGCATGGCATACCCAGGGGCAGAGCTTCTCATGGCTGGCAGTGCCCTGGCCTCTCTCCCTGCTGGAGTCCACAGGCTGTGTGCAAGTAATTGGCGAGAGAAAAGCTGCCCAGCTGGTGAGCTGTGGTGAGTGTAGCAGGCAGCCTGGGATGGAGACCAAGTAAATAGGTGAGACACAAAGGGAGCCACCTCTCACAGCTGCCATTGCCTGGAGCCTGTTTCTTATGTTACTGAAAGAGAAGGGAAACTACATCTTGAGCATATACACCTTGCATTCTAGTATGCAATTTCTTCCTTAGAGACAGAGCAAACAGTATAGAACCATTGGTTTGGGTTTTTTTTTTTTTTTTCATTTTTCCCCCCAGGTATGTTCTTTACAGTCTCTTCCCTTTTATAGGGTCCTACCCTGTAGGATATATATGTCTGGATATTTTAATTCCCTGGGAGAATTAAAGCTGGCAAATTTAATTCCAGGTGAATGGCTGGGTCAGAATAGGGATTTAGGGAACAGTTGCCTCTCAGGATGATTCAGGAGGCTCTAGAGGATTTTGAACCAAATGAGAGATTCAGTGGTTCACAGATGAGTTTGGCATTCACAGCAGATGTAAGTAGAGAATTCAGTGGTGTGACAGAGAAAATTTGAAGAAAACAGGTAAAAAATAACATCTGGCTGCTTGAGCGTGGTTTTGAAACAGAAGGCTCAAGATGGCACTTATTTTTAGCTGACTTATGTAAGAAACTTCAAGAAGAAATGGGAAAGGATTTTTTTGTGAACTTCTGATAGAGAAAACAGGAATGTTGTGACAAGGTGAGGCATTTTCAACTCAGGAATTAGTGGTGGTAGGATGGGTGTTTGGAGGAATGAGGATATGATGATCTTTGCTGTGGCAGGAATCCAGTATTGTAGTGCTTTGAAGACATGGTAATGTCACAGGAGATTTCTAATGTCATTCCAAACTACTCAGGGGGTAAAGAGTCATCCTCAGTGAGAAAAGAGACAGGGCCTTGGATTATTTGTAAGAATTGGGAGTGAGCTCATAGGAAAAATATTTGGGACAGAAGATAGAGGATAATCCCCATGTTTTTACAGTAGCTTGTCTGAAGACCCTTTCTCCTTCCCTACTAATCTTCTTTTTAAACTACTGCTAAAAAGAATTAGCAAGAAGATCAAAACCCAGAATGAAATTTTAAGTTTAGGGAGGTGGAGAAAGTTCAGGTTTAACAGCTCTTGCAGGAGGGTTGTGGGATTTAAAGATCTTCTGGTTTATCCTTCCCTGACCAGGAATCCATATAGAGTTTAGTTTGTGTGGACAGAGAATTTTGGACTGTTTGCCCTTTCACATCCCTCTCTCTGTTTTCTGAAACACAGCACCCCCACACTGTTCTGCAGAAAACTTTTTCCCCTTGCAGACTGTGCAATAACTTAAAAAGTAATCAGTTGAAATACAAACCGAACACCTTTTAACATCTGTCTGTTTCTCTAGGTCAATATTTAAACAAGAAGCCTTGAAACTTCACAGTTCTACTTTGACCTGTAATTTGTATGCCTTAGACTTCATGTTTCTTGGACTTGGAGAGCTCAGACTTTAGAGTGGACACACTGGACCTCCTGCTGCTGAATCTATGCTCTGAAGTGCTGCCTCAGAGGAATTTACTGCATTTGCTGGTTTGCTATTAGGTATTCAACAATTCAGTGACTGCGCTGCACTATAAATGTGTTCAGCATCCTTTGTTCTATGCTTTAGAGAAATGAGATGAGCAAGAGGAAAGTGTGCAGCCCTTGCTTCTAACATTTTTATTGTAGTCTACCTTAACATTTGAAATACCAACACATTGACCTCAGAAGTGGTTCTACTTCCCCACAAACACCCACATGCACACACTACTTCCCCTACTAAAATATTAGAAGGGCAGAAACTCAAATGACCTGTCTCTGAAATCACTGAAGTTGCACAAATTGAGTAATTGCTTGATAGCAGCATCAGAGATGGTACTTGCAAAAACACATCATGAAAGTCAACTGGCAAGCTTATCTTTTACCCCAGGCAGAAGGACTTTTCAAGAGCCAGTTATTGTTTTACTGAAACATTTGGACAATAAGCTTCTAGAAACTGAAGCGTAGGAGGCTCTTTGTTTATACAGAAACCTGATTAGTATTCTTTACACACCATTTATCTGCTGGATCTTGTTGCAGAGCAGTTGACAGGATGTGTTCCTGTGATCGGGCAGGTCTAAAGTGACTTTTCTTTTTCTTTGAAAGGTATAAGTTGTTTTAGAAACTATTCTGCTTTGAATGATGTGAATCAACCAAAAAGTTTATTACTTCAGGAAGTAATAGGATAGTGTTCCTAGTCAGAATTAAGGTTTGTATATCAGATACTTTTTATTTTATATGGACTTGCAAAATGCTTTTTTTCCCCTTTAAATATGAGTGTTAGGATATAAACCATAAATTATGCTTCAACAAAAAGCTTCTATTTTCTGTAGGCATTTAAAAAAAAAAGAGGACAGTTCAGAATCTACTCCTTGAACATCAAAGATTGTACAAAAATTGTACAAAATATAACAAAATAAAATAGGATATTTTGAGTATTTAAAACAAGTGTGTTGGTATTTTAACAGGTTATAGTCTTCCCTATTTGCCAATATTAATCAAATTAATGTTCCTGCATAATTGTCCATGATGCTGGAGTTAAATTTTTTCACGGAAGAGTTTAATCAAGATATTAATTAGTTGTCATTACTTGTCATCTCCTGATGATATTTTCTAGAGGAAGAGGGATAACTCCATTGTTCTATCTAAATTTCAGCTTTGCTAATTGCACTGTGCTTATCTAAATTACACTAGCTGTAGATTCTCATGAATGTGTAGATTTGCTGTTAGTAACTGATATGTTCCATCTTCCATATTTTCATATCTTGCCAAATTGATGTCTAAATGCTGAAGAATGTTTTTGGGCCCAGTCCACCTCATCCTGTTGTTCAGGAAATGGCACCCACCTTCACCCTGTGAAAGTATTTCTACAGTTAATGAGAGAGAGAATAAGGTAAGAGTTATTCCTGTGCTGCACAAATTAAACCCAAGCAGTCATGCAAGGTAATGCGCAGCAACAAAAAAAAAAAAAAAGAAAACAAAATCCATTCTCAACCTAGAAAATTAGTTTAAGGAAAAAAGTTGACAACCAGTTCTGAAAACTGTAAGATATAAAGGTTAATAAATATCCAAAGTAAAATTATGCCTGTAAACTGAATTCCTTCCTCTAAGCAACTGCTTTTAGTTCCCTTATAAATTTGTGTGAAGAAAAAGAAGTAATGCATCAAAAGCCAGGAAAGTAAGCAGGTTACCATCAAGATTAAGACTATTGAATACTGAGAAGGTTGTTTCTTATTTCTAGTGCTCAGAAATGCACACACACACACCCCAATAGAAGCAGTGCACATTTTCTCTTCACATGACCTCTTTTCATCCAAGTGGTCACATCTTTCTATCTGGGTGTGTTGGACAAGATTTTCTAGTAATTTCCTTTCCACACATATAGGTTGGGACCTTTAATTCTCACTTCCTTCATATTTAAAGCATATTTTTTGTCCTTCAGTATGCAATTTTAATACTAATTTAATGAAAAATTTAATATTACATATCTATAATTGTGTAAAAAAAACCTCAACAGTTTTCCAAAGTAAGTAAAAAAGTGATCATGCTGACTAAAACTGTTATATCAGTAAGAGAAAAATATTAGATGGATGGGTTCAATGAGCTTGATATCCCCTCTGTAACTGTGTTACATAATGAGAAACTTTGAACAGATAGCCTGTACCAGCTAGAATGCTTCTATGAAATAATTCCCTTCGAAAATAATAGCAAAATGGTTTAAAGCTACCGCCAGGACACCTTTGCAAACCGTTCCAGTATTCAGGATATTCAGCACAGACCTTTCCCCATTTCTCTGTGGACCTTAGAGAAAATACCAAAGTAAAAGTGCAGAAGCTTCAAGTATCTAGCTGTATGCACATTCAAAAAAAAAAAAAAAAAGATCCACTTTCTCCTCTCTATTCTCAGTGCATGAAGATGACTTTCCAGTAATTGAGAAACCAAACCCAAGAATTGTACTGGTGTTGAGAAAATGTGAGTAGACTCTCTTGAGTCTCTAAAGATCTCTAGAACATTTTTAGGCCCTAAAGAATTATAAGCAGAAATTAAGCTTCTGTGGCTTCCAGGGATTATTTTCTGTAACAATTAATTAAAAAAAAAAAAAAAGAAAAAAAAAAAAAAAAACCAAAACTTTATGTCCTGGAAAACATATCCTTGTTTTCACTAAGCACAAAATTAACATTGCCTGGTCAACAGAATAAAAATTAAAATATATCAGATGTAACACCCTGCAATATAATTTTATTCAACCAGTGAACTAACATGGTTCTTAAACAAAAGTATACTGTGTTGTTTCTAAATAGTTTTATCAGTTTTTGTGTCCTTTTGTACTAAATCTTGAATTAGCTTTGGGAGCCTTTTTCTAATCACTAAGCGTGCCAAACAATTCATGAAAACTCATACATGCACACACGTACACACACTGTCAACACTATAATTGCCCAAGTCAATTCAATTTCGTTGAATTATTTTAGCACCTGCCTATCAACTGTTTCCTTCTGAAAGCCCTGACATTTCCTTCTGTTGTGTTTCACAAGGAAAAAACAAAGCTATAAAGCAGCTTCTTTCCATGCATCTCACTGCCTTATTTTTATGAAGCTCTGGCAAACAAAAGAAATTCCACTTCAAATTTTCTAACATTTCTTCAGAGTCATATCTAAAGCAGAAACCCTTCTATGAGTGACAATGTTGCAAAAATATTAGTAGAGATTTGTACTTTTCTAAGAGAAAAATCTCTCTCAGCCTGAGAGATTGCAACATCCATGGTTTTTCCCTTCTCCAAATGTTCACATACATTAGTGCTTTAAAATCTTATCAAAATTTCAAGTGTTTTGATAACCTACCTCTTTTCCAGAAGCTTGATGATTTTTAGTAACTAAAACTGAAACATTGGGTCTGTGTCTTCTGGGCTTTTTGACCAAAAAAGTGGAAGGGCCTGAATAAAGAAATTGGAAAAAGGACCAAAAGAAGTCACAGGATAAGGCCATTTTCACAGCAGTTCAGTCTTCTGCTGGTTCTGGACTAGGAATTAGTCTATTTCTTCTAACTGGTGAGCTACTGTTTGACTACAGTTCATCCCTAGAGTATTGCTTTGACACAGGGGACTAAATTAAAGTTTGTATAAATAATAATCCTCTCTGCCCCCTTGACCAGTGCTGGCCCAACAAAGTTGGTAAAAACACTTATAAATTCTGGTTCCTATCTTCCAAAGTCCATTTTGTCCAGGTAGTAAGTTACAGTAATTGGAAATGACACAGTTTCACACTACTGGCTTCCAAGTGGAAACAACTATGTTGCAAAATGCTTTAATGTTTATTAACATTTATTCTTTTAAATTTTTATATATATTATATAGTCTGTATTTAAGAAAAACATGCCATTAGTTTGCAATGGGGAAAGAAATATAAAAAGAAATAAGGACTTAATTTTAGGATCTGGACAGTGATAAATGGGCTGTTTGTTACCTGATCCCACATGAAGGAAAAATTTGAACTCATTTAGTTAAAGACATGTCTGTATAGACATAATTACCACTTCTGACAGAGTTCTTAAAGCTCTGTTTTCTTAGCAAAACCATCAGTAGATCAGGTTCTAAGACTTTCATCCTAATGAACCCAAACTGAAAAACAACCCAGGGCTTCCTGTTAAATCTAAGTCATGAAATTCACATTTCATCTATATTTCCATTTCAGTGAAACAACCTACTGTTTCTCTAGAATTATTCCTTTACATAAACAGTCACACCTACTTCGCTTTTTCTTCGTGAACTGAACACTACCAAACCCACATCTCAATGTCTGGTAGTCTGCAGCAGAGATATATTTTAAAGGTAGGGACATGCAGCAAAATGGAACTGAATTAGAGCTACTGAATGGCTCTAATTCAGTTCCATTCATTCCTTCAGTGGAAGGTCTCCCTGACCAGTGTCATACTTTTAGCACTTCTCATCACTGAGCTAATGCATTTTATCTCCCAGCCAGGGCAGGTCAGCTGTGTCAGCTCAGCTGTCAGCATGCAAATTGTTGATCAGGGTAGGACGATAACATTTAGTCACAAGTCCAGAAACTTATTATGAAAATCTGAAAGAAAAATTGCTTTTAAAAAGGAAAATAAACACAGACTATTAATTTAAAAATCTTAAATCGAAACCAGATTTTCCTGACATAAAGGTTATGAATGTCAGCATGACAACCAGATATATGTGGGCTTTTCTGTATGCCATACCCATCCATATTTACACCTTCTTTTTTAAATCTCAATGGAGAAGAGAAGGTATGTGCCTATTTCACCTCAAGCTTCCAAAAGTATCTGTATTTAATAATTGGTTTGAGAATAATAATTACCTTTGCTACAGTATTTGGGATCCTGTTGTGAAGGTTGAGTTCTATAAGATGAAACTCAGCAGTATAACCACATTGTGATATCTCCTCTTTGAGTCTGAACTTATTATTCAGCAGGTTTATGTTGCTGCCAGTGATTTAAAGCCAGGTGCTGCAGCATATTAGAATATTGACGTTTTATGGAATAAATGCAAATCAAACATGAAAGCATAGCTGGCACCTCTGAGTATAAAACATTATGTTGCTGTTAAACTGGCTATAGATACTAGAACAAAACATGTTTGACAGTGAAAAAAAGTCTTTAGGCAATGGAACTGGCACCATGTCAAAGGGAGAATAAAACCATCTTTTTATTCCACATGTTTATTGATCACTGAGGCAAAATTTCTGTAAACAGAATGCATTGACTGCATCAGCCTCTCCCACTCTGTCTTTTCCAACCAAGCCACTGAAATCTTTCAAGCTTGTTGCTTGAAAGCTATGTAAGGCTTCAAAGGAAATGTGGCCCTGGAAACAAGACTTGGGAGGCAGTATTAGAAAAAATCTGACACCCCTGTGTTTATTTTCAAGAGCACTAAGATATATACTCCATAGCTTTTCACTCAAGTTTTGATGATTGAGCTGTTTTGTTGCATTTTGAGTTTAGATAGGATTATATATGAGGTACCCTTGAACAAAGAAGTAACTTTTGACTTTCAATCTGGCTTAATAGTATGGCTTTGCTGTCTCAAGAAGGTAGTGAATCTTATTGCCTACCTGATGCCTTACTATAAAATACCACTCTTTTAAAAATCCATTTAAGTATAATTTTATTAGATTTCTTGTTTTGGTGGGGTGTTCAGAGTCAGGAATGGTCATTAATATGTATCCAGTTTGCACGTGAATATGGTGCACAAAGAGTGAATTAATGCATAGCAGGAGAGGGAAAAGCTGGAGAAGGAGAAAGGCAGGGAGGGGGGGCAGGTGGGCAGAGAGGCTGAGAGAGACAGACACAGAAATCACTTTCAAGGACCAGAACCAGCAGGGTNTCCCTGGAAGGCAGATTCAATCCCTAAATTTAGGATGTGGCTTTAAGATGTTTATTTTAAAATGTTCAAATTTTAACAGGCCTCTGAAAGTCACACAGGTTTAAACCATGTTACATCATCAGACATACCACTGGAATTTTTGTGGTTAATTAACAGGTGATATTACCAGAGGGGAAATTTTAGCGGTATTTTTTT
>WBNO01018697.1:0-45679 GCA_013400575.1 Peucedramus taeniatus
TGCAGTGTGTAACACACACATGAAACACTCAGAGAAACCCACACATGACATATAACACATATAATAACACACACACGCACAGAGCTGTGCAGTGTGTAACACACACATGAAACACTCAGAGAAACCCACACATGACATATAACACATATAATAACACACACACGCACAGAGCTGTGCAGTGTGNACATGAAAAACACCCAGAACCCCCCACATGCCATAACACACACACACACACACACACACACACACATGAAATACACCCAGAACACACACACGCCCCCACACCCCCTCCCAGCCCCACTTTCTCCCCTCACCCCCCAACATCCCGGAGCCCCCCCAAACCCCACGTTACCATCAGCCAGGTGTCGAGGGACCACGCCAAAATTTAGGGGGCAAGGGGGGGGCGGGGGGGGGCAGGGAACGCGCCCAAATTCGGGGAAGGGAACGCGCCCAAATTCGGGGAAGGGAACGCGCCCAGGTTTGGGGGGGCCCTTGGGAAGCGCAGCCCCAGGGATGAGGCGGCCGAGTGGCAGCGCCGCCGCCGCCGCCGCCTTTTTATAGGGCCGGGCAGGTGATGTGCACACACCTGGAAACTCCAGCTCCGGCTTCTTCCTCCTCCCCGCGGGCCGGCACTTCCTTCTGCTCTCCACGTGTGCCTGCCAGCCGGGAATACGGGAGCCTCAGAGCCGCAGAATTTCGGCAGGGAGGTGGGCAGGGGTGTCCCGGTGACACGGGGACGGGCATCCCCCAGGCCCTGCCCGTTGCGTCACCGGCACCGTGAGATCACCGTCGCATTCCCGGGCAGAAATCCCAAATTGGGCAACCCTGGGAAGGGCTCAAGGGTTGCTATCACCCCTCCAGGATGGCCCAGTGGCCTCCAGCAGCACCAGTGGGATACTGGTTTCATGCTGGGAACAAGGTGCAGGGCTGGAGGATGGGAAATTCCAGGGGATGGAGAATCCCAGGGGATGGGAAAACCCAGGGACCCCAAAAATTGTTCTCTGAATGAGAGGGGGCTGGCAGAGGTACCCCAGATGATGCCACCCACTAACACTTCACACCAGTAGGATACTGGTTCCATACTGGGAACAAGGAGCCTGGGAAATCCATCAAGACTCTCAGGGCCCCCAAAGACTGCTCCCTAAATTAGGGGGATTCATCAGAGGGACCCCCTGACAATGCCAGGCAGGGCAGAGCCCCCCAGTCACACACCAGTGGGACACTGGTTTCATACTGGGTGCTCCCCCAGCTCCACGGAGCTGCTCATTCCCCAAAAACCCCCAAAGTGAGGGGTACAGACCCCACCCCCCAATGCAAGGGAGATGCAGAGAAGAGCGGGAAAAGGTAAAATTGGTTATCAAAATATTTTATTTCAGGGAGATCCCTCCAAAAAAAAAAAAAAAAAAAAAAAAAAAAAAAAAAAAAAAAAAAAAAAAAAAAAAAAAAAAAAAAAAAAAAAAAAAAAAAAAAAAAAAAAAAAAAAAAGGAAAAACCGAAGGAATAAAGACCCTCCTGGCAGATGGACACACCCACAACACCTGCAGGGCTCCTGGGCAATCAACTGAACCGATCCCCTGCTCCAAAGAAACACAGGTCACTCCCGAGGGGACTGAGGCAGGAATATATATATATATATTTTTCCCGGGGGAGGAGGGGTGCTGCCAGCAGTTCACAGCAGTTTTCGGCTCTCTCGGCACACGGGACTAGAACTGCATTGCTGAAGACACTCAACACACAGCAGGGCTAACTAGGAGAATACAACTCGAGGCTAGCAAAGAGGAGAGGGGGCACAGGAGAGGCAGGAGCATCCCCCGGGGCTGAGTCCTCTGTGCAGAATTTACAGGGCCCCGGAGCCCTCCTGGAGCCGCTCGTCGCCGGCTTTTCCCGGCCGGACAAAAACTTCCTTAATTTTTTTTTTTTGTTTGTTTTTGTTTTGTGTGTGTGGGTTTGCGTTTTTTTTTTTTGTTTTTTTTTAAAAAGGACCGCGGCCAAAATGAAGACGAGGAACTGCAAAATCCCAAAGGGGCCGCTTTCCCCACTATTTATAAAAACATCAACAGTCACTACGGGCACGGCCCACTATACTTTTCCCGGGATTTTGGCGCGCTTGCGGGCGATGGCGTCTTCCACTGCCTTGAGCTGCTTCAGGAGCTCCTCCCGCCGGGACAGGGTGCTGGATTTGCTGCCCTTGGCAGCTGCAGGGCCCGGCTCCGAGCCCTTGCCCGGCACGCTCGTGACTTTGCTGGAGCTCTTGGATTGAGGGGACAGCTGGCGTTTCCTGCAGGGAGAGGGGAGGTGGTGAGAGGAGCTGGGGATGTCTCCAGTCCAAGAGCAAGTGCGCTGAGCCCTGCTGGCCACACTAAAATCATGGTTTTAAGGTCCTTTCCCACACTAATTTCGTCTCTTTCCATGGACAGGGACACCTTCACATTCCCAGGGTGCTCCAGCCTGGCCTGGGACACTGCCAGGATCCAGGGGCAGCCACAGCTGCTCTGGGCACCTGTGCCAGGGCTTGCCCACCTCACAGGGAAGGATTTCTCCCTGATTTCTGAATTAGGAAGTGCCACATCTTACACATTGGCTCCAGGAGCAGGTGGGAGAAAAGAGGTTGGAGACAGGAAGAGGACTTGGGTTGAAAACTGGCTTAAACAGTAAAAAAATCAGCTATTCCACGGGGATGCCCAGATTCCCAGGATTAAACTCAGTGCCAGCTCGTGGCTGCAGTGAGCAAATCCCTGTGAGACCCAGAGGGGAGAGCAGCCCTGGAGCATCCCCTCAATCCCAAATCCTTCAGCCCCTTCCCTGTGATATTTTTTCCCAGAGATCCTTGGAGAGGATCCACAACCCTCGAGGCCCCAGAGCCACACACCCAGTCCTGCACTGGGATGTTCCCAGCACTGCAGCAGGCACAGCCTGCCAGGAATTTGGCATTCACCTGGCACCTGCATGAGAAGGTGCAAAGCCAGGGCTGTCACTGCTCTGTCCCATGCAGGGGACACATCTGAATATGACACAGCAGCAAGGGGAGCAGCTGAGGGTGTGCCAGGCTGGGAAAAGGGGAATCAGGTGCCAGGAGGAGCTGGGCATGGGGGGAAGAGGGTGCACTCATTAACACCGTGCTAATGAGCTGCAGGGCCACTGGCTGAGCTCACTCCTGACCCACTTGGCTCCTGGTGCTCCTGCTCTTCTCCCAGCTGGAATGGCCCAGCTGGAGGCTCTGCACGAAGCCCTGGCACCCCTGGCACCTGCCCAGGCAGCTCCGCGTCCTTCCTTGTGCTGTGCTCCATGGCAACTACCGGCCTGGAGAGCCTGGAGAGCCTGGGAGCAGGGCTGGAGCCCTGGAGGAGCAGGGCTGGAGCCCCTGGAGGGCTGTGAGGCCCAGCAGAAGCAGCAGCACTCACCTGTCTGCCTGTGCAGGGGAAGGTTTTGGGTTCTGGCCCCGCTGCCGTTCCTGTTTGGGGGACGAGAGTCTCCCAGTCGCCTTCCTATCGCGGGAGCCTGGCGGGAGAGCAAAAGGACATTCCTTCATTTTCCTGCTGGGCACCAAGGCACAGGCCACCCCCTACCTGCACTGATTGACCACATCGTGCCAAAAAAAAAAGCCAAGTCCAGCAGCAGCTGGAAAAACCTCACTGTGTGCCCCCTGCACCTCCGGGGGAGCCGAGAAGCCAGGCAGGGCTGTGCACCTGTACACACCACCTGCCATGGGCCCTTGCTCACTCTCCAGCTGCTGGGATAAGGCTTTTCCATGGCATTTTGTGCCTGCAGAGCTGCTGGCTCTGCCCAGGCGGGTCACAGGGTGTATTGGCCCCAGCAGTGACAGGTGAGGGCAGCTCTGCTGCTTTCGGAGCCAGCGGGGCCTCCCCCGAGGCAGCAGCACCCCCGTGTTTGTTGAGCACGGCTCAGCTGCCAGGCCCTGCCCCAACAGAGCTGCCCTGGGCACTCAGGGATGCTGGGGAGCAGCTGGGTTATCACAGGAACTGAGAGGGAATTCTGCCTGGAAGGCAGCCTGTGGAGGTGCTGCCCTGCACTGACCTCAGCAGGAGCAGCAGCTCAGGCAGCAAAGGTGCCCAGTCCCCGTGGCAGCAGCCCCTGTGTGTGCCAGGGCATCCCCCTGCCCCTGAGGATGGGACTGGGACAGCCTCAGCCCACAGGTGCAGGTCACAGAGCAGGTGACACACTCAGCCACCACCAGTTTGGTGCTGGGATGCCGAGGGGCTCGGTCCCAGCTCAGCCAAGGGCACCTTTGCCATTGGATTTGGGGCTCCATGGCTTGGACTCCCCATCCCTGGAAATGTCCAAGGCCAGGCTGGATGGGGCTTGGAGCAACCTGGGATAGTGGAAGGTGTCCCTGATCTTCAGTCCCTTCCAGCCCAAACCAATCTGTGCTTTTATGATTTGCTCCAGCTGAAACATTGCTTTTTAACAAAAAGCAGAGGGTGACATCAGTGTCTCTCTAGAAAGTCTGCTGGCCTGGCCCTGCCACTCGTGTGTGAACCAGACCCCAGTGAACTTCAACCTCGGGCAGTCCCTTGCAGGCTGCCCTTGCAGGAGGTGAATGTTGCAGGTTATTAGCACAGACCTACTGCTGGCTGGCACCCAGAGTCAACAAGATCCACCTACAGCTGAGCCACCAGGGAAAACAACATCACGTGGCAGCTCCAGCGTCACCAGCAGCCACCTCTGGCTGCCAACTCCCCCCCACCCCCTCTGCCTCTTGGCAGCCACAGCAGAGGCTGCAGGGTGGCACTGAGGTCCCTGTCTGTGGCTGCCAGCTCGGTTTCCTGTGCTGTTCCTGCTGCTGGGGAGGACTGAGGCCCAGGAGAACACTTGGAAAGCCCAGGTCTTTCTAAACATGCAGGGCAGAGCGGGTTGTGTCACCCAGAGGTGGGGCAATCAGCTCATTTCCCAGGCTGGCTGATGCAGGCAGGGATGGATTGCATCCCTCCTCCAGCCCTTTCGAAGCACCAGCCTGGCTGGCAGGGACAGCTCCCCCGGGAAAACTCCGGGATGCACCAAAGGAAACTCCTGTGACTCAGAATCCTGGAATGGCTGAGGTTTGGAAGTGATCTTTGGGATCATCCAACCCAACCTTTAGCCCAGCACCACCATGGTCACCACTAGCCATGTCCCCAAGTGCCACATCCACAGGTTTACGGAACACTTCCAGGGATGGGGACTCCCCCCTGACAGTCTGTTCCAATCCTTTCTTTCCTAATTTCCAACCTAAACCTGATTTCCACAGCCACATCCAAGGCCAGCAGCAGCGAGCAGGAGGCTGTGGGGTGGATGTGCAGGTGAGAGCTCTGTGTCTCCAAATCCAAAAGGTTATTTTTTTGGAAAAGACTTACAATGGAGTCACAGTGGGCACAATGTGCCCCTGGGACAGTGTGGCAAGGCTGGCACTGGCCAGAGCCTCAGCTCTGCTGTGTTTTTGCAGCAGGATGGTCAATACCCCCCCATTATCTGGTGGCAATCCCACTCTGAGGTTTTGGGATGACTGCCAAGGATCTTTCCAGCCGTTGGGAAGCAGAGCCCAGGCTGGAGGATGCCTCACCTCTGTCAGGTGACAGGTTGGCCCGTTTGGCTGGAGGAGAGGTTGGCCTCTCTTTGTCTGCTGGCTCGTATCTCTTCCTGCTTCCTTTGTCAGCTGCCTGCAATGGAATTAAAACAATGGAGCTGAGCAGCCACTTCCCTCTGCAGAGGGAAACAGGCACAGCCATTCCCTGGGATGTGCTGCCTGGCTCCTGCAAACACCTTTCCCAATAAACTCTGCACACACCATCCCTAAATCCACCTAATTCCCAACCACCAGGAGCCAACAGCAACACCCCCCTGCACTGGGGTTAAGGCTGTACTAATTTCAGAATAGGAACAGGAAAACAGCAGCTTTTTGGGATGTTGTTTTTTCCAGCAGCACCAAGGATAGCAGATGTGAAGGAGGCATGTGGAGCCGTGCCTTTTCCAGGCTGTCATGTGTCACTGCACACTCCTCCCTCCAGAGCAGCTTCCTGCCTCTGATAAAGCCTCCTCACGTCAGAGCACAGGGAAGTAGAGAAATCTGCAACCTCAGACTGCACCGGGGAATTTGGGCTGGCAGAGCAAAATATCAAAAACAGGAACCTGCCCACGTGATGGGGCCAACACCCTGCCCCAGCAGCAAACCCCACGAGGCCCAACTCCCCCACACGAGCTGCGGGTTGGGATCCGCGCCGAGGGCTCCAAACCGGGGCAGCGGCATCAGAGCGGAGGGGAAGAGCCAGGGGGGCACCCCAGGAGCTCACCTGCCCCTTCCTTCTCCCTCTGGACTCTGTGCCTGGCTGTTCCCAGCCCGCTCTGGTGGCACAGGAAGAGCTCCCTGAGCATCTCCCAGTGGGAAAGGCCCCGGCACACGCGGGACCTTCGAGCAAGCGGGGAAGAGCCTGGAAGCTGCAGCAGGAATGTGCCCCAGGGAAGCCGCCAACACAGCCCCAAAGTGAAGCCACCACAGGGTGTGTGCTGCCAGACTGGTTCTGTGTGCTGCCCTCCAAGCCAGCCCCAGACCTTCCTGGCTGAGCTCATCCCAACAGTGCTGAGCCCAAAGCTCCCCTCCCGCCGGGATCCATCCCCCTGCCCACTCCTGTTGGGATCCAGCTCCTCTCCTGCTGGGATCCATCCCCCCTCCCACTCCTGTTGGGATCCAGCTCCTCTCCTGCTGGGATCCATCCCCCCTCCTGCCAGGATCCATCCCCCCATTCCTGCCGGGATCCATCCCCCTGAGGCCCCCAGGAGCAGGGAATCCCATCCTCCAGGGATTCCCACCTTGTTCAGGAGCGTCAGTTTGATCTCCTTGTGCCCGCTGAAGCCGCCCTGCTGCGCCTGGGGGGCCGAGGGCTGCTGGCCCTGGGGCAGCTGCTGGGATTTGCTTCCTGGGGTGGGCTTGGCTGATTTCAGGAGCTGAGCAGGCACATCCCGTTTCCTCTTCTCCTCTTTTGCACTGTCCTCTTTTTTTGACTTTCCTGTTGAAAGCAGAGAGCACAAGTGGTGACTTGGGAATGATTCCTGTTGCCTGCTCTCCCTTTGAGCAAGAGGACACTGCTCGAGGGATGGAAGAGCCCACAGCAGTTAACTCAGCTCGTGGGCACGAGGCTAAGGGATTCAGGAAACCAGCATTTCCACAGAGAGCAAAAGGCAAAGAACTTTTGCCACAGACTCTGCCATGGTCTGGAACGAGCAGAGGAGGAGTAAAGTGATACTGGAGTTGTCCAGATTTACGTCACCATCCAAGGGTGAAGGAGAATGGGAGAGGCAGAACTGCCAGGCAGGAAAAGGGATGAGACAGCCAGAGGCACAGGGATGGAAGGATGTGGATGTAAATTTGCTCCACAGCCTCCCTTCTCCACAGGACCTCTGACTCCTGTGTCGCCTCTGCTCAAGGATCTTCCTGGAGCCCACAGTACTCCCAGGGAAGGATCTCTGCTCCTCCCTTCTTCTCCAAAGACTCCCATGAGGAATACAACCCCAGGCAAGCAGGTGCCTGTACCTTTCTTCTGCTGGGCCGGGGTGGGGGAGCGGGAGCTGGCCGAGGACACGGGGCTGGCCAGGTCTGCGTACATGTCCTCGGAGTCGGCGCTGCGCACGGAGCTGCTGCTGGACGAGGCACTGGACACGGAGGAGACGCTGCTCACGCTCAGGGACCTGCCAAAACCAACAGCTCATCAGGCCCAGCAAGGCAACGAGGCCTTTCTGCATTTCCCTGCACGGCTGGATGCTGGGAAGCTCCACAGGCAGTGACATGCAAAGGCCGTGTGTCCTGGGGTGCTGCTGCTATGAAAAATCCCAAAGCTGTCAGGTGCAGGCCTAGAAAGTAATGATTATTTATAGGCAGGATTAAGGCAATGTGTAAACAGGTCACTGTTTGCCCAGGAAAACAGGGAGTGAAAGCAGGGAGTGCACTGGCACATCCAGGTCAGTGTTACAGCTCAGGGCAAGGTTCCCTGGCAGTTTCTGCTGCTGGCACACATCCACTGTCATGACTGATAACGACAGGGAGATGCCTCCAAGATGGAAATCTCCTGCCAGGGCCTATCCCAGGAAGTGTTCAAGCCAGGCTGGCCAGGGTTGGAACAACCTGGTCTAGTGGAAGGTGGCAGAGAGTTGGACTGGATGAGCTTTAAGCTCCTCTCCAAGCCAAACCATCCCACTCCATGAATATTCAGGCAGCCTCTCCAGCCTGTTCCACGACCTGCCCTGCCAGCAAGGCCCAGGCTCCCTGGCTGGAAGCTGCATTGGGATGACTGAAGGGGCTGTGGCAGCTTCAAGCACAGACCAACCCTCTGCAGCCTCTATCCCTGGCACCAGGAGCTGAGTTCTGAGAGGTTTCATGGATTGTTCCAACAGCACCAGGATGAGCCAGGAACTCCTCCAGGCCACCAGGCTGGCCTGCTGTGGGCACACAGTGCATTTGCCACGTTTCCCCCTTCCCACAGGAGCAGCACAGGCAGCCCCAGTGTGCTCACACTTCCCATCCGTGCCCTGGTGCTCTCTGAAGCTCTTGCATCACCCCAGGCTGAGCTGATGAACGTGACAAGCACGGGGTAAACAAGCCGGGATTTCCGTAAAATAACGCGGATGTTGAACCTTGGAGTTCACAGATGGGAATTTGCAGTGCTCAGTGCCAAATCCTGCTCCATCCACTGGCTTTACACCACAGGACTACTCTTACACCTGTGTGCCAGGGAAGTGTTGTGTTTCAAGGCTCTGCCTGTGAGGATTCAGGGAATCCTCTGTGTGAGGAGATGAAGGAATGACTCGAGAGTGGTTTGTTTTTCTTTGCTGGAAGGAGTTTGTTGTTTACACATCCCACAGAGCAACAGACTTGGAACTGTTCACTTGGGGCTAAACACAAAGGAACTGGACCTGCAACTTTGCCAGCAAAGGGAAAATATCATTAGCTGGGCCTTTCAGGGATTTTCTGACCTACCTCTCTTGACAGGCCAAGCATCTCCCCTAAGGAAATGCAGGAACCAGAGGCAGGAGAGGCTCAGGAGAGCCAATCTCCATAGCCTGGAACTGCTCATTTGTAGTTTAATTAGGATGTGGGATCACCCTGGCCAGAAGGAGTTGTTCTGCTCACCATTTAGGTTAAATGGGTACTTGGACACATGGGAGAGGATTATTTCCTTGAATAAACCACAAGGGAATATCAGGGAATCATGGAAAGGTTTGAGCTGGAAGGGACCTTGAAGACCATCCAGTTCCGAGCCCAACGCCTCCCAAAAGAGCAGGTTGCACCAAGTCCTGTCCAAATTGGCCTTGGGCACTTCTAGGGATGGGGCAGCCACAGCTTCTCTGGGCACCCTGTGCCAGGGCCTCCCCACCCTCACAGGGAAGCATTTTTCCCAAATATCCCATCTAAATATGCCCCCTATCAGTTTAAGGCCATTATATGTTGTTCTATTACTCTATGCCCTCTCCAACACTGCATTCCCATCACAATTCAGGATTTGGGATCTGTGGCACAAACCCAACCTTGTCCCACCTCCCAGGCAGCTGCAGCTGGTGCTGCTGGAGAGCTTCCACTGCAAGAAACCAAACCTGTGAACAACAGTCACAACCTCTGCTGGTAAATAAAGGTCACAAAGGCTCAGGGCTGTACCTGGATTTCCTTGAGCCAGAGGGAGAGTGGGAGACTGAGGCAGAGGATGATCTGGAATGAGATCTGGAGAGAGACCGGGACAAGGACCTCGATCGGGAGCTGGACCCGCTGTAGCTGCTGGCACTGCCACTGATGCTGCCACTGATGGTCCTCCTGCAAGGCAGCAAACACCCCTCCCACAATGAGAACTGTGATGGCAAACAGAGAGAGGGGAGGAAACCCCTCAAGAGAAAAGCAGAGATTTGCTCAGCACCCTCTGACTGACACCCAGCCCTCCCTGAGGGGCGATCGGCCCCTTCCACAACTTCTCCCAGTTATGTGCTGGGAATCATGTTCTGTGGTGAGGAATATCCCTGGGAATGATGTTCTGTGGTGAGGAATATCCCTGGGAATGATGTTCTGTGGTGAGGAATATCCCTGGGAATGATGTTCTGTGGTGAGGAATATCCCTGGGAATGATGCTCTGTGGTGAGGAATATCCCTGGGAATGATGTTCTGTGGTGGGGAATATCCTTGTGGTCAGTGTGCACCAGCTGCTGACCCTCCACCACACCAGATCTGTGTGGCACCAAACAGATCCCACACATTCCTTTTTCCTCTCTCTGCCACCTCCACAAGCAGCAGCTCTCAAAAATGCCTTTTTCCCCACTCCCACCCTGATTTTGCCACATTTCTTGTATTCCACCCCCTCCATCCTCCCCAGGCAGGAGCCACTCGTGGCAAATCAGGACCATTCCAGCCCAGCTCTCTTCCCCTTTTTCTCCCCGCCCCAGGAGATGGATTTCTCCCTGAACATCAGGACTCTGGGATTTGCTGGATCTTCCAGGAGACAGAAACCTGGGATTTGCTGGATCTCCCATGAGATCAAGGCTCACTCCACCCCCCCATATCCCTCACCTCCTGGGTGGAGTCCTCGTCTGCCGTTCCTTCCTCCTGGCTTCCCGATTATCCCCGGCCTTGGCTGGCTCCGGGGCTGCTGCTGGAATTTTCGTGAGTGGCTGAGGGACTGGGAGGGCAGTGAGTTTCTTCACAGATTTCTCCCTGGTAAAATGACAATTTTCAGGTGTGTGATCCCAGGGGGTGGGCACAGAGCACAGACATCCTCAGAAATGATGTGCTCAGGTTTGTTGTTGTTTAATATTCTAGAGATTATGGAATCCTGGGATGGGTTTGGGCTGGAAGGGACTTTAAAAATCATCCCACTCAACTGCATTCCATGGGACATCTTCCACCATCCCAGGTTACTCCAAACCTCATCCAACCTGGCCCTGATGTGATTCCTGAAGCTACAAACACTTGGCTGTTTCACCAAAACACAAACACCACGAATTTCCCTAAAGGAATTTATTCCCCATATGCTCAATCAATTCATCTTTTCAGAGACAAATTACTGTACAACAGCCAATTCTGGAGATATTTGACTTGTAAATTAACTCCTGAAGCAGACTGAGTGGAAATGTTGTTTCTTATCCACTTAATTCCATCATTTTTATCCCAGACACTTACACCTGCCTAAAATCTGCCAGTCAAGCTTCAGAATGAAATGTGCACAGTTAATGCAAAAATTCTCTTTTTAACTCCAGCACACACATCAGGAGGATGCAAAACAGGCTGTGTGTGTCTGGGTCTGAGCCTTGGCTCGTGTTCCCTGTGGAAAACTGGATGGGAGCACCACTGTGTTACCCAACACCCACTGCAGGAGATGGGAATGGCTCTGGCTCCTCAGAGCTGCCCCATTCAGGGCTCAGAGCACTCCAACCTCTGCTCTGGCAGCTGGACACTGCTCCAAGTATGATCCTGGAATGGTCTGGGTTGGAAACACCTTGAAGATCATATTCCAACTCCTGCCATGGCAGGGACACCCTCCAGTAGCCCAGGGTGCTCCAAGCCCTGTCCAGCCTGGCCTTGGGCACTGCCAGGGATCCAGGGGCAGCCACAGCTGCTCTGGGCACCTGTGCCAGGGCCTCCCCTCCCTCACAGGGAAGGATTTCTCCCTGATATCCCATCTAACCCTGCCCTCTGGCAGTGGGAAGCCATTCCCTGTATCCTGTCCCTCCATCCCTTGTCCACACCCCCCTCAGGCCCTGGAGCATCCCAGCACTGGTTTCACTCCCCCCAGCTGGGCAGGAGGTGCTGTCTGCACACACACACTGGCAATTCCTCCTCCTGCTGTGCTCAATACCTGCAGTTATCCCCTGCTGAACACAGGATTAAGCCCATGGCACGTTCTCCAGTGCCAATAATCCCTGTGCTGGGGCAGGCTGCCCTGGTGTCACCAAACCAGCACTGCCAGGAGCATTGGGAGGGAGCAGAGGGCCTGGGAGGGCTGAGCCCCAAGTGGAGGGGGAAAAACCCCAAAAGGCAGGATAACAAGGGACAAGAATTGTGGCAAAGGGGATTGTCCTAAATTCTGGAGAATTGAGGGGGATTCCCATGGTGTCATTTATTTGCAGGTCAGCTTAGAAGAGGTGACATCACTACAGTGTTGTGTCACCCTCCCATGTCCCCGTAATTTGCCACTGCAGGGTTTGTGAAATAGCAATTTCAGGAATTTAAAAGAGCAGTAGGGCTGTCAGAATGTGCCAAACCCAGCTGCAGAGAGCTCCAGTCCTGTTTTCATCCATCTCCAGCGTGAAAAGTTGATGAGGCTGAACCATTTCTTTATTCTGAGGCTGTGGATTAACCAAAGCCACAACAGAGGAAGGAACTTAAACTTTCTTATAGCTCCTATTATGTAGATTTAGATGATACAAATATATCTGCACACACAGAATGCTCCAGCAGTAAATCATGTGTTTAAACACTTGTATACAGGTAATATTTAAGGATACTTGCACAGTTTAACTTGGATTTAATTAGTAAAATTGTCATTATTTAATTAAATTTGCCAAGCTAAAAACCCTGCAATAAAGGTTGTATTTTGCATCTTTCACTTCTTTCTTAAACTCAATCAGGTTTAGAATCCCAGAATGGTTTGGATGGGAAGGGACCTCAAAGCTCCTGTTCCACTCCCTGCCAAGGGACACCTTCCACCACCCCAGGCTGCTCCAAGCCCCTCCAACCCTGGACACTTCCAGGGATCCAGGGCCTGCCCACCCTGACAGGAACAATTCTTCCTCAATATTCCATCTAATAAGGCCCCTGAAGGTCAGAAGGGCTTGTCTGGACTCTCATCCAGAGGAATCTGGATCCTTACCCTTTCCCAGGAGGTGGCAATAATTCCCCTTTAGCCTTGGCCAGTGGCTTGTGAGGAGATGGTGTTGGAGAAGGAGAGGGAGAAGATGAGAAGGACCTTGACCTGGAAAGGAAGGAGACATCACTCAGCTCAGCTCTGGGATTGCAGGAGCTTGTCCTGGCTCCCAGGGCATTCAGCCACCACTCCCCCCTCCCCAGGAACCTGTCCTGAGCTTCTCCTGCTTTTATATTTGGACTCCATGTAACAAAACTTAACTTCTGTCACCAGACAGTGGGAAAAGTAGGAAAGAGAATTAAAAATAGGATCAGCTAGAAGAGAGGCACTCCAGATATTCCACAGCACACCTGAGGCTGTCTCCATCTCTCCATCCTCTCTATTCTCTCCTTAGGGAGAACACACAGGAAAATAAGGAGGATTTTGAGTTTTATGTTCATCACTTTATGTCCTGTAACTCCTAGAGCAGTTCACCCTTTAAACAGCAACAAAACCAAAAGAAACTTGAGAGAAAGACAAAAAATTCACCTAAAGCTAATCTGTAATTTCTGGAACCCAAGGAGCAGCATGAAGTGGTGCATCCCAAAGGTGACAATCAAGGGCAGGAGCTGTTTCCTGAGCCCCTGAGCACACACCACGTGCTGCTGTCGGGGTGATTCACCCCAGTGCCAAGACTGGAAGTGCCTTTGTTGCACCCCAGTGCCTCAGCAGCCTGACCCCTGTGTGACAGCTCCTCTGGGGACAGCTGGGCACAGGGTGTTCCTCCCTCTGTCACCTCAGGGAGAGGCAGACAAGGGTGTCACCCACACTGGCACTGTCCTGCCTGGAGCATGGATGGATGGGGAAGCTCATTCTGTTTCCCAGGTGGAATCAGCTCCCAGCTGAGCTTTTCCTAGGAGAAAGCAGTCCCAGAAGTGACAGAGTGTGTTCTGCCATCACCTGTGGGATCTGCTCTGGGTACCTGTGCGGCTTCAGCTTTTATCTAAGGAGCCAGTTCTCCTACTATAGGTATTGCAGACTTGGGAAACTGTCTGCAGGGGCAAGGAAGTTGCAGAGGAACAAATCTTAATCAGCATGGGACATTGGATTGCTACTTTGAAGTGTCAGGACTATCACAAGTCACAACTGCTTTAATAAAGAAACGGGATTTGCCTCTCGAAATAGAAACCCCAGCGCCACAGAAAAGAGAATCTGCTGAACTTCTTCCAATCAGAAAATGCAAATGATGGGAATGTTAATCCACCACAGGGATGGGAGAGAGCCCAGCCACAACAGCACTGCAGCTGTGGGTGGGAGCACTGGGGAGAGGAGGGGGTGGCTGACAGATCTCCTTCAGCCAACAACCACAGCCTCGCTCGCTCAGCGAAGGGCTTGGAACGGTTCCTTTTAACAGAGCAAAAAGGAACTGCCAGGAAGCATTTGGAAACCATCCCACCACTGGTTCCCAGCCCCAGGAGCCACTACCTGGACCTGCTGCCTGAGAAAGAGCTGTGCCTGGAGGAGCGACTGGAGTAGGAGCTGTAGGAGGAGGACCTGGAGCGCGAGCGGGAGGAGCCGGACCCGGAGTAGGTGGATGAACGAGAAGAGGACCTGGAAGAGAAATGTTAAAATTCAGAGCTTCCTGAAAGGAAATATTAAAATTCAGAGGGTCCTGAAAAGCCCCCAAGGTTTTGTTTCAAAATTTACAGCGTTTCCTCAAATCCTCTTTTTCTTTTAGGGAGGATCCTGTTGTTTCTTCTCTCTTTGCACCCTTATACAAGCCTCCCTTCCTTTAATTACTGATGTTCCATCCTTTTTGGGAACTGCTTCCACAAATTTTGTGCCTTTTCACTGGACAATCCCTCAACAGATCACCTGCCTGGGTGCAGTGACCCCAGCAGGAAAATCTCCTTCAGGAGGGCTCTGCCTTTCAGATATCTATCTCCAATTTAACCTGTTCCTCATTCCTCCTGGATATTTTCCCCCTCTTTCAGGAGCTTCAAGTTCAAGAATTTAAAGGAAATGGATCCAGTTTGTGCCTCAAGGCTCCCAGATTCAGGGAGTTTCTTTCTTAAAGGTGGTTTTTATCTTATTTTACACCATTGGATGCCAAGCCCCATTCCAGCCCTCCAAGGCTCTGTCAAACCTCCACAATCCCAGTTCTCCCAGCTAATTGTCCAATTATAGGTTTAGGTTATGAGGTCTCCTCCTTCTTGATTCCTCTCCTTGGTCTACTGTTGTTTGTGCTCTTGGGCCTGAGATTTGGATAATTTCTTCTTGGTCCTCAGCTGGAGAAGGAATTGTTTTGTCTCCCTGCTCTGTGAGGAGAGCTCACCCATAATATGAAGCCCAGACCTATCGGTGTTATTTTGGCCTGACTGATGGGAAGAACAATGCTCTGACTCCATGTTGTCAGAAGGCTAATTTATTACTTATTTATAATATATTATATTAAAGAAAACTATACTAAACTGTACTAAAGAATAGAGAGAAGATACATAGAGAATGCTAAAGAGATAATAAGGAAACTTGTGACTGTCTCAGACACTGGACACAGCTTTGGCTCTACCTGAGCAATGGAGTTAAACAACCATCACCAGAATCCATCACCAAACCCCTTGAGGTGAACAATCTTCCCAAGACACTCCACACGTGCAGAACACAGGAGCAGCGAACCCAGATCAGAACTGCTTTCTCCTCTCTCAGGCTCCTCACCGCCTGGCCCAGAAAACCCTCGGGAAAAGCCGTGCCCCGCTTTGCTCCGCGAAGAGAAACGCGGCCGCGCGGACCCACGAAAGCAGCAGAGACCCCGCAAACGGAAAATCCGACCCCGAGGCAGCGCGGGGCTCACCTGGAGGAGCCGGAGGCGGACGCCGAGGACGCCGAGGTTTTGCGGCGCCGGCGAGCCCGGCTGGGGGACACCGACACCCCCAGCTTCTTCTTGGGGGACTTGGACCGGCGCCAGGGGTCCTTCCACTCGTCCGCCCGCTTGGACGGGGCGCTGCCCAGGGCCGCCGCCTCCTTGTCCTTCTTGGGAGCCTCGGGCTGGCGGCTGCAAAACACGGACAGGGAGATGCTCAGCGCCGGGGCTGGGGGACACAGGGCAGCGCTCAAGGGACGGGAGCAGCCAGAAACGGGACCGGGGAATGATACAGGAGAGGATGGGATGGGATGGGATGGGATGGGATGGGATGGGATGGGATGGGATGGGATGGGGCCAAGCTGGCTGCAGGCACCAGCCCTGTGGCCCAGCTCTGCCACTCACCCTTCTGCGGTAGCTGGAAGTGCTGCACCTCTTCAGGCTGCTGTGCTGGAGCAGCTCCAGGGTCTTCTTTATTCTCCTCCTTTGCCCAGACCAGCTTGGGCGCGCTCGCAGGTCTGTGCTCTAGGTCACTGCCTGGATTCATGGCTACTTGCGGAAGAAAATGACTCGGGAAAGGTTTGAGTCAGCAAGTGCTGCAGCTGTGCCTTGAAGGCACCTGCAAGAGTGTAGTCTTGGCAAGGTCACAGGACAGCAAGTCCTGCACTCAGGTCTCGAGGGCTCCAGCCACAAGGACAGGAGACTCCTCGTCAAGGACCGTGCTCAACAAATGCCACGGTCTGCCCTCGTGGGCAACCGCAGGAGTAACGCCTCGGGAAANTATAAATAATATATATTAATATACATAGTTAATATATATTAATATACTGGCAATAATATATCAATACAGTATATATTATACAATGATATAATGATAATATATTAATATAGCAATTAACAATACTATCAATATATTGATTAATAATATAATTAATTAATATACTATAATAAAATGTAAAAACATACACGGTCATGGAAGAATCCCCAAATTCATGCCTTAGATGAACTGCTTACAGCTCCCAACCTCCCCAGTGGGATTCCTGCAGCATTTTGGGCTGGTAAATGTCAGAAGAACTCTGAGTTTGTGAGCCAGTGACAAAGCAGTGCTGCTCTGTAAACCAACAAACCAGGATTTTGGGAACTCCTTTGTCCCTCTGAGCACTCTGTGAGCTCCTGGCTGATTCCAGGCCCAGCTCTTGGCTCCAAGGGATGGCCACAAGCAGGAGGGGAGGGAAAGGGAATTCTGCTCCTCCCTGGAGCAGCACGGAGCTGGGGCAGTGGAGAGGAGCCTCCAGCAAGGCTGGGTTCCTCTGCCAGGACACCCCAGGGGCTGTCCCAGGCCAAGGCCCAGTGACCTCCTTCCACCCTTGCACAGGGGACACTTCCCTCCCCCTGGCCATAAACCAGGCTGGGTTAATCCTGGCTCATTCTCTGGGTGCTCAAACACCCCCAAACGAGGTGCCCAGCCAGGCCTCACTCTCCATCTGCTCCCTTCCCTTTTCAGGGCCCTACTTTCATTTCCCTTTTTTTAGTTCTCCCCGTTTCTTTTCTCCTCTCCAACCCTCTGAAAATAATTCAGGGCCAGCTTTTCAGCACCTGCACCAGACACTTCCTTAAGTGCTCCAGGATGAGTTTCTTGAGGCTTTATTACCTCTCTTATCTCTGGATGATTTAACCTGGATTTTTTCCTTGCCCTTGCTCTGAACTGCACTCAACTCCTCAATTACCTGCTTCTAACCTTCTCCCTGGGGTTTCAGGTAGAGTTTGTGAGGGATTAAAGCTTTCTGAAGCCTCTTGTACTCACCAAATTAGCAGGACAATGATGCATTTATTCCTTTCCTCAAACCAGTGAGTTCCCAGGGAATTTGGGGAAGGAAAGGCCCCCTGGGTTCAGCCAGTACCACCCCATTACTCACACCACTGAAGCAACCACTCCCCACACAACTTCCTCTACCTTTTTGAGATAAAAAAGCCACCTCCAAGTTTTCTAATAATTTCCAGGCACACTTCAACAAACCCCAGCATAATGAAAGCTCTTGGTCAGGAGCCTGTCCTTTGAAGACTTCACACCTCACAGAAGCCTCATCCCTTCCTTTTTGGCAGAGTTTCCTCATCCCCAGCCCAGGACTGGGATGTGCTGACCTAAAAATCCAGCATCAGACTCTTTCCTTATCTCTGCTGATGTAAAAGCAATTCTACTCTTTGTCCCACAACTCCCTTGGAGTATTCAGAGGAAAACCCCTCCTTTCAGGTTCACCCCTCCCACCAACCTCACTCCAGCCCCAGCAGAGGAGAATTGGATCCTCCACCCCACACAGAAGTGCTGAGTGCCCGGGGAGGGAGCCCCAGGCAGGTCCTGGCTCAGCTTCATCCCCCAGCAGCCCCATTCCATCCTGCCCCTTCCCCAGCACTGCTCCAACACCCAGTGTTTAACTCAGCACAGGGTATTTGCAGTGCTTTGGTCAAGTTTTCCAAGTTACAGCCACAATTCTGTGAGAATTTCACCCTGGAGGAACACCACGACTTGGAAGATGTTATAACCTGCTAACATTAAACAGTCCAAGCTGGGCTCAAGGGCTCCTTCCAGCAAATGTTTGCAAATCCATTTGGAATTGCCAAATTCACCTCTGGAATATCCTCAAATCAACCAAGTGCAGAGAAAGAAGAAAAGGAAGACTGGGAAAAGCCTCCACACCTTGCATGAAGCAGCAGGATAAAGAACAAAGAAAGGAGGAGACAAAACCATGTGAGGGTGCTCATGGAAAATGCCCAATATCCTGATCCAATGTCCCTTCCCATGGGATTGCAGTCTGTGAGCTCTGGGAGAGGCAGGGGGAATATTCTGCTGGCACAGGTGGGCAGAGGCAGCTTTATCCAGGATGAAACCTCTGGAGAAGTTTCTCCTGCAGTGTCCAAAATGACAAATCTGGAAACCAAAAGCTCAGCCAGGGAGGTTTAGGGTGGAGATCAGGGAAAGGTTCTTCCCCCAAAGGGTGGTGGGCACTGCCCAGGCTCCCCAGGGAATGGGCACAGCCCTGAGGCTGCCAGAGCTCCAGGAGCCTTTGGACACTGCTCAGGATTGGATTTTGGGGTGTCCTGGGCAGGGCCATGCACTGGCTGAAGATCCCTGTGTGTCCCTTCCAGCTCAGGATATCCCACAAGTCCATAAACTAACGAATGCCCTCGCACCACTCCAGTCTCAACTCCCTCCTGAACCAGTTTTCAGAAAGAAAAGCATCCTACAGGATTTATTCTCCCTTAAAACCACCCCAAACTCACATCCAACAGCACATCCTGGGAGCTGGAACAACTCCAGCTGAACTGCAGAGCTTGGGCGCCAGCTGGGAGCAGGGATGACTCTGAAAGCAAATCTCATTTACTTGCACCTACTACCTGGTTTGATGCAATTCCCCCTGGATGAAGTCACTTTCTGGAGGAAAGGTTTTTCCCCAGGAAAACCACAACAGAAAGCCTCTTTTTGGGGTGTGCTTGGCTTTTTGACTCAGCACTAAACGCTACGGAGAAGGAAGGTGCTGCTCCTGTCAGGACAATTTCAAAGCCTTCCCTCAGAGCTTCCAAGTGTGGCATCACCAAAGAAACTCACTCAACCTAAAACTGGGATCTGGTGCTGCTGGACTCGTCTTCTGCTGTGGAATTCAGGAGGCAGAATGGAAAGTGAGCTGGAGCAGCTCCCTAGAGAACATCCCAAACACAGCCTGGCCAGGTCCCACGGCTGGGAGATGAGGAGAGCAGGATTTCTCCTCACTTTTACAGACAGGGGATTTTGTGCTGGATCTGGTGCTTGGTGGAGCTCCCAGCTCCTGAATTCAAGAAATTAAAAAATAAGAATGGTTTGCTGCTGGGTCAGTGAAAAGGAGGGAAGGACGGAAGAATTCCAGGGCTGGTGAGCCATGGGATCAGCCCAGGAGTTGATCCTCACCCTCAGCACAGCTGCCCAGGCTGCTGCAAACCTCACCCACTTCAGCACAGAGTGGTGAAAAACTCTCATGTTCATCCCAATCTTTTTCACCAAATTCAAATTTTTAGGAAACAATTGAAATATTTCAGAATTAACTCCTAAGTCTCTTCCACAATGTCTTTAAAAAATTAATTAGAATGAAGAAGAGACAAGACAAGAGTGACCAAAAGCACCTGAATTTCCACCCAGATCCTCAAGAATCACTCGGGCAGCAGCTTCCAAAGGCAATGTTACCCTTAAAACAACTAAAAGTTTTCTTTTCCAGCAGGAACACGCAGATGCCCATTTGGCTGGAATGTAATGACAGCAATCAGGAGGAGAAGTGAAGCTGAGCCAGGGAGAGGAGGAGCAGAGGCAGCTCCAGCTGGCAGCACCCCAGCTCAGCCAGCTCCCAAATAAACCTGCCTCCCAAAAAAACCCAGCTCAACGTCACTGAGTCCAACAAAACTTTGGAGGGAGGGGAAAAAAGAGCTGCCCAGCTCGAGTTCTCCTCATGTATTATGCAAATGATGCCAAAGCATTTCTAATCTCGGAGGGGAAAATGAGTGTGCAGGGGAAAGCACTTCCTGTCCTTCCCCATCATCCTGTGGGCCAGGCTCCCACAGGGAACCAAACCTTATCACCCTGGGCAGCAGTGACGTCAGCCTGGCTCCAGGGCTGCTCTTCCAGCTCCTTTTCTCCAGGAGGAAAGTCCAGGGATGATTTAACAGCCTTTGTGTTCCTGCAGGAAAGCTGCGATTGCGTCAGCAGCGCCGGCGCCGCTTTTCCTTCAGTGGCAAGTGGAATTTTCCAGAGGAAGTGGACTCGAGGAATGACTGGAGCCATGTGCCAAGGCAGCTGTGAAGGGACTTGGAATTGCTGCAAAATAAATTCCAGCAGAGTGCAAGCACGCAGGAACTCTTCCTGTCTTGGAGTAATGGAGAGGGACAACAGCTCTGGAAAGCCACCTACGTGTGTCCAGGACAGGGAATGCTGGCCCTTGGAGCTGCTGCCCATTCATCTTGTTGAAATATTAGCAGGGAAAATGCTTTTCTCAAGCTGTTTCCATCTGAAGCTGAGTTATCAGTCAGTTAAAAAAAAATAAAAAAAAAAGGAAGGATTTCTTCAAAGCCTGATGGGGAGAGGCTTGGAAATTAAAGAGTGGAGATACAATCTGAACCTCCAGGATGAAATCATCCCAGCAGGGAGATAAAGCTATCTGAGATGGCATCTCCCCTAAGGGCTGAGCATTTGACGCCTGGAGAGCCTCCTCTCCATGAGCAGGAGGCAGGATCCTGCCTGGAATGTGCCAGTGATCCTGCCCTGGAATTACCTTGTTCCACTAAAATCCAGGCTGGGGGATCTCCCTGTAACTCCATCTCTGAAATGCCAAAGAAAATCACATTCCTTGAGATCCACATCTGAGTCACTCACTGCCCTCCATCTCGATTTAGGGTTACGAAACCCTTCTGCTGCTGCTGGGGAAGTGGAGGCAGCAGCTCAAGGACCAACAGAAATTCCAGTCAGCAGCAATTTTTCGTGAAGAACTTGGAAAGATTGGTTTGATTCACAGACTTTATCATGGAATCATGAAATGGTTTGGGTGGGAAGGGATATTAAACTCATCCAGACCCTGTGCAGGGACACCTTCCACTATCCCAGGTTGCTCCAAGGCCCATCCAACCTGGCCTGGGGCACTTCCAAGGATGAGGCAGCCACAGCTTCTCTGGGCAACCTCCATCCTCACAGGGAAGAATTCCTTTCCAATATCCCATCTAATCTGGCAGTGGAAGCCATTCCCTGTGTCCTGTCCTTCCATCCCTTGTTCCCAGTCCCTCTCCAGCTCTCCTGGAGCCCCCTTAGGCTCTGAGCTCTCCCTGGAGCCTTCTCTTCTCCAAACTGAACACCCCCAGCTCTCCCAGCCTGGCTCCAGAGCAGAGCTGTTCTTATCACCAACTTCCCCAAAGTCCTGGGAGCAGAAATGAAAGCAGAGCTGTCTAAGCAGGTTCCATGGCTCGGGGTGGCAGCTGCACCATGGAAAACAGGGATGTAAACAAGTTGTTATCGTGTTTATCACAGCAGAGCTTCCATGCAGGGCACTGGATTGAGATTCCAAAGAGCCTTGGGGTGGCACGGGATGTGTTCTGTGTGTGAAAAGAAGGGGATTCCTTCTCTGAGCAGTCCTGGAACACCTGGAGTGTGCAGGAGCAGAGGTCCAGCTCCAGCTGGAGCAGATAAAACCCATCTCAGCCTGGGGTCATTTGTTTCCTTTAATCCCCTGCACTCCTGGAAGCTGCCCAGGGATGTGCAGACACCTGCAGAACAAACCCAAGCCCTGGATGGAGGCTGGCTCCCCCCTTCACTCCATTTTCATGGATACAAGACTAAATCAGGGCATTCCAGGGTTTTGCCAATGCCCAACTCCAAACCAGGAAGAGCACACAGCTGTCTGCCCTGCCTGCTCCTCCTGGGGCAGGACAAATGGGAACAAATGAAGGATTTCTTTTAGGAAATAACAGACTTCCACAGGGAAAACTAAGAGGATCCCAATCCTCCATCCTCCCACCTTTAGGCAGCAGGATGAGATGCCATCACTAAGCCCCTCAAAACTGACTGACAGCTACTTTCATTCAGAGCCTGCACATCCAAAAAAAAGGGAACAAATCCAGCTGGCAGCACTGGGAGACTACCAGAAGCTCTCAGGAAAGACAACAACAACCAGAACACTCAGAATTAGAGATTCTTAAAAAAAAAACGAGTTCAGTTGCTTTGTGGTACACACACCACCATGAATCACTCCATTTGCATTCCCTTCTTTTTGCCACTCCTTTATCTAATCAAGCTCATTCCAACACTTTCTGACTTGCAGGCCCTGGATAACCTGCATTGATTCCAGAGCCTGGGTTATCCTGCTCATTAAGTGCTCAGAGATTAACAAAGTCAACTTGAACCAGCCTGAGAAAACAACACAAGGGTGAGCACTGCCATGGGATCACGTAACCTTCTGTCCTGGAACCTGCAGCTCCTCACACTCCAGGTGACACCTCAGGAGCAGCTGGGAAGAAGCTCAGTGCTCCTTGTTGGGAAGGTTTTAGGAGGATTTATGATTTGTCCTTTCTGACTTTGCTGTCAGCTGTCTGAGTCCCCACTCTCAGGGTTATTTTGGTTTTTAATGGCTGCCTAAGTGCTCTCCATTAATAGGTTTTAGTCCTGATGGAGGGAACTTCCTTCCAAAAAAAGTGTGGTGTGTGTGATAATGACAGGATGGTCTGTCAGACATTGCTCCTTCCTGGCACCTTCAGAGCTGCTGTCACCTCTTGGGAACATCTCTGAGGACAACAGTCCCCTCCTTCTCCTCATCCTACCTGGCACTGGTGCTCCATGGAATTTGGGCTCCATATCCTGAGAATCCCAGGATCACTGAGGCTGGAAAAGAGCTCCAAGGTCATCAAGTCCAAGCTGTGACTGATCCCCACCCTGTGCCACGTCCTGTCCCTCCTTGGACACCTCCAGGGATGGGGACTCCACCATCTCCCCGGGCAGCCCCTTCCAGTGCCCAATCATTTTTTCCATAAAGAAATTCCTCCTGGTGTCCAACCTGAGCCTCCTCAGGCACAGCTGGAAGCTTGTCTGGTCTTTGTGGGAAGAGCTTTCAGGTCAGACATCAGGACAAATTCCAAGACTGGAGATGACAATGTCTCACTCCAAGGTTCATTTTGCCATGCTGGTCCCCACCAGAACCCCCAGCATTCCCTGGAGAGGAAATCCAGGTGGGAAAGAAGCCAATGCCCATCTCATGGCCCTTCTTCCTCCTTGCCTGATCAACAACACCAAGTGCCACCCCAGCTGAGGGGGCAGCAAAATTGAGGTTCCTTCTCTCTCTGGTGGGTCCAACTCCTGGCCCTGCACAGACACCCCAACAATCCCACCCTGGGCATCCCTGGGAGCAGTGTCCAAACTCTCCTGGAGCTCTGGCAGCCTCAGGGCTGTGCCCATTCCCTGGGGAGCCTGGGCAGTGCCCAGCACCCTCTGGGGGAAGAATCTTTTCCTAATATCCAACCTAAACCTCCCTGGCCCAGCTCCAGCCATTCCCTGGGTCCTGTCCCTGTCACAGGGACATCAGTGCCAGCACTGCCCCTTGGGAATGATCTCCTGAATCTCCCTCAGTGCTTTGGGAATACAATCACCAACAGGTCCCACAACACTGGGTTGCTTCATGAGCTCCTGGAACAAACAGATTCCCTCAGATGCTGGTGGGATAAAGGCCTATGGCAACAACAGAAAGGATTAAAGCAAATTATTTCAGTGTGTAGAGCCTTTGCCCCCAGCTAAGGGTCAGAACATCTTGCACTGCTCTAAGTTTCTTCAGAGGACATATTTCATGTCACTTCTTTATCCCTGAAAGGCTTTGCACAACAGGGAGCTCCACCGGCAAGACGGAGAGAAAAAGAAGGAATTTTGCACTCAGCAAAAATCAGGTACAGCCTGGGGCATCAGAACTTGTTCTGGAGATGGGAGCAGGAGGACAGACAGCCAAGTTATCCCTCTAATTGATCATAAAGTGTCCTGGCTTGTTTGAGTGTTCGATGCCTGAGGAGGGAGGAGGAGGAGGAGGGGGAGGAACAGTTTTACCAGCAATGCAATCTCAGATTTTAAACTTCTTGGAGTGCTCATCTTAAGCTTGGGAAAAAAAAAACCCACCCAAAGCTTAAAACAGCAACTCCACATTCATAGAATCATGGAATGGTTTGGGTTGGAATGCATCTTAAAGCTCATCTCATTCTACCCCCTGCCATGGGCAGGAACACCTTCCACTAGCCCAGGGTGCTCCAACCTGGCCTTGAACAGTTCCAGGGATCCAGGGGCAGCCACAGCTGCTCTGGACAACCTGTGCCAGGGCCTCCCCACCCTGATATGGAAGAATTTCTTCCCACAATCCAATCTAAACCTCCTCTCTGCCAGTTTGAATCCATCTCTCCTTGTCTTGTCACTCCATGCTCTTGTTCAAAGTTTCTCTCTTTTTCTTAGCAGCTCCTTACAGGTACTGGAAGACAACAGTCCACATGTGACAATCCCATTGGAGCTCAAACACTGCAGCCTCCTCTTTCCACAGGTTCAAGGAGAAACACTTGCACCTGAATGCATCAGGATTTAAATCTTTGTTAAATTCTATTCCTCCTCAGCTCCATCACCCAGCAATGCTGGGAACAACTCTGCCTTCTCCACATTTTTAGCCTTAAACTCCTCTGTTGTTTAGAGATCAGGTTAAACCTTCCTGCTTTCAGCAGAATAGAAAGGCAATTTGTTCTTGTATTCCTGGCTGTTTGCTGTTCTCTCATCCCTTGATTCTGTAGGTCCTGCTCTGTTCCTTCCTCCAGCTCCTGCGGGAGCCCCTACGCCGATGGAGTGACCTGGAATTACCAACACCCTCAGCTCTGCCTTGGGCAAAGCTCAGTGCTGCTTGCACAACCTCTGTGGAGGAGTTCTCCAAGTTCTGTAGAGTTCTCCAAGGCCTGTGGAGGAGCTCTCCCAGCCCTGTGGAGGAGCTCTCCCAGCCCTGTGGAGGAGCTCTCCCAGCTCATTAGCGACAGGGCCGCGTGGGCCCTGGAAGTGGCAGGAATGTTAACGGGCAGCCATGGTGTGAGCCAGCCCAGAGAGGCTGGACCTGCCAAAAGCTGGGATCCAGCAATTAGGGAAAGCCCAGAGTCTATAAATAGAGCCAAGAGAGCCCCAGGTGTGTGAGTGGCCCTGCTGTGCATCCTGCTTCCCAGGAAGCGCGGAGCAATCCCAGGTTTGACACGTTCAACGAGCTCGGGAGCTGCTCAGTCCCAGGATGCCAAAGCTGCCCCTCTGGAGCCTGGCACGGAGGAATCTGGAGAAAAGGTGAGAGGGCTCGAGCCACTGCACTGCCATGAGGAAGCGGGGAGCTGGTCACAAAGTGATGTGGGACACAGGCCAGAGCCAGGTCACAGCACGAGCGTGACGGGGACTCCTGAGGAAACGCCAAGCGATGGATGAGGGATGTGGCCTCCAAGAGAGAAGATGGAATTACACTTTCACTTGTTAAAAAGCTTTTTCAAAGCTTCTTTCTGCAGATTTGTTTTCTCCACAGACATCCAGACACCTGCAGAGTTGTGGGACAGGGTCATGATGACATGGATGTCCACCACGGGAACAGAAATCCCATGGCAGGGGATGGGATGGGCTTCAGGGTCCCTTCCAATGTGGGCAACCTGTGCCAGGGCCTCACCACCCTCGCAGGGAAGAATTCCTTCCCAACATCCCATCTAATCCTGCATTCCCTTGAACTTAAGGCCATTCCCTCTTGCCCTGTCACTCCATGCCCTTTGAAAAGTTCCTCTCAATAGCGAACTTTTTTTTGTTTAAAAAAGCAAAGAGGTGCATCAGAAACTATTTTTGAATGACCAAGACTCATCTCAAGGAGTCTGTTTTGGAGACACAAGAGGCACCCCCAGCTCCCTTGTGCCAGAGGAAAGCAGGGAATGTGCATCCCCTGAATGCTGTCCATCCCATCTCTGGGCTCTCACGTGGTTTCATGGAATGAGACAGATCCAAGATTGGCGAGCACGGCCACTGCTCCTACCCAGCACCCTTTGGGCAGCACTGGCAGCCCAAATTCTCCCAAGAGAGCCCTGCCCCAGGACTCCAGGAGTGCCAAGGGAAGGAGCAGCCAGCAGGCTCATCCTTGGGTCACGCTGACTGTCACTGACTCATGACCTTGAGCTGCCAAGCAGGTGACATCACTTTCATTGACATCATCTCCATCACATGGGTCTGGACAAGATCTGTCCCATCACCAAGCCAAGGAGAGCACAAACCATCGGGCAACGTGGTAATTAAGGTGCACAAATCGTGGTCGTTAAGTGAAGATTATAATTAAACGGAACATGTAATTATGGTATTCCTATAACTGCTCTGGAGCAGCTGCTGCTCCTCCAGACCGTTCTGAAACTGTCACTTCCTCTTGGGAAAGAGGGTCAAAAACCAGCTGTCCTTTAGCAATGCAGATAAAAATTCTGGGTTGGATTCAAGACTAAGCCCTGCTCCCACCTGATTCCACGTGGAGCCTCATTCCTGGCATTCTCAGCCCTGCTCTTCATTGATCCAACTCTTCCTCATGCCCATCGTGTTTCACACCTTCCTCCAGTGCAGAGGAACAGCACAGACACCAGGCAGCAGGAAAAGCTCCAATGAATCTTGGGAAATAGCTTCCCTGCACTCCTCTGTGCCCCACACAAGCCTGTGTGTCCCCAGGGTGCTCCACACTGTGGGAGTCTCTGTCTGCCACTCTTCCCAAGAAATTGTTCAGCAGTTTTCCTGGAGATCCCAAAATCATGGAATGGGTTGGGTTGAGAAGGATGTTTAAGTTCATCTCATTTCACCCCCTGCCAAGGGCATGAACCTTCCACTAGACCAGATTGCTCCAAGATGTCCCTCTGCAAAAATGTGATATTTTTCCATGATTCTGAACCAAATGAGGTTGTGACATCAGAACTTCCATTCCACTGGGATATTTATCCAGTGCCTTAAAATGTGCCTCAGCCAGAGGAGGCTGGGAAGGCAGGGTACATAAATCATTGACAGAGGAAGAAAACAGGAATCACATGGCTGCACTTTCAGTCTGTCTGGTTCCATTTTCTCTTTCACATAGGTCACAACCAGGATTTCCACAAACAACGGGTGGTCAGAGGAAACAAACCTGACTTCATGCTGCAATTCCACTGAGCAGAGACTCGTTCCAAGGACAATTCCTTTACTTTTTTGAGTTGTACTTAAATCTCCAGATACTTTTGCTACCCACAAACTCCCTAAGCAGTTCTGATTCTTGTGACAGACATTTCTCAAGGCCTCAAAGGGAGTCACCACAGGGCTCCCAGAGAACCAACCTCCAGCCTCCCTCATCCTCCCCAAACCTCTCCAGCCTGAAGGGAAGAGGGAGGAGCCGACCATCTCCACACCAAATCACACTCCTGCTTTCAGGGTCAGGTCACGCACACTCATTGTCACCGATGTTTTAGCTCCACTTAGTGGCCGCAAGGCTCATTAACCACGACTGTCCTCAGCAGTTACACACTTGGGGATCCTCACTGCCATCAGTCACCACCCGAATCCCAGCACAGCTTACCTGGGGAGCAGCGGGGACCGGGGCTTTGCCTTGTCCTTGTCCTTGTCGCGGTCGCGGTCCCGGTCACGGTCCCTGTCGCGGTCCCTGTGCTGCCTGTCCTTCTCGTCCCTCTTCACCCGTTCCCGCTCCCGTTCCCACTCTTCTTTCCGCCGCTGCCGCTCCTTGTCGCGCTCCCGTTCCCGCTCCCGCTCGCGCTCCCGCTGCCGCCGCTCGCGCTCCCGTTCCCGCTCTCGCTCCCGTTCCCGCTCCCGCTGTCGGGTCTCTCGCTCCCTTTCCCGCTCTCGCTCTCTTTCCTTGGAGAAAGCAACAGAGAAGCCACGGTGATGCTGGGGGAGCAGCTCCCGGCAAAGCGGGTGGCAGGAATGCCAGGAATTACATCCGCCCTCCCTCAGCAAAGGATTGGGATCAATAATCTGCAAACCAATGGCATGGAGATCAATGATCTGGAGATCAATGACATGGAGATCAATGACATGGGAATGCCATGAATTACAATTCCAGATCAATCCTGGGAATGCCAGGAATTACAATTCCAGATCAATCCTGGGAATGCCAGGAATTACATCTGCCCTCCCTCAGCAAAGGATTGAGATCAATAATCTGCAAACCAATGGCATGGAGATCAATGATCTGGAGATCAATGGCCTGGAGATCAATGACATGGGAATGCCAGGAATTACAATTCCAGATCAATCCTGGGAATGCCAGGAATTACATCCGCTCTCCCTCAGCAAAGGATTGAGATCAATAATCTGCAAACCAATGGCATGGAGATCAATGATCTGGAGATCAATGGCCTGGAGATCAATGACATGGGAATGCCAGGAATTACAATTCCAGATCAATCCTGGGAATGCCAGGAATTACATCTGCCCTCCCTCAGCAAAGGATTGGGATCAATAATCTGCAAACCAATGGCATGGATTTCAATGACATGACATGGAGATCAATGACATGGGAATGCTAGGAATTACAATTCCAGATTAATCCTGGGAATGCCAGGAATTACATCTGCCCTCCCTCAGCAAAGGATTGGGATCAATAATCTGCAAACCAATGGCATGGAGATCAATGATCTGGAGATCAATAATCTGGAAATCAATACTCTGCATCCTGCTGAGCAGAACTTGGACACAAATACAGCATCACATCCCACACAACTGTTGTTTTCAAAGGCAATGCTTGGATTAATTTGGTTTATGAAGCTTATTAAATAAATGTTTATGAGTCTTTCCTCTCGTTGCTGATCATTTCTATAACCAGATAATTAACTTTGCAAATAAGCACCAGGAAAATAATTGGTCATGTGTGGCCACAGGGAGGCCCAGGCTCCTGTCCTGCAGAAAACAAGGATTTAGAGCAAAGGAAAAGCCACTTTTGAAAGGATGGAAAGCACCAAAAAGCTCCCCCCGAGCAGGACTGGTTGGTTTGGTCACTGCTCCAGAGGCACAAAGTTTGCATGAGGGGAAAGGAAGAGCAGAGAAAGGGTTCAGAGCCTTGTTTTCATCCAGATCCATTTCTGGTGTAACACCACCCAACTCCTGGGATTTCAGCACCTGGCTGCTGCTGTCCTGTGCCTCAATCCTACAGCCAGGCTGGAGCCTCTGCTGCTACACAGAGCACAGATGCCCAAATCTAATCCTCTCCTTCCCAGGAATGAACAAGGAACCCTTTCCTCAACCAGGATCTTTCCTGGAAACTCCCTCCTTCTCCAAAATGTCCAAGGATGGACAAGCACTGCTCAACTGCTACACTGAGGAGCAGCCAAGGAGCATGAGGAGGAACCACCTTCCCACCTCAGACATGGAATTGTTAAGGTTGGAAAAGACCTTTAGATCATCAAGTGCAACCCTCAGCCAGCACCATCACCAAGGTCACCACTGACCATGTCCCCAAGTGCCACATCCACAGGTTTTCTGAACACTTCTAGGGGTGGGGACTCCACCACTTTCCTGGGCAGTTTTATCCAATGCTCTACACACTTTCTATGGAAAAAATTCCCTAAAATCCAATCTAATCTTCTCCTGGTGCAACTTGAGGCCATTCCCTCTCTGTCCCTGTTCCCTGGGAGCAGAGCCTGACCATCCCCTGGCTGTCCCCTCCTGGCAGGAGTTGTGCAGAGCCACAGGGTCCCCCCTGAGCCTCCTTTTCTCCAGGCTGAGCCCCCTCAGCTCCCTCAGGATTCTCCAGCCCCTTCCCAGCTCCACTCCCTTCCCTGGACATGCTCCAGCCCCTCAAGGTCTGTCTTGGAGGGGCCCAAACCTGACCAGAACTCTAACTGTGGCCTCAGCCATGCCCAGCACAGGGGACAGTCCCTGCCCTGGGGCTGTGGCCATGCCAGGTGCCAGTGGCCTTCTCAGCCACTGCCAACCAGCACTCCACATCCTTTTCCATCAGGCAGCCTCACCCCCAAGCCTGGAGTGCTCCTTTTGCCCTCATGGTTTGGAACAGAGCATCCTCCATGTTCTGTGCTGGGATTAAGCCAAGACTGAGCTATTTGAAAACTCCTGCTTCAAGCACTGCCCTGGAACCATGCCAAGGCCCAGAAGAACCTGGAAGAAAGTCAGGAAGGAAAAGGGGGAAGGGGGGATTTCCTTACTTACTCTGTAGTTACGGTAGGGGTCGGGGTCTGTGTACTGAACCCTGAAATTCTCATACTGCCCGCCACGCCAGAAGCGCTCTATTTCATAGTCATAATAGGGGTCTGCATAGGGATCAAGCCTACAATGAAAAACAGGCAATGTTAGAGAGGGAAAAGGCACCTTGGCACCACAAAAACTCTGTGTGCTAGGTCAGCTCAGCCTCTGTGACAAGAAAACCACGTTCAATGCAGCAGGGCTGTGCAGAGATGTTTATTTTCTACACAGCCCGACCAAACAGTCTTTTTAAAGAGAGGCTTATCAGAGAAAAGCACAAACCTTTCTTGATAAACACCAAAAAAAGAGCTACCAAAAATTCAGCCTTCAAATCAATGTGGTGCAAACACAGAAAGTGCTTTTGAGAGCCCCTTCCAGCACCTGCAAAGGCAGCAGGACATGTTCTACCTCATTGATTGAGAGCTGGGATTTCTGCCCATTCACCCATAGCTCATCCCAAACTCCTTCAGGAGTGGAAGGGATGGAGATCCCCCAGTTCCTGCCCCTGGAGTGATGGCTACATCCCAGAGCCACCAGTACAGGACAGGAGCTGGTGCTGAGCTTTCCACAGGAAGCAGTGGAGCTTTGGGGGAAGGTCAGCAACACTCTGGACCTGGAATCACCCCCTGGAATGAAGGCACCACTCCCCCAGCTGATATTCTCCAGTGGGAATCAGCTGCTGGCCCAGCCATGGACTGGTGAGCACATGGCACACACACAACTGCAGAATGAAGGATTTTTGGGGAGGAAAAGGACTGAAACCCCACCCTCCTTAAAGCTGCCTCCTCCATTTCCTGATTTCTACTGACATTGTTAGATGGTTTTAATCCCCCAACTCAACAATATCCAAGCACCTGGAGTGCCAATATCAGATCCACTGTGAGGATGAGGAGGGGTACAGGAGTCAGAAACTTCCAGGGCCACAGAGGAGTTGGTGACAGAGCTAAGATTATACAGCAAGTGCTCCCAAATTCTGGATTATCCATAATGAGACTCTGATTTATTGAAAAAAAAAAATAAAGGGACCACTTTTTGCATTTTAAAAGTGCCAAACACCCTAAACCAGATTAAGATGTAGGTGTTGCCTTGTGAGTGGTACCTGTATTTCTTTCAGTGCTTTTAAATAATTTAGGATTTCTCTTTTGGACTGAAGCAATAAGCCAAGGGAAGGAGAACCAGAATTTGGGATGCTTCAGCCAGCAACAAACTCCTGATGCCAACCCCAAAGCAGCCTGGAGTCAGTGACATCAGGTGTTCAAAGAGACAGAAAAACATCTCAAGCCACGCCAGGAAGGAAACTCTGCTTTTTCACACAGCCTCAAGCCCAAATTTCCCCTTCCTATCATACTGGAGTTTGTTTTTTTTTTATTTCAAAAAGGATCACTGCTGTGTGTTTGGGTAATTCAGTCCTTAAATCATTAGAAAATAATTGGTATCACCCCAGAAATAATGCAATATATCCACTGAGTCAACTGCTGAGGGGACAGGGGTCAGTCTGTGGCCTCGGAAGTTGGAGGAAGTGCAATGGAAAAAAAGGCAAAGGAAAATTTTCTTACAGTTGTAACAGTACTGGAATCAAAGACCTGCTTACCCATAGTTAATGTTTTCTTTGATGTCCACCTCCCTATAGTTATTCAAAAAAGAAAAAGGGATTCATGAACTACTGAGACAACTCCACATGTCACAAGACAGTGCTGAAAGCATTTTCCACATCCCAGCTGCACTTCCAGTGCTTGGTTGGCTGCAAGGTGTCCAACTGGGCAACAAATTGTGTGTGGGGGAGAAAAATCAGCATTTTCTAGAGTTTACAGCAGCAGATTCATAACTTTCCTCTTCACACACAATGAAGGTATTTTAATGCCACAGCCTGTCAATACAGCCCTCAATTTTCAGGAATTCCAGTTGTTGGATGAATGTTTTTAACACTGGTTATGTGCTATATTTTTTTTTTTCTGGACTATATGAAAACCAGGTCTGCTCTTAACAATTCCTACATCAGAGAGGCCCAAAATGCTGCTGGTGCATTTTATAGGGCAGTCATAAAATAAAGATAATGGATGAACAGCCCACAGAACCCCAGGTGCCTCTGAGAGGAACACAAGGCCAAGATCCAGAGCTAATTAAACTCAGGAAAATATTAGTATTTTAGAAATTCTTCCTTCAGGTTGCAGAACTGAGGACAGTTTCTTTTTTTTTAAATTAGGGAAAGGAATTGCACTCCAGAACAAATCAAAGAATATTGAACAAAAGCTTAATCTACTCCTTCTCAGAGTTTTTGTTTGTTTTTTTTTTGTAATTCATCCACACTAAAATAAACAGAATTAAGCCTTGCAAACCCTCTGGGAGTGGAAATATTTCCATAATCTGTCCATGTAGGAAGAACAGAGGATGCACGAGCAAGGAGAGACAAATCCACCTGTACTCCTGCAAAATCCAAGCCTCCTTCCCAAAAATTCTCTTCCCATTCCTTTTCTTGGCTCAAGAACTACCAAACAATTTCCCAGAGTTGGGTTTGAGGTCTCCAACACTTCAAATTTTACCTTAAAACCCCAATCACCTGAACACTTAAATTTAGGGTGTTTGTTGTGGCCAGGTACCAGCTTTGCTTCTGCCCAGTGCCCAGTTTAACTGGGACCAGTCCAGCTGTTTGTTAAACCAGTTCTGCACCAGTGCAAAGAAGCCCCAGCTCCTGCACACTGAACACGCTCCAACTTCGCAGCCTCAGCCGGAGCGCTTTTAAATTCTCATGGTTGGGATAAGGAACAAAGAGGGGAAAAAAGCTGGAAGAACACACTGGTGTGAGGGAGGCAATGCAGAGCTGGAGAGAGCCCAGAGGGGAGCAGAATTCCAAGGAGGTTGGAGGCAGGAGGGGCTCAGGGAGACTGGGAAGGGAGGTGGGGTTGAACCGGAGCGAGCGGAGGCGGCTCAAGCTCTTACCTCCCGCTTCATGGGACTGTTCCCTGTTTAGAAGTGACATCCCCCAGTTTGGGGGGACAGTGAACCCCAGGCAGGCTCCCTGCACTGCAGCCCCACCCTGCTGTCCATCCCTGGAGCCCCCCGGGGGTGTCTCTTACGCGGGGTCCCGCACGTCTCTGGTGATGCGGTAATTCCAGTCCCGGAAGAACTCGTTCTCCTTGTCGAACTCCCGCTCGTCCTCCCCGATGGTCACTGTGAACCTCTTCTCCTCAAAGTCAGGCTCCTGCTCTTTCCTCATAGTTGCTTTTTTTAATACCTTTTTCAAGAGCACAAACGATTTTTAATAACTTTTAAAATATTTTTAAAATTTTTAATACTTTTTTAAAGAGCACAAAAGCAGCGTGAGAATGATATTTGATCTCAAGCCAAGTCTTATAAAGTCTCAGAGAAATATATTACACCCAAAATAATTCAACTACCTCAAAAGGCATAAAATTAGTAAGATGACTTCTGTAGTAGCATTGGAAACAGAAAAGTTTTAATAAAAGGCAAAATAACAGAACTCTTTACAGAGAAAACCAGAGTTAAGTAGAAGAGGTTTTTAATCCTAGTAAAACACCCCACAAAAACAATTAATTCCTTTGTTCTCTTCTTTTTACAGTGAATTGCTTAAGTGGGACTTTTTGGCTTCTGTCCAATTGATTATCCTTAAGTTTAAGATGAAGTCCCCAAAGTCCTGTGAAGGTGTCTTCTAACCCAACTGAGGAAAGAAACTTCTGGACTTTTTTCCTTTTTAAGGAGACAAAGGATAATTTAGTCACTCCATCAACAAGGGGCACATTCCTACATGAGAAGGTTCCTGGGGCAAGGAGAAACTGTAATATTAAAAATCCTGCCCTCAGGAGAATTCCTGCAGTCAGAGCACCTTCTTCCCTCAGAATGTGCAGGATACTGAACTTTTCCTGATTAATTAATTCCCTATTCCACCAGCTCAGAATAGCAGGAAACAGAAGTTTCCCCCCTGCAGTGATCACAAACTGGAGAAACAGGTACTGAAGGGAGGGAAACTGGATCAGTTGAAAGCTTTGCTTTCTGGAGGGCTGGACTTGAGTGCCACAAATTCCCACTATTTTTTAAATATACACTCCCCCCGACCTGGATTTAAGCTCCTCTTGCCTGTCTAACAATAGTGATGTACAACAAAACACAATTAATAAATTAAAAGGCAAAAGGAATAGAGAAAGAGCAAGACTTGTGCTCCAAAAAGAGCTTTTCCAGTGGATTTTGGAGGCAGCCAGCAATTCCCTGAGGAAGGAATTTACCTCTTTAGCATGCCGGAGTCCCCTCTCCCAGGCACTTTCTGTTGGAGGGTCTGGAGGAGGTGGAGGTAAGATCTCATCAACCACTGGGCCTCCCTGCAGGAAAGGTGAGGAGAGCAGGAGAAGACACTTGAGTTAAACAGCAAAGCTGTGCTTTGTAAAGCCACCTCAGAGTTACTCCAGACGTGTCTCAGCAGGACTAAGCTGGGAAACCAAGGAATTCTACTCCCCTCTACTGGCAGCTCCAAGATCTCCATTTAAAAATCACACATCCAGCTGAGGGTTGAATTTTGCTGAGGTATTAGCTCAAAAAAAAGAGAAGAACAATCTCAGGATTGTGGAATGGTTTGGGTTGGAAAGGACCTCGAAGCTCATCTGGTTCCAGTGGAAGGGACACTTTCCACCAGACCAGGCTGTCCAAACCCCCCCCTGGAACACTTGCAGGGATGGGGAGGGTGGTGCAGAAGCCATAAATGGCCAGAAGAGGTTCTGTTGTAAAAAATCAGCCCCTTGGTGGCCAGGAAGAATGATGCTCTGACTCCATGTGATCAGACAGTATCATGATGATACTATATTATGTTAAAGAAAACTATACTAAACTATACTGAAGAATAGAGAAAGATTCTTACAGAAGGTTAAAAAGATAATAATGAAAAACTTGTGACTCTTTCTAGAGTCCCCAACACAGTTCTTGTGACCACTGGTCAGTGATTGAAAACAACTCACACCAGAGCCCAATCAAGGCTCATCACTCCAAGTAAACAATTCCTAACACATCCCACATGAACAAAACACAGGAGAAGCCAATGAGATCAGGATTATTTTCCCATCTCTGAGCCTCTCTCTACCTTTTTCAGCTTCCCAGGATAAAAATCCTGAAGGAAGGAATTGTATTCAGTAAAATGTGGGAATCACAAGGTTCCATACCCAGGGGTTGGCTGGCATCAGTGGGTGAGGGCCGATGGGAGGGGCACCGTTGGGGGAGAAGGGCTCAGGCTTGGAGATCAAGGAGTAATTTCCCTTGTCGTTCACTCCAGGGTGGATAAAGCGACAGTTCATGCCCCAGGTGCAGTGCCCTGTGGGAACACACAGCTGTTAGACCCCTGCTCCCACCAGCAAGCAGCACTTCAGCCCCACAGCCATGGAAAACCCCAGCAGGCATTTAAAATCCTTTAAGGAGTAACGTTGTTGGAGGTGTTGGACTTTTCTCCTCTCCAGCTGGGTTGGGATTTAGCAGTTTTCACACACATGGGGAGAGATTTGGCACTCTCCACCTGCCAGAGGGGACAAACAGAGCCAGGCACAGGTGGATCAATGTACAAGAACCTTATTCCAGTGGGGATAAGGGAGGGAGGGAGGGAGGGATGGACACACACTATTAATTAAATGTAGGAATAAGCCTATGAGATCCTCATTTGTTAATGACAGACATTTCCAATTAGGAGCTTTGCCTTTCACAGGAAACCTGAGGGCAAAGCAAGCACCACAGTGCACCCCAAACAACCAGGGGTGAGGCAGGGAGCAGAATCAGGGGATGGTTTGGGCTGCAAGGGCCTTAAAGCCCATCCAGTTCCAATCCAGGTTGCTCCAAACCCTGTCCAGCCTGGCCTTGGACCCTTCCAGGGATGGGGCAGCCACAACCTCTGTGTTTTATTCCAAAAACCCCTTCAAGTTTCCCTTTATTTACCTCCTCCAGGCCCACCACGCTGAGGGCAAAGCCCTTTTTGTGTAGCGGCTCCACGAAAATTCAGCTTTGGCCACCAACAAACAGCAAGGTGACACTGAGGCTGCCTGGGGCTGAATTTATCATGTAACAGCAGCTTCATGGAGAAAAAAAAATCCCCAAACAGGCCCAAGTGCAGCAGCTTTGTCTCCTCCCACCCCCAGGGCGTGGTTACCTTTCATGAAGAAGCGGCAGGTGGGCCTTGGCCTCACCTTCCTGTCGTTGGGGTCTTTAACTTCTCCTTCTTCCAAATCATCGTCCTGTAACAGACACACACAGTTGACATTTCATGTGGGGCATGCCCTGCAAGACCTGACATTTCCCAGTCTGCTCAAACACTGAGAGCCACCCTGGGGCAAAACTGCAGGAAAAAAGCAAGGGCAGGTTACAGGAATGGCCCAGAGCACCTGCACAGGGTGAGGACAGAAGATTCCAGGTGGCTGTAAAAAGCTGCTCCAAACCCCATCCAGCCTGGCCTTGGACACCTCCAGGGATCCAGGGGCAGCCACAGCTTCTCTGGGCACCTGTGCCAAGGCCTCCCACCCTCACATCAGCAATTTCTTCCCAATATCCAACCAAACCCTGTCAGTTCCACCTCGTTCTACCACTCCATGCCCCTGTCCAAAGTCCCTCTCCAGGGACAATCTCACAAATGAACTTTTCAGGATAAATCCAACAGATTTCTTCCAGTCATCTCCACCTTCCCTTCTACTCCTCAGCTCCACACTGAAGCTGGGAACCAGCTCAAACAAAACTCTGCCTCATCCCCAGGGACTGCAAGCCCTGGTAGCTGGAGGTTGCTCCAGGATTAGGAAATAACAGCCATGAAACACCTCCAGAAGAAAAGTTCTTGGAACTTTCAAGTACCAGCATTTTCTCCTGTTCTCCAAAGGAAAAAAACCCTTCCCCAGTTTTGTTAGGCTGCACTTGGAAAGCCAAAAGGAGCTGAAAGGAGCTGGGGATGCAGGAGGCAAAGGTACAAATGACCAGAGAGGTGTCACAGGTATCTGGGCAGGAAATCAGGATTTTATCCTACAGGACATCCTGGTTTTCCCTCTCTGCCTCCATTTCCCTGTTTTCAGCATGTGAAGAGGGAGCATCTGGATGGGCCTTCCCTCTGCCTGGCAACAGCCTTTTTCTGGGTGGAAAAGATGAGGGAAATTCTTTCCTTTGATGCACTGAGCAGCTGGGAAAATGGAAAAAGCCATCCCTTGGCTGCAGACAAACACAGGAGCACAGAGAGGAGGGTGAAGAGCCTCTCCTGCTGCATTCCTGAGCCAGACAGGGACAGAGAGCTCTCCTCAACAGCAAAGGATTTAAAAGCCTGCACTTATATTCCAATTAAAATTTGCATTAATATTCCCCTCCCTCCACGCCAGGAGGCTGAAAGCAGAAGAAAATGCAGAACTTGAAGTTTTCCCCAAAGCTGGGGCTGGCTTTCAGTGCTGCATGAATGAGAGAACCAGCTCCACTCTGCTGCTTTCAAAAGAGCTGTGTGAAGTCTGGAACAAAAGGGGAAGTATTTATTTCTGGGAGGTCTCCTTGGAATCAGGCAGCTGAGAATGCTGTTATGAGTTAATGTATGAAAACCAAGGTACAGATTCATCTCCTGCTTTGTGAGGAGAGCTCCCAAGAATGCCTCAGACTCCAAAGGAGAGCATTCATATTTTAATCAAGGAGCAGGCACGGAGTCAGGACTCCAGGAATTTTTTTTTCTGCCCATAACATACTGGAATTCCTTTTAACTGATTCAGGAATACACAAAACCTTTGGAAAACACGTGTTGAACAAAATCACCTGCCAGGATGGGCACGGGGAAGAAAAACAATGGCATTTTTGAAAGCAGTTAAACTTGTCAATGAATTATGAAGAGTAGAAACCACACTAAATATGATTCTTTAGAGAAAAGGGAGGAGGGTGTGTGCAGTGAGGCTCCAGGAGCTCCCCAGGCTCCTGTGGCCAGGTCAGACCCACAGGAATGGGGCCTGGAAGGACAGAGCACCTCCCCTGCTCAGCTGTGACCCCACCCCACTGCATGCTTCCCTGCATGTCCCCAGGACAGCCCCACAGCCCAGCCCAGCTGTGCAGCTGCAATCCTGCAATGGGGAGCCAGCCCAGGTGCTCTGCACCAGCAATTTCTCTTCACACTCCCACTAAGATGCAATTCCAGACCAGGAGCCCATGGGAGGGTTTTTACTGGAATTACTCTGCCCTGTTTTCTTCATGGAAAAGGAGGAAATTGCTGTTAAGCTGCACAAAACAGCTGCTGCCCTGCAGAGCTCCCTGCTGAACACAACCATGGCTAAAGGTGAGATTTTCCCTAATCCCCATTTGCAACTAAACCCCACTTTTGATTTTTCTGAGTATCTTGGTTTGTCCAGGGCTGTGAAACACTGCACATCCCTGACCCCATCCCCAAACCATGCCTTGGGTATTTTCCAGAAATCCCAGCACCTTCCTTCCTTTCCTCTTCCATGCATCCAGATGCTGCTGGAACAGCTCAGGATCAGGGTTTGAGCAGCACAACCACCCCTCAGCACCAGCCCCTCAATCTGAACAGCTCCTGGACTCCCAATCCATGAGATTTGCTGTCTGCATCATTCCCAAGTCCCCCTGGAGTTGAAGCAGGGCAGTTTCTTACAGCACTGGAGTCTCCCCACACTGAGAGGGAACAAAGCTCATTTTGATGGCTCTGGCACAAAGTTTTGGTTCAGCACAGGGTAACCCCTGAGATCAGGGCCTGCTCCATGCTCTGGCCTTACCTCCAGGGAAAGGGGTTCCCTGCACACCAGGGACAGAGATATTCCCACCAGGAGGAGGAAGGAAATGCAGTAGGAAAAGCAACCAGCTCTGAACCACCCCAGGGCTCTGCCCACCTCCTACTCACATCAATTTCTCCATCATCAATTTCCCCATCATCCTCTTCTTTCTTCTTCTCCTTGAGGGGATCCTGCCCATCCTTCTCATCATCACTTTTGCTGCTGGATTTCTTCTCATCTTCAGGGGCATCATCTCCTTTCTCCTCCTCCTCATCATCCTCCCCAGCGGCTTTCTCCCCATCCTCCTCTGCAGCTGCAGCACTGGGCTCCTCAGGAACCTCCTCATCATAGTCCAGCTCGTGCTCATCCAGCTCCCTGGTGACAGAGGACACTTCCAGGTCGTTTGTCCTGTCTTCCTCCTCCCCCTTTCGGGGCCGGGGGCTCTTCAGCTCCACGCTCTGCTCGTTGGTGTCGGATTCCTGCGACTTGGCCTCGCTCAGCCGATCCTCCTCGTCAGAGTGGTTCTCCTCCTCCTCCCCCCGGCCCAGGGCCCTGCTTGCCTCCTCCTCCTCGCCCAGCAGGCTCCCCTGGCCACCCTCCCCATCGAGTTCCCGCTCTGAGCCGCTCTCCTTCAGGACCTCCTCATCAGAAAGCTGCTGGTCCTCTTCCTCGGGAGAGCAGGGGTTTCGCTCCGGGCTGTCGGAAACGTCCATCAGTCCCCGAGGGTCTGCAGGGCAGAGAAGAGCTCTGGTTATGGGCAGCAAACTGGGGCAGCAGGGGAGCCTCACCCTGAGGGAGCTCCTTCTCCTGTGCTTTGCTTCCTAAGGAAAGGTTCTTGGAAGTCCTGCAAAGCCAGGCTGGATGGGGCCCTGAGGAACCCAACCCAGCGAGGAGCATCCCTGCCTGTGGGAGAGGTTTGGAGTGAGAGGAGCTTTAAGGTCCCCTCCAACCCAAACCATTCTGGGATTCCATAAATTCAGGAATATGGTTTCTCATAGGTCCTTCAAGAGGGAAATTCAGAGTTCAAACTGCACAAAGAACTGATTCCAGTACTGTCCCAGACTGGAGTGTGCTGCCCTTCACAATGGGCAGAGCTTGAGGTTGGAATTTCGTAGAATCCCAGACTGTGCAGAACCCTCAGTAAAGACCCCAAATTTCCTTCAGAGCAGCAGATCCAGCTGCCTGCACTGAGACCTTCCTAGAAGATGTCTAAACATGTGCTTGGTGGAAGTTAAAAATGCCATTTCTGTTGAGAATAAATCCAGTAAATACAACATAAAAAGGCAAGATGCAAAGCAGGGAAAAAAACCTGGGCCAAACATTAATTTCTTTAACTCCAGAAACAAAAACCCCATAAATTATAGAAGTGCCTGACTGGAACTGGCTGAGCTGACTGGGTCACATCCACACAAAATAAATACCCTCAAGAAAATACCTCAAATACCCTAAAAAAAAAAGCCACAGAATTACAAATCATCTTCATTTTAATGTTTTACTCCAGCTGCTCTCTGTAAATTCATTTAGTGCTGCCACAAGCCCATGGCATAAATGAGCAGAGTTTCACCTGTTATTTTTAAAACCCTTGGAGCAGAAATGCTACAAATGTCAGACTCTGGTTGCTCCTTGAAACACACCTAGCAATCCATCATGAAATCAGAGTTTACTAACCTTTTGTTCAGCTGCTATTTCACCTTTTCCTGACACTTTTCCCTGTTTGTCCAACTGGTTTTGCACAGGAAAGGTGATTTCCCATCAAAAAGCCACCACAGACACACCAAACACTGCCCCAAGTAAAGCAAACTGAGCCTTCCCAGCACCTGAACCCCCAAAATCTTTTGGTAATGAACAGAATTTGCTGCAAACTCCCAAGATCAAAGTCCCACTCCAGAAAATGCTGCTCCTTATACTGTGGGAGGTCTGCAGAGGAGTTAAAACCAGAAAATAAATCCAAACTACTCCCAGGAGCACCCTAAGCTGCATTTAGGGCTGACTGTGCTCTCCCCAAGCCCTCAGAGCCCTGCTGCCATCAGTTAATTGATAAACACGAGGGGATCTCAACTTCAGCAGACACAAAATCCCAATTTGAGCTTCCTCCCAGCTCCTCTCCTTCCTCTCACACTGAAGTTGGTTCTGGCTCAGCAGCAAAGCTCTGCTTTCCCTGACAAGGTCAAACCCAAAGAAAAGCCAGAAGTTGCCTCCTGGTGACAACAGCTCTGAGCAGTTCCCCAGGATGGATCTGAAGCAAATTATCTCCTTATTGAGCACATCAAGCTCATAAATTCCTGCACAAATCATTATTTGCTCTGAGAGCCAGTTCAGAGTGGGGATTTTAATTGCCCAAGTGCCTGAGAAATGACTTTGTGTGAACACAAAGGTCAGCCCAGAGAGGCCACCAGAAATATCAAATCTGCCAGGGGCACGTGGACTCAGGAAATTTGTTTTCTGTTTTCTTGCAAATAAGCAGCACCAAAAAAAAAAAAAAAAAGAAGGTATTTAAGTGAAGCAAATGGCTTTTTGTGTTTGACATGGAGACCTTTGGAGGGATGGGAGGAAACAAATATGTTCTGATGGTGAGGAATATAAAACATTGAAATACAAAACACTGACCTGCACAGCAGCTTTTATAAAATCCAGAGCATCCAGCAGTTGTAATAATTTCCTATTAATTTCCATCAGCAGAAATGATAAGAAACACAATAAATGATGGCCCAAGTGAGAAGGGTTCACAAAATGCAGGCAGGGAGGGGTTTTTGGGGGTGTAATTCCTTGGATTCAGGGATTGGGCTGTTGCTCCAAGATTCCCCAAAACCAACAAAGCAGATTTTGGCAGCAATCTCACCCTGCATGGAAATGTCCCAAAACAAAGCCCAGATGTCCAAAGGTAAAATCAGCAGCAGGTAAAAAAAAAACCTGGGAGTTGGAAATTAAAAGGAAAACTGCCTGATGATAGAACAGGACAGCAAGTTTAATTCCAGTTTTAAGTGTTGCCTTAAAATAATCTGCAAAGCAATTTATTCCAAATCTTTGAAATTCTGCAAGGGTTTTTGTTTTTTTTTTTTTTTTTTTTTTTTTAACTGCAAATCACAATTTATCCCAAGTCTCTGGAATTGTGAGAGGTTTTTCTGAGCAGGTTTTTTAACCTGCAAATCACAATTTATCCCAAATCTCTGAAATCTTTTTGGGGCTTTTTGAGGTGTTTTTTAGGGGTTTTTGTACATTTGGGGTTCTTTAAATTGCTTTCTGCTGTCCTTTAGGGAAACATAAAGACAAATATCACAAAAAACTGAGAGTGCTTGACTCCATTGAAGAATTTTAAATCAAGCAGCAGTGACAGAAGTGGCAGAGCAGAAAACCCCAGGTTTCATCCCTCCCTCATCATAAACTTGGCCTTTTTTGTGCCTTAAAACTAAGTCAGTTTCTTCCTGGTTCAAAACCAGTTATAAAAGAAAAAAATTAACTCTCCTAAGCCCCAGATAAGCTTGTTTGACTTGCAGCTCAGGCAAGAGGCAGGGATGTATTAATGCCTCTCACTGAGCAGCCTTTTATCTTGAAAAATCTTGAAAATTCAGGCAGAGCTGCCTTTGGTCCCAGCTGCACAACTATTTCTGTTCCAAAATTGGCTCCTTTTGCTCAAAGTGTGTCAAATATTCCTTTCCTGTGTGTCTGAGGCAGCCTGGAGCAGCACAGGGCACTGGGAATTCCACCCAGGCTCACAAACCTCTCCTGCTCCCAGCCTCAACCAGCTGGGCCAGCCTTTCCACAGGAAAATAAATAAGGGGCATTTTCAGGCAAAAAAAAAAAAGATGTTTTTCCCTGGTTTTGGAATGATTTGGGCACACCTCAGTGAGCTGAAACTCTCTTCAGAGCAGGTCAGAGCTTCTCAGGGAGGAAGTTGAGGATTTGGCAGAACTTCCCAGGAATGAGGAGCTTTGAGTTCATCAGTGACTCTAAAGTTTCACAGCCTGGGCTCTGGAATATTTCAAATTAGGGAATGGAGCATGAACTGCTCCTGAGTTTATCAGAACTTGCACAAGGTGGGACAGAGATGCTCCTCTTACCTGGCCACCCTCACCATGCCTGGATGCAGCAGGAAGGAGCCAATTTGCTCCTGCTAAAGCCTCCCAGCCATCTTAGAAACATTTCAAATTACACATTTCCCCCCTAAAAAGGGCAGGAGAAATTTGTGGAGGTGCTACAGAAATTTAAATTCACCTGCTTCACTTCTTTTTAAAGATATTTTCATCAAAGCTTAATGGTATCCAAGATTTTTTAACTTAAAGCACTGGGATGAAGCAGCCTTGGCACAGCACTGAAAGCCCTTTGCTACTTAAGTTGCTTTTAAAACTCCACTTCCACCTCACCAGGATACATTTTAAATAAAATCCTGAACCTCACACTTTTGTCAGTTGATTTTCACAAGGCCAAAGGAGTCAGAGCAGGAATTTTCACCCAGCAGCTCCATTTGCAAAATCAGGCCCAATTTCTTCTCTGTTGTTAATTAAACAGCACCAAAAGATGCAAAATTAAAAAGTAAGAAATTCCAGCCAGGAACTGAGTTCCTTCAAAAACCTGGAGCTGGGCAGAGCCATCAATTCCAGCCTTAAAATCCTACAAATTTTCATGGATATGAAGAACCAAGTGCATTCCCAATTTCTGCCCCGCTGGCAGCCCTGGGGGAGGTCACAGGACAGATGGGAAGGAAAAAAGAGAGGAAGCTCCTTCCTTCAGGCTGAAATGTTTGGGGATAAAAGGATAAAATCCAGTTCCTAAGAGCCAAAGAGCTGCTGTGAACGAGATCCATGGAATGCAGGGGTTAAAGCAGAGCAGCTCTGGAGCAGGGTGTGGGTGCAGGCAGGGACCATGAGGGAGCTGAGGAGAGGGAACAGTGCTGACAGGACAGGTGAGGAGACAAGGACAGCACACAAACACTCAGGGAACAAAGACTCAGGGAGGCAAAGCAGAAACCAAGGGCAAACCCACATGGGGAAAAACATGGAAGAGCAGTGAGAGCAGGAAATCAATTCCTCAGGATCCAGGAGAGGGGAAACACAGAACACTGAGAGGATGAACTGTGTGCAGCCCTGCCCTGACTGCAATTCCAGCTGCTAGCAGGGTTAATTAACCAAAATCCTCCTTTCCCTGCCATCCTTAGGGAGCTCTGAGGTGCAGGATGCCCAGGGAGCTCAGCAGCTCTCAGGGCACCCTGTAATGCCCCAGGCTCAGCTGCCCTGTGGTGAGTTTGGTGCTGAGGGGCATTTCCAGGAGCTGGGTTTGAAGCAGAGCTCAGAGAGCTCCAGTGGGGAATGTTCCCCATGGATTTGTGGTGGGGACCTGAAGGGGAAAGCAGCTGCAGTTTGTTTTCTCAGCACAGCTGATTTTCCTGCAGCTGTCTCCCAGCAAATGCTGAGTGAGTTCTCAGGGCCTCAGGAAGACACAGCCAGCAGGGCTATACCTGGATCCAGCAGGATTTGGGATAATCCCACTCCACAGACTGGTTTTGGATCAGCAGTTGGGCAAAGAGCTGTCCTGATAAACTGGGAGCCCTTCCCTGAATCCAGGCAAGCCTTTGGAAGAAAGAATTCACACCCTGGAGAGGTGTGAATTCACACCTGTCCCTGCTGCAGCTCTGAGAGACTCACCTGAGAGCTGACCCTGCAGGTGCCAAACCGCAAACCCACCTGAGAGCTGACCCTGCAGGTGCCAAACCGCAAACCCACCTGAGAGCTGACCCTGCAGGTGCCAAACCGCAAACCCACCTGAGAGCTGACCCTGCAGGTGCCAAACCGCAAACCCACCTGAGAGCTGACCCTGCAGGTGCCAAACCGCAAACCCACCTGAGAGCTGACCCTGCAGGTGCCAAACCCCAAACCCACTCAGGACTGACCCTGCAGGTGACAAACCCTAAACCCATTCAGAACTGACCCTGCAGGAGATGGAGCCCAAACCCACTCAGAACTGACCCTACAGGCAACAAACTCCAGACCCATTCAGAGCTGACCCCACAGGTGCCAAACCCCAAACCCACTCAGGACTGACCCTGCAGATGCCAAACCCCAAACCCACTCAGGACTGACCCTGCAGGTGACAAACCCTAAACCCATTCAGAACTGACCCTGCAGGAGATGGACCCCAAACCCACTCAGGACTGACCCCATGAGTGACAGACCCTACAGACCCTCAGGACTGCCCCCGCGTGCGGGTTCTGCTGTGCAGTCCCCGGTGTCCCCCCGGTGTCCCCCCGGTGTCCCCTCACCTCCGAGGCTCTCCTGCCAGGCTGGGCTCTCGTGCTGTGCCCCCGGGCCGCGGCTGCTGGCGCTGTCCCTGTTCCCACAGCCTGCGAGGGGGGACAGTCAGAGCCACCTGCCCCCTGCGCTCTGTCCCCTGCTGTCCCCCGGTTCCCGTTCATTGTCCCGAACAAACCGGGACTTCATTCATTTCCGCGCTCTCCCGTCCCCGAGCGCCCTCCGGCCTCCCCCGACCCCCTCAGAACACCGCGGGGCCCTCCCCTCCCGTCCCCGCCGCCCCGCTCCCCGGGGCTGTCCCCGTCCCCCCCTCT
>WBNO01018697.1:56488-85998 GCA_013400575.1 Peucedramus taeniatus
CCATCCCTGTGCCCATCCCTGCTCCCATCCCTGTGCCCATCTCTGCACCCATCCCTGCAACATCCCTGCACCCATCTCTGCACCCATCCCTGCACCTATCCCTGCAACATCCCTGTGCCCATCCCTGTGCCCATCCCTGCATCCATGCATCCTTACACCCATCCTTGCACTCACCCCTCTGCCAATCCTTGTGCCCATCCCTGAATCTTTCTGCCCATCTTTACAACCATCCCTGTGCCCAACCCTGCATCAATCCCTGTGCCCATCCCTGTGTCCATCCTTACACCATCCCTGCTCCCATCCCTGCTCCCATCCCTGTGCCCATCCCTGTGCCCCTCCCTGCTGGGACCCTCCCCAGCCCCCTTGGCTGCAGCCACCCAGGGAAGCTGGGACAGGGACAAGCCCAGGGACAGCCAGCAGTGGGACAGGAGGAGCAGACACTGGGACAGGGGACACGGATGGGGACCCCTCCTCTCCCACCCCCACTGCCCCCAGTACCAACCCTTCCTGTAGATGACGGCGTTGGCATCGGGCTCTCCTGGCACGAGGGGCAGGCGGGACAGCCAGCAGCTCTCGTCCCCCAGCACCAGAGTCACAGGGGGGCTCTGTGGGGCAGGGACAGGGGTCAGCACTGGGGCCACACTGAGGGACTGCCAGGGGGGTCATGCACTCCCCAAAAGGGGCTGGGGTCACTCTGAGGGACTGCCAGGGGGGTCATGCACTCCCCAAAAGGGGCTGGGGTCACTCTGAGGGGCTGCCAGGGGGGGCACAAAGCTCCCCAGAATGGGCTGGGGTCACTCTGAGGGACTGCCAGGGGGGTCATGCACTCCCCAAAAGGGGCTGGGGTCACTCTGAGGGGCTGCCAGGGGGGGTCACAGCACTCCCTGCTCAGCCCATGCCCAGCTCAGCCTCCCTGCATTCTAATGAATATTAATGAGCACAAGGGGGGGGGGAAATTAATCTGCCTGATCCTCCGATGGCTGCTGCAGTAACGATATGAAATCTAATTATCCATCCCAATATTTCCAACCCCTCCAACTCAGCCTGACAGTCACAGCCAGTTGGGGCCTTATCACTGCCAGGAGCAGAGTGCTGGCAGCGTGACAAAGCCCCCAACACATGTGTGAGGCACTGGCACAGGGGTGTGACACTGGCACAGGGGTGTGCCACTGGCACAGGGGTGTGACACTGGCACAGGGGTGTGCCACTGGCACAGGGGTGTGACACTGGCACAGGGGTGTGCCACTGGCACAGGGGTGTGACACTGGCACAGGGGTGTGCCACTGGCACAGGGGTGTGACACTGGCACATGGGTGTGACACACTGACACGTGAGTGACACACACTGGCACAGGGCTGTGACACTGGCACAGGGTTGTCACACACTGGCACAGGGGTGTGCCACTGGCACAGGGGTGTGACACTCGGGTGTGACACTGGCACAGGGGTGTGACACTGGCACATGTGTGACACTGGTACAGGGGTGTGACACACTGGTGTGACACTGGCACAGGGGTGTGACACTGGCACATGTGTGACACTGGTACAGGGGTGTGACACACTGGCACAGGGGTGTGACACTGGCACAGGCGTGTGCACCTCTCATGGCGCTGGGGGCACCCCACACCCCTGTGGACACGGGAAATGGGGCTGGGGCCTTTGGGACCCCAAGCACGGGCCACAGGGATGGGCACTGCCGGTGCCACATGGGCAGAGCACCCTCGGGGAGAGGAGGATCCCTTTGGAATCCTGCTCCCGGCATGGGGACACCCACGGGTACCCTGCAGCACCCCGGGGTGCCCAGCCCCGCTCCCCGCGGCGGCCCCAGCCCGGCGTGAAGCCCTTCCTTGTTCTCCTGGAACAAAGAGGTCGCTGTGTGGCTGCAGGGCCGATAACCATCGGAAACCCTATCTGCTCCGCATCCGCCGGGGCGCATCCGCGCGGGCCCTGCCCTGCTCGGCCCGGGGACACGGGCACCGGGGGGACTCGGGGGACAGTCCCACAGGGCTTCACATTCCCTTGGCACCCCTGAGGGTCTGACACCCTCCCCAGCAAGGATCTTCTGGGGGAACCCTGTGGGATCATGTGGGGGCGGGAAGGCATCTTCCTCCTCCTTCTCCTTCTCCTTCTCCTCCTCTTTTCCCTCCTGTTTTTTCTCCTTCTCTTTTCTCCCTCTCCCCCAGCAGGCAATGGGGACACCCGGTGCTCCACACCACAGAATATTAAAGCCACCCAGCGCTCCCAGCTCCCACCAAAACCCCAGGCTGGGATCATCTCCCACACGGAGATGAAGAGCAGAGCTGGGCAGGATTTGGGGGAGACTCCCTGTGCCCCCCCCAGCGCCGCCAGCAACAAAGAGGAAGAGACCTGAGGGTGACAGCCCCTATCAGGGATGGGGCTGCAATTCCTTCCTCCCTTCCCCGAGCAGAGATAGGGAGGGAGGAGAGTGGCAGAGGAGAGCAGGGCTGGGAATCATCAGCCGGGCTCGATAAGGGAGCTGCTGAAATGGGAGCAAAAATATTTAGACAATAAATGAAGTATCAGAAAAAAAAGCTGCGCATATCTTGGGGAAATCAATCATCCTGTACCGGGTGTCTGGACACACGGCGCCAAGCGGGAGATAGGGAGCCAAACTGGGCAGATAAGGGTTAATCAAGGATTTAATTCAGCAAAGATAAACGGGCCTGAGCTTAAAAAAAAGAGAAAAGGAAAAAAAAAAGAGCAAAGGAGAGAGGAGGAGGAGGAGGAAGAGGTGGGGATGGAGCCAGGGCTTGAGGATCCTGGGCTGGAGCTGCCTGTGTGCGGCTTGGGGGGGATGTGGAGGGAAGGATGTGGCTGGGATGGAGGACCCAGAGCCTAAAACCACCCAGAGTCACCCTAACCTCCCTCCTCTGCTGCTCCCCGGGTGATGGCACCAACGGCCACCAACAGCCAGCAGCCCCTGGTGTCCCCTCAGTGCCCCTTCCCCACCGCTGCTGGTGCTCCCCAGGCACAACCAGAGTCCCCAGCGAGCAAACCTGGGGTGGCAAAGGCAGATCCCATCTCCTCTGTGGGGACACAGGTGCCACCAAGCACCTGTGCAGAGGGGACGGCACCCTGCTGTCCCCTGCCTGCGGGAACGCTCTGGGCTGGCAGGGAAACCTCAAACCAGGAGATTCCCAGCGCTGAGGAGCTCAGGCAGGGATTTCTCTTCGCAAAGAATTTGTTTGCTCAGCACTTGCCCGCCGTGCCCTCGGGGTGTCCCTTACCGTGTCGCCGTGCCCGGGCGATGCCGGCTCGCTGTGGATGCTGCCCGGGAAGGGGCCCCAGGAGAAGCCCTCGGGGAGGCTCCGGCGGGTCCTCACCCGTCCCTGCCCATCCTGCACCTGCAGATCCAGCTCATCTGCGGGGAGACACGCACAGCATCAGCGGGATGCGCCCCCGAACCCCCCGAGCCGCGGCACCCCAAATCCCGGGGGGNGGGGGTCCGGGCCCGGCCCGGGCAGCGGAAGGAGCGTTTCCCATCCCCGCACCCGAAGTCGCAGCAGCTTCAGGGCTTAATGGCTTTGATTATCTGATAAGGCTCTGGTTTAATGGGTTAGATAACATGTGAATACGCTATGAAGGCTGCTCGAAAATGTTTTAACTGTGCCTTTGTCTTTGGGAGCGCAGATAAGATGGCAGGTAACCAATACCCAGATGGATGTGCTGCCTGCCCCTCGCCGGCTGCTGCCCCCCAAAAACCGAGCGGCTCCCCGGGGACAGCGAGCCCAGCCCAGCCCGTGCGCGGCCGGGGATGCTCCGGGCCCCGCGGGGTCATCCCTGCCCCGGCACCGCAGGACAAAGAGCCCCCCAAGCCCCGAGGGGCCGCAGCCGGTCCCGGGTGCCTGGGCAGGGAGGAGGCTGCGCTGGCTGAAGGCAAAATTGCCTTTGGAGCCGGGAGCGCGGGGAGGATAAAGCGATCCCATGGCTGCGGAGATTGAAATCTGATGTGTTTATTAGCAGGGCTGACATCTGGATCCTCCCGGCGCTGGGGTGAGCTGAGGTGAGCGACTGGGAGCGCTGGGTGGTGGCACCTGCCATCGCCCAGGTGCCACCGGCACCCGCGGGTCCCCCCTCTGTCCACCCCGGGCCCCTGGGGACTGCCCAAAACACGTCCCAGGGGAGCAGCCAGGGCCACCCCGGCAGAACCCGCTGCCCACTGGGAGGGCTGGGGAGGTGTCCGGGCTCCCCGAGGTGTTTGGGGTCACCAGGTTTGTCCCTGCCACCCTCCAGCCCTGTGCCACAGCCCCCAGCGCTGCTGGTGATGGGCTCTGCCTCAGCTGCCCTGCCCTGCCTTCCCATTCCCACAGCCTGGGAGCCCCTGGCGTGCTCCCAAAGCCACCCTGGCCATGGAGATCCCATCCCTGCAAAGGGGTTTTGGGAATGAGCATGGCAAGGGCTGTGCCTGCCCTGCATCCCTGGCATCCTCCCACCCAACATCCCCCCCATTCCAGGCATCCTCCTGCCCTGCATCCCCCTGCCCATCTCCTCAGCACAGGGAGGAGGAGGAGGAGGAGGAGGGATGAGGCCTTTGAGGAGCTGTTGGGATTTATTCCCTGGCACAAACTGAGCCTGAGGAAGGGTCTGTGAAGGACCAGGGGCAGGCAGGGAGCAGAGTGACCACCAGAGCAGCCTCGGGGCTGAGCGGGGCAGTCAGACCCTCCCATTATTCCACATTTCCAGCACCTCCCATCTGATTCCCAAAGCGCTGCCGGGTCCCCCAGCCTCAACATCCCCGAGCTGCCCACCCTCCCCTGCACCCCTAAACCCCCTGGAGAGCCCCAGCAGCGCTGGCTCCCCCCTGGCTTTGTCACCCCGAAGATTTGGGGCCGGGAGCCCCCCCGCGGTGCCCCCCCCTCCCCGTCTCACTGGTAATCAGCAGCGTTTGGGTCAGGAGACCATGTCTCCGAGATAAGAGCATTCGCCTGACACTTCCCATGTCAGAGCACTTCATCTTGTGTGTATCAATCCCCAGCAGAGAAAACACGCAGGCGCTGATAAAGAGAAAACCGTTCCAGACAGGGGGACAAAAATAGTGCTGCCAGAGTTCCTGCCAGCCCCAGGGCCTCCACACACCCAAAAACGGGGTGCTGGAACCCCACTGATGGTGCTGAACCCCTGCTCTGTGGTGCTGAGAGCTCCTCCAGAGGGATGAGTGTCCCAGGCCCAGCCAGGGATGCTGCCAGAGCCCCTGTGCTGCAGCCACGTTAACTCAGTGAGGGGAAAGTGAGGGAAAAGGTGATTTTTTCCCAGCTAAACACACAGCACTGCTGAGTGGGAACAGGGAAAATGATGGGGAGGCCCTGGAGATGCTGTGTGCTCCACACTGGGAAAGCCCAAGTGGACCAGCAGGCTGCAGGGAGTGATGCCACTGCAGATCCAGGCACATCCCAGGGTTGGGAAGAGCTGCTGCCAGCCCCTGGGGTGTCCTGGAGCAAAGTCCAGGAGCTGCAGCTCCCTGTGGGATCCCCTGGCAGGTGAACACCCCCCAGGTATCTCACCTGGCCATCGGTCCCTCCTTATCAGGGAGCAGGGCTTATCTCCCAGCTCATTAACCAAATTGGGCAGGGACTGGCCTGTTTGCTCTGGGGCACAGAGAAAAGCAGCAGGGAGGAAGGAAGGAAGGGAAGGAAGAAGGGAAGAAGGAAGGAAAAGCCCCTGGAGAGCCAGGAGCCCCTGCCTGGTGTGACACAGAACAGGGGCTGCTCCCAGCTTATCTTGAGAGATCCCAAAGGAATCAGCTCCTGTCACCACCCCATGGTGACATCACAGCACCTGCATTCCCACCCATCCCAAGGGCCCAGGGTGGGCACAGGGGAGGGAGGGAGCCTCTGGGGATGCACAGTTCCAGGGAGGCATCACTGAGCCTTCCTCCAGCACAGGCTGTGATGGAGATGAACAGCCAGAGCCCACAGGCATGGTGACCACAGCATTCCCAGGCCAGGGAGAGGAATGGCACTGCCAGGAGCAGCATGGAGCTGGGCCAGCTCCTCCTGGAAGCTCTGGAGATGCAGCCATATCCAGGCACCCCCATTTGCTTTCCTTGTGGCATTGAGCAGGAGGGAAGGGCAGAGTGCCCCCATCCCTCCCCATCATCCCATTCCAAGCTGTTCCTGCATCCCTTTGCCTCAGCTGCATCCAGAGGACTTGAACCACATCCAGACCAACTGCTCTGCCCCTCAGTGGGCACCCGGGCTCGGAGGTCCCTGCAGTGTTTGCAGCTGCCTGGATACTGTCAGGATAAATACTGCTATCAGTGTGTCATGGGATCACATCCCGGGATCAGCCGCCTCGCTCCGGTTAAACTCAGCACCCTGTGCCAGCCTGGGGGGCACACCAGAGCCAGCCCTGGTGATGGAGAGACTGGGAAATGGGGATGGATGGATGGATGGGTGGATGGATGGACCTCCAGATCTCTGCTAAGGGGCTGAACAGCTCGTTTGGATGTGAATCAAGTCCTGTGGATGCAGTTGAGGCAAAGGGATGCAGGAGCAGCTTGGAGTGGGATGGGTGGGATTGTCTGGGGCCCCTCTGCCCTTCCCTCCTGCAAGGAAAGCCTGGGTGTGGCTGCACCTCTGGAATATCCAGGAGCAAACGTGGGTGGCTGCAGGAGCTGGCCTGGCAGTGGGATGGAGGCATGGAGGGATGGATCCATCAGTGGGTACCCAACCTCCCACGGCTCCCCCGCTCCCACCTGGGGAAATCCGAGCTGGAGAAGCCCCAGTTCCCCCCAGTTCCCCCCAGCAGCCCCATCCCAGCCCCAGCTGCTGTTTTTAGAAGCGGCGAGAGCGCGGCGGAAGGAATAAATCCTGACAACTCAACTACTGCAATGATGTGATGGCACCGCTCCGATAAGATGGAGGGAGCCGATTGGGAAGAGTCTTAAGCTGTGAACACGCAGCATCTCCACTCTTCACCTCCGCTCACAAAGGGAAATCTCTCCAAAGGGGCTAAGGAGATTATCCCGGCTTTGCCGTCCCGGGTGCTCGAGTAATCAGGGCAGCCTTGGGGACGACAAAGGAGTGAGGAGGGTTTCAATCGAGCCTTGCTGGGCTGCGCCTGCTTGGGCTCAGCCTGGGCTTGCTCTGTGGATGGAGAGGGGGTGGCTGTGGCAGAGCTGGGCTCTGCCCCCCTGTTTGGGGTGCTGGGGAGGGAGCCAGGGGGGATTTCTGCCTTTATCTCTGCTGCCCATCGCTTGCCACTTATTGATTGTTTGCTGCCCGAGTCCAAAAGCGACTCCTTATCGGGCTGAACCCTGCCCCCGGATAATGGAGCAGCCAGGCCCTGCCCCGTGGGCACCACCCCGTGCCCGGGGGGGCTGCACACACAGCAGGGGCTGCACCCCAAAAGGACCCGCTCCTGCTCGCCAGCTGTGGGGCACAGCTGGCAGGCGCTGGCAGAGGGGTGGCACCGGCCCTGCCACGTGTTCCCAGGGATCACCCCACGGAAACTGGGGTGCCCTGCCCCAGCAGGATGGGCTGATAAGCATTCCCGGGACATTTGCCTTTGGGGTGTTGCTGTGCCTCGCTGGGATGGGGCTGGGAGGGGGTCCCCATCTCCAGAGGGTCCCCATCCCTGAGGTGCCACCATCCCTCATGACAAGGGGTTCCCATCCCAGGGAGTAACTGGGACCTGTGCCTGCAGGGATGTGGATAGAAACACTGGGAATAAGGTCAGGAAAGGCTCAGGGAGGATGGGAAGCAAGAAAACTTCCTGGCCCTCTGTGCCAGGGGTGCCCTGTCCCTGCTCTGTCCCCACTCACGGACCCCATCCCAAGGGGTTCCCATGCCTGGGGTGCTGCCATCCCAAGGCAGCCCCTGCTCCCAGGGGTTCTCCTCACAAGGGACATCCAGGAAACACATGGGACCTGTGACCACAGGGCTGGGGACAGGAATAAACACTGGGAAAAAACACCAGAAAGGAAGGATGGGAAGGAGGAAAACTTCCTGGCTTCCCCAGGACTGCCAGGATAGTGGGACCCCTGTGCAGGGACACCCTGTCCCTGCCCTGTCCCCTCTCCTGGGGCTGCTGGGACCCTTGGCTGTGCCCAGGCAGTGGGAAGAGGGCACTGGGGGGGGCAGGAAGCTGGAGAGGGGAGGAAGGGGAATGCAGGGGCCCCCGGAGCCGATGCAGAGGGAAGATATCCCGGCCGGAAAAGGGGAGGGGACCACGGGGGGGACACCCTGCCACAGCCACAAGTGCCTGTGGGGGGTGGGAGAACCCCCAGGAGGGGGTACCCAAATGGAGGAGGGGGGTCCAAGCCCCAAATCCCCACCGGCCTTCAGATCCAGCCAGGGCGGAGCAGGAAGGTGAGTGATTGACAGCTGTCAATCAGCACCAGCCCGGTGGCATCGCCCTCAGGGCTCTCACCACAGAGTGCAAAACATTGGAAAATGCCAGGGAAAATGGGATACCTGAGCATCCCTCCACACTGTCCCCAAAATCCCTGAACATCCCTCCACACTGTCACTGTCCCTAAAATCCCTGAGCATCCCTCCACACTGTCACTGTCCCCAAAATCCCTGAGCATCCCTCCACACTGCCACTGTCCCCAAAATCCCTGAACATCCCTCCACACTGTCACTGTCCCCAAACACCCTGAACATCTCTACACACTGTCACTGTCCCTAAAATCCCTGAACATCCCTCCACACTGTCACTGTCCCCAAAGATCCTGAGCATCCCTCCACACTGTCACTGTCCCCAAAATCCCTGAACATCCCTCCACACTGTCACTGTCCCCCCAAAGATCCTGAGCATTTGTCCTGGTTTAGGTAAAGTTTGGGAGAAATTTGGGATACAAGCATCATAATGTCACCCTAGGACAGCATCCCCCTACACTGTCACTGTCCCCAAAATCCCTGAGCATCCCTCCACACTGCCACTGTCCCCAAACCAATCTGATCATCCTTCCACTCAGCAACATCCCCAGACCAGTCAGAGCATCCCTTCACCATGTCAGTGTCCCCAAACTGTCCCCTCCACCCCGCAGTGACCCCAGGCACAGGAGGACATCCCCAACAGGGACAGGTGCTCCTCCAGGTCCCAAATCCCTGCTGGGATGGTCCCCACCCCGCTGCCTTTGGCAGGAGGATTTGCTGGGCACAGGCAGGGCAGGGGGAGGATCCCAGGGTGTTGGGCACCCCCTGATTTGGGGTGCTGGGGGTGCCAATGCCCTGAATCCCAAGTGCCCCCATCCCCCAGCAATCTCCCAGAGACACAACTCTCTGCTGCTCCTCTCCCAGTGATAAAAGGGAATAGCTGGGATAATTTTTCCCAGCCACACATGCCAGGGTGGAGGGGGAGGGATGGGGCAGAGGTGGCAGGGGCTGTGTCCCCCCCAGGACGGGCCATCCCCCCCATTGTGCCCTGTTCACCCCGATAATGAACCTTGAGGTTTCCAGACAAACCCTGGGCAGCCAGAGATTATTGAAGAGGGAGATAAACACAACTGAAGGGAAGGGGGAGCTGGGAGGAAAAGGGGGGGAAAAAAAAGGACTTGGGAGTTTTAATTAGATGCACTAAAAAAAAAAAAAAAAAAAAAAAAAAGAGGAGTTGCTCTGTGCTGTCCTGATATGGAGGATGGGGGGTGAGGGGTTTGGGGGATCAGGAGAGGAGCTTGAGCTCTGTAATCAACCCAGAGCCATCATTACCACCCAGAGGAAATATTAATATTAAATGAATACTTAATAATTAATTATTAAATAAAGCCCAAACAGGCAAGACAGCAGCAGGGCTTGGGGTTGAGCAAGGTGGGGCTGCAAACAGTGATGCTGGTGTAGGGAAGGGGGTGAAGAATTCCCTGGGAATTCCCAGGTGGGGCACAGCTGGGTGGGATAATGCTGTGACCAAACCCAGGGTGGCTTTTGCCTCTCCAATCCTGTCCCTCCCTGTGGTGTTCCCACAAGGATAAAAGCAAAAAGCTCCATCCCACCTGGTGGAAATGCAAGAATCCAGGATTCCCAGCAGCCTCCCAGCAGCTCCCAGTGGGAATTCTCTAGTGGCTCACCATGAGGTTGAGCAGTCCCTCAGCAGGGCTCTCCTCTGCTGCATTCCTGCCCCAGCTCCATGTGAAATTTGGCAGAGTTTTTAACTTTATCCTTCTGGGAAAGCTGGAATTGCTGAGGTTGGCCAGGCAGGGCTGGGGCAGCTCTGGGATGGGAATGGAGGCTGTGGGTGCTCCTGAAATTCTCTGCTACCCACCCTTCTCCAGGGCAAACCAAAATGAGTGGGAAAGATGGAAACCTGAGGCATGGATGGAGAAGCTGTGGGGAAAGGTTTGGGGGAATTTGGGATGGTTTGGGGGAATCTGGGAAGGAAGGACATCCTGTCTCCAGCCCTGGCAGAGGATGGAGTGAGCACAAAGCATGGCCACGCTCCACCTCGTGATCCCATTGGCAGGAACGGAGCCAGGGTGTCCCAGCACCCTGGATGAAGGGATGGCATATCCCTAAAGACTCCCAAATTTGGGATTTGAGCCTCCAGCTCTTGGGAACTTGCCCATCAAAGCTGCAGCCCCCTCCAGGGAACGAGGTCATTTCAAAGCTGAACCAAACTCCTTCCACGTGGGGCCAAGGCAGCCCCAGGGCGAGGTCCTGGCAGGCCACATCCCCTCAGGAACAGCGGGGTGACCTCTGGGATCACCACCCCACAGCGGGGGTGACCCAGTGACCCCCCAAACCTCCCTGGGGGACGGGGAGGCCTCACGGGCTGCGACCGAAGCCCCCCCGGGCGCGGCGCATCCTCGCGGCCTCCGCGGCCGACACCCGGCGGATCCTGCCAGATAAAGCAGAAAATTCAGGCTGCTCCGAGCTTCCCTTTTCGGCAGCTCCATCCCTGATAAGTGGCGAGCCTGCAGAGCTCCTGATAGCCGGGGCTATCGCGGCGGTTGGGGCGAGAGGAACACCCTATCGGCGCGGCATCGCCGGACCGCCAGCAACTCCCAGCACGCCGAAATTAATACCACTGCAATTACCAGAACAGAGATGGGCTGCCAGGGGCCGATAATAAAATCTCTTTTACATAAAGAATGCAAATAACCCGCTGCTAGAGGGGAGGGGGAAGGGGAGGCACGGCCTCATCCAGGCTCCTTTTGGGAGTTTGGGATGAGTGGGGTGACCCCACAGGGAATGGGGGGATTTGTGGGGTTGGGAGTCGCAGCCCCCTCCCCACCCTGCCCCGGGGGCAAAGGGCTGGGAGCAGATAAGGAGGAGCCGGGGGTGGCCTCGCAGCTCCTTCCTGCCCCGGCACGCAGGAAGGGCTGGGATATCAGCGGGGTCGGAGGGAGCTTCCCCTGGGCCGGGACGGGAAGGGGAGCGGGGTTCCCGCCGGGCCGTGGGGATTGGGGCAGCTGCAGGAGCACGTGTGCTGGCAGGGGCCTCTTCCCAGGGCTCCTGCAGCACCCGCAGCCTGGTGGCCTTGGGGACACAGCAGGACCTGCCCGGTGCATCCATCCCCAAAGGGACATCGCTGTCCTGTGGCGGGGTCACCACCCCACAACGCTCCCAGCCAAAGCTGGAGTTCCTCTGGGAGGAGCAGGGTGTGGGCAGCACCGACAGGGAAGGAAATGTGGCGTGTTCACCCTTGGGGGTGTCAGGTCCCTCTGGTCCCATCCCCATCCACCTGCCAGGAGTTGTTCCCAGCAGAACAACCCACAGCTCCAATCAAGGAGTGATGGCCATAAACTAAACCACGGGAAGTTCCACCTCAACACGAGGAAGAACTTCCCATGGAGGGTGGCAGAGCACTGGCACAGCTGCCCAGGGACAATGTGGGGTCTCTGAAGACATCCCAAACCCACCTGGACATGTCCCTGTGTCACCTGCTCCAGGTGTCCCTGCCTTGGGCTGGGTGATCTCCAGAGCTCCCTTCCAGCCCCAGACGTTCCGTGACTCTGTGAATCCGTGTGGCACACGCCTGTAACCCCGTGGCTTTGGAGATAGTGGCTGATAGGGCTGGGGGTGCCCACAGGGCCAGCCCGGCCTCGCCGGTGCCCCGGTGCCCGTGGCCCCGGCGTGGAGATACCAGGGGGAGATAGAGGCTGAATTTGCTCCTTGGGGTTTTGATAACCATCACCAAACCACCCCAGCGTCGCTCTTGTGGTTGCCAGGATGTTGGTGAAGTGCCCTGGTGTGACGCAGGACGGGCCCAAACCCTGCCAGTGCCAGGGAGTGTGATGCCAGCTGTGGGGATGGCATCCCTGCTGCTCCCAAATCCATGGCTTCACCATCCCAAAAGCACCCTGGGGAAGCACGTCAGGGATGACAACCATCACCTCACACCTTCCCTCCTGAAGTTCTGGGGTTTGCAGCCTGCCCAGCTCCCAGTGTTCCCAGTGCTCCTCATACTGGTATTTGCAAGAGGAGGTGAACGCTGGGGGGCTGCTCCAGCAGATCCAGTCAGGACACTGGGATGGAGCAGCATGGCCAGCCCCACAGCAGACACTCACCTGGCCCATTCCAGCTGTCTGGCTCCTGGGGGTTTTCTCCAGGATCCGGCTTCTCCGGCTCCTTTGGACTCTCCAGAGCATCTCTGGACTCTGCAGCAGGAGGGGGAAGGAGCAGGTCAGGAGCAGGGAATTCCAGAGACAGCATTCCACGGGGGCTGGGACCACCAGAGCAGCGACACCCAGCGCCGGGATGGGCACAGAGAGGGGATTCCCATCCCCCTGGGAATACCCCACCAGCCCAGCCAAGCCCCAAAAGCCCTCCCAAGCCACCCCAAACCCCCGTCACAGCCGTGCCACCCCACGGCAGCGTGCCGAGCCCCGCTCCCCTCGCGGCTCTATTTGTGGCGTACTCATAGCAACTTGATAACAATTATTTTCTCCATTAACTGCTGCTGGAGATGGGCTGATAAAGGCAATCTGCATATGACAGTGTGGCAGATTAGTGCCCAAAGTACATGTTTGCCTTGGCGTCCCGGGCGGATCGAGCAGCTCGGAGCTCAATCGATCGGCGCCACCGCGGCCGCCCAGCGGTGACGTCACCGCCATTGGAGATTATTAATACAGGTGATAAGCGCCATGATTAACATCAAATAAATCAATCACCGGGTATAAAAGTCCTATTATTTTTGGCTATAAATCAAAGTGCCTGGCATATCGATTTTTATCCATCGCGCTGAAAGCTTTAGTGGCCGTTATTGCTGCTGGGCCTTATCTCTGCTATCACCTCTTTATCGAGGCAGGCCAGTGCCAGGTGCAGCTCCGCGCCCCGGCTCCGGCTCCTCGCCCCCAGCCCGGCTCCCCCATCAGATAAGAGCCCTCAATTCCCTCCACCACTGAGCAAAGTTTGCCTGGGAGACCTCCCTGACACAGATACTGGGGTCCCTTCCCTGTTCCAGTTATCAGGTTCTCTCCCTGTTACAATTATCAGGCTCCCTTCCCTGCTTTGCTGTAGGATCCCTGCCCTGTCCTGGCTCTTGGGGTCCTTTTGCTGAAATCGGGGTCTCTCCTTGCTCCAGCTAGGGTCCACTTCCTGCCCTGGCTATTGGGGTCCCTGGCCTGTCCCAAACACTGGGGTCCCCTCCTGGCTCCCAGCTACTGAGGTCCCTGCCTTGCCCTCATTATCAGGGCCCCTTCCCTGCCCCTGGCTATTGGGATCTCTCCCTGCCTAGTCCTGTTGGGGCTATAAGGGTCCCTTCCCCACCCCAAATATTGGGATTCCTTCCCTACTCGACTAGTGGGATCCCTCCCTGTCCCAACTCTGAGGATCCCTTCCCTATCCAGCTGTTGGGGTCCCTCCCTGCCCCAGCTGGTGTGGATCCCTGGTGCACCGTGGCCTGGCTGCCCCGTTTTTGGGGGACACTTCTCCCCAGATCCAGCTGGAGGCAGCGGGGTTTGTCGGGAGCCGTGGCTCGGTGAGGCGGCGCAGCCTTGCCCCGGCGCGGTTATCTCAAAGGGCACTGCAAACATTAACTGATTGGGATTTGCCCCCACCTCCACAGGAAGGAACTTAAAGGATATCTGGGGCTGTTTCAGCCCGGCCCTGAGTCGCAGCCACCTTTGGGGCGCGGCTCGGCTCGGCGGCAGCCTGGCGGCTGCGTGGGCAGCACGGTGCCACCAACGGCCCCGTGCCCCCGGCCCACCTGTGCCACCACCTGTGGCCTCTGAGGCTGCTTGGCACCCCGGGGGAGTCACTTGGTACAGCAAGGGATGTGACTTTGTCCCCCTGGGTGGGGGAACTTTGCACCCCGAGGGACGTGACTTTCATCACGGCTGGGGAGAGGAACTTTGGATTGCAAAGGATGGGACTTTGCACCCCGAGAGGTCACTCTGCATCCCTGGGATGGGACACTTTGCACCCTAAGGGAATGTGACTTTCCACCCCAAGGTAGGGGGAAGGGTCATTCTGCACCTAAGAGTTCACTTTATATCCCAAAGGTCACTTTACATCCCTGTGAAGGATCACTTTAAACCCCAGCTCGGTGACTCTACACCCCAAGGGACACAGCTTTGCAACCTGGGCTGTCCCCAGGGTGTCCAGAGGGACGGAACCCCCAGGGACACGGGGCTGTCACTGGCCCACCAGCCCCGAGGGGTGGCCAGGCTGCTTCCTGAGCTAATGCCTGGCAGGTTGCTCTGGTGGCAGCGCCCATCCCCGTGGGGAGGGGACAGTGGGGACAGCCCAGGGCTCACCTTCACTGCCGGGGGGGCTGGAGGTGTCGCGCTCGGCGGAGCCCTCGCAGTCCGAGGTGGCCCCGTCCCTCTCCGAGGGGCTCTTGTCCCCCACCGGGGCGTCCTCGCCTTCCTCCATCGCTGCCAGGGAACCTGTGGGGACAGGGACAGGGCGGTGAGGAGGGCACAGCCAGGGGGAAAAGATGCCAGGGGGGTTTTCCTAGCTGGGAAATCAGGATGCTGGGAGGAAATGCCCCACAGGGAAGGAAGGGAAAGCCCTGCCCAGCCATCCCTGCGGTGCAGCATCTCCCTGGGTACACCGTCCCCTTGCAGAGGTGGCCATGCCTTGCTCCAGGTGTCCCCTCCCTGAGGAGCTGTGGGCACCGAGAGGGGTCCTCTGCACACGGATGTGGTGTCACCTGTACCCAAAAGGGACCCCAGAAATGGTCCCCACCACCCCTTATCCAACGGGGGACACTGACCCGCGGGGATGACACTGCAGGGGGGACACGGGGACAAACAGGGCGCACACAGGGGACACCCCTCAGCCCTGCCATCCCTCTCGGCCGTTTCCATGGCAACGCAGCCATGTCCCCAGCCGGCAGGCAGGGCCCAGCCCCGGTGGCACACATGGCTGGCGCCGCACGACGCCGCGGTGCCGGGGGCTGCCCGGCCCGGGCCCGGGGACCACGGGGGGATCACGGGGGGATCACGGGGGGATCGGAGCGGGGCCAGCCCGTCTGCAGACCTCAGCTGCTCGCCGTGACTCCAGGCATGTATATTTACAGCAGCAGAACAAAGAGCCCATAATCTATACAAAGCACACAACAATGAGCGTGAATAAAGAGGCTGCCGGAGAAGGGAAGGCAATTTATTCTAATTCTGCTAATTTCAGTTCCAGCACAATTAAAAAGGCTCTGATAATATTCAGAAACAATCGCCGGCTAACAAATCGTTTCTCCCGCTGTAAATGAAACATTGTTAGGCTAATTTCTTCCTTCACGCCTTCACGGCTCTTGGGCTTCTGATAAAGTTAACCCGACGCTCGCCTGCGCCGGGGTTTGGCATCTCCAGCCTGCCCAGAGAGGGGTGGATGGGGCTGGCAAGGGATGGGTGGGACCAGGAGGGCACCTGGCACCCACCCAAGGGTGCTGAGACCACCCACATCCTACCTGGGAAGAGCGGGAAGCAGGAGGAGGATGAGGATGGCTTTGGGTACCACAGCATCGTGGCCTACAGGGATGATGGGCAGCCAACAGCATCCCATCCATGGTTCCTGGATGCATCCCATATCCCAGCCCAAAATACCCACCCCCAGCCAGCAGGGAAATGGGGATGCCCCATATAAATCCAACTGGGTGCTCCATATAAATCCAACTGGGCTTTGAATCCTGTGGTGTCACCAAGTTCCTCCTACAGGGATGATGGGTGGCCAACAGCACCCCAGTACCACATCACTGGGGTCCCTGGATCCACACCCCACCCTGAAATATCCATCCCAAATCAGGAAGGAACTGGGGATGCTCCACCTAAATCCAGATGGGGTTTGGGTCCTGTGGTGCCACCCAGTGCCTACAGGGATGATGGGGAAGCAACAATCCCATAGTTTTGTCACTGTGATCCCTGGATGCATCCTGGGATCACCCACATCCCACCCCAAAACACCAGGGCCCAGCCATGAGGAAGATGAGGCTGCTCCATATAAATCCAACCATGTCAAACCTGGTTTGGGGACGATTGGTGGCCAACAGCATCCTGGAATCATCTCACACAGCCCCTGGGTGCATCCCACATCCCACCCCACAGCACAAGGGAGATGGGAATGAATAAAATAGATAAATCAAAATATAATAAAAATAAGATCAATCCAACCCTGTAAAACCATGGGATTGGGGACCACGGTGTCACCCAGTGCCCATGGGGAGGCTGAGTGGTCGAGAGCACCCCAGAATCACCCTTGGGTGCATCCCAACCCCACTGCAGCACCCCACTGCCCACCAACCCCCGGGGACGCGCTCCCAGCTGCGCGGGTTAAACCAACCGCTGGGGAAAAAAATCAAAAAATGGGGAAAAAAGGGAAAAAAAAAAGCGAGTGAGGGAGAGGGAGCGTGGAGCAGGAGCGGAGGGAGCGTCACTTGCCCGGGATTGCTGGGAGCCCTGCACAGTTATCACCGCACACAGCCTCCCTCGGCTGGCCTGATCTGTCTATTCTTCATTAAGCAAATACGCTGAAATGGAAATGAAAACATAATAGCTATTTGATTCTCGGCGAGATATTTTGCATATTGGTTCAGTGCTGATAGTGGAATTTCATCAACTCCCTTTTTTCATGCTTTAAAACTGAATTACTGAGGCTGGTTTTACAGAGAGGGGAAGAGCCAAAAAACGCTCCCTTCCAAGATACTCCGCTTCGACGATTAACTCTTCTCCCTCCCTCCTTCTCTCTCTTTTTTTTTTATTGATAACGAGCAAGGATTTTTTTTTTTTTCCCTTCTTTTTCTTCTTTTTCCCCTCAAAAAATAATAAAAAAAAAGACAGTGACTGTACAAACTTGTAGGAAGCTGAGGCGCTGTGCCCGTGTCAGCAGGGCTGGGCTGAGGGTCGGCATTCCCAGGGAAACCCAGAGTTATCCAGGTAATGATTTGATCACTGCACTCCAATTAAGGCTCTCCCAGCGCAGGAACAATAAAGCTTTTCTTGATTCTTTGTGCTTAGCTGGGAAATTAAATAAAAGGCAAAAGAATATAGGGAATCAAGGAGGAGGGGGGGGACTTTTCCAGGCTGCCAAGAGCGAGACCCTGGGCGCTCGGAGAGCCGGCACGGAGACAAGAGCAAAGTGATAAGAGGCCTTGATAACAGATAGAAAATAGCAACAGCCACAGACTTTCCCACCGGCTCTGGAGCAGGGAGGAGGAGGAGGAGGAAGAGGAGGAGGAGTTCCCGTGGTGGAAAGCAGGTCCTGGATCAGGAACACGTGCAGGCTGGTGGCAACCTGCCTTCGCCGGCTGGCGCTCGGTGCTGCCGTCAGGTCCAAGTGTTTATTTTTAAATACGAATTTAAATAAAATTTCCCATCCGACTCCTTTCCAATTCCCATCTCTGGAAGCGTTCAAGGCCAGGTTGGATGGGGCTCGGAGCAACCTGGGCTAAATGGAATGTGTCCCCGCCCGTGAAGGGGGAGGAAGGAGATGAGCTTTAAGGTCCTTCCAACCCAAACCGTTCTGGGAATCCACGATCCTCATTTCTAAAAATAAAAATTCCTCCAAGTCCCATGGGGCAGGGGATGAGTCCAAGAAAGGCTTCAGGAGTCAGGGAATGAGGGACAGAGCCCAGACTCAGGTGACCTCACATCCCAAACCTTCTTTCCAGGCAGCTCAAAGCTCAGCCTTGGCTCTGGGTGTCGCTGGGGGGGACAGTGGGGACATCTCAGCTGTGCCATGGCATCCTGAGGGATATTCCAGCTCCAGCAGGCAGGCAGCATAATGGAGGATCCTTTCTCCACCCTTCCAGCTCCTCCTCATCCCTGCGCTGGCACCATCCTCTTCCAATTACAAACCCACAATAATAATAACTATAATAATAGCAATAATAATAACAATAATAACAACAATATTAATAATAATAAAAACCAACCCAAAAGCAGGTGGGCACGACTCCTAACTAGGTTTTGGGATGCACAAAGCATCACCAGGATACTCATCCATCACCTCACGCTGGAAATGTGGGAATTCTGCTCAGGCACCGCTTCCTCGCTGCCCCTAAATCACTTCTTTCCCCCCTAAATTACGGAGCCAAGAGCAAAGGGCTGCAGGAACAGGCTGGCATTCCTCAGGCAAAGATGCTCCTGGAGCCAGTGCCAGCTGCTCCTTCAGCAAAGGCAGCCCTGGTGGTTTGGTGGGATGTGGAGCATCCCGGGATTCCCCAGGGTCTGGTGGCCGGGCTGTGCTGTGCCTGCCCCGCTGCCAGAAACACCCGGGAACAACCCGGGCTGCAAATCCCGCTATCTGATGGGCCACCCGCCCGCTCTTCTCACCCAATTCCATCTGGGCCCTGCCGATGTTTGTTTTACCAACGACCTCGGCTGCTCCCCAGCCAGTTTTCCCCGAGGATCGGGAATGCCAAGCTGGGACAAACGAGGTTTTGGTGCCCGCGTTACTGATCCAACAGGAGATCTCCCCCCGCTGATGCTGCACTAAATTCTGACAGTCTGGGGTCTGTTTGGGACAAAAAGGGGCTTTTTGGGGCACAAATCAGCCCTGTCCCCTATCAGCCTGGCTGCAGCATCCCCAGCCGGGCTCTTGCCATGGGTATCTCCCCATGGGAGATCAGCCCCGTGCATGGAGCTGATAGCAGCTGGGGCTGGCCCCAGGGGGCTTTATCTGCAATTTGGGGCCCTTCTCCATCACCTCCAGATAAAACTCACCCTGACCCTGCCCGTGGTGCCCTGGGGGAAAAGGGCAAGGGAAAAAAAAGTATGGTTGGATGGTTGGAGAATAGGAAGGTGCAGGGGGGGATTTGTAACGTATTGATTGTGATTTGGTATTAAATTATTACTGGTTTATTCAGGAGGTGGTAGGGATGCTGGGGTTGCTGATGGGGGATATTTATAACAATTTATAAATTAAATTTATAGACTTATTACATTTCTATATTTAGGCCTAATTTATGCAGGAGGGGAGCAGGGGACAGAAGTGCTGGGTGATGCTGTAATTCTTGATGGGGAGATGCTCCAGCTGCTCATGAGGGGTTTTATAATGATTAATATTATTACATTTATAATTTATTAGGCCTAATTTATACCAGGAAGAGGAATAAAGGGTGGTGGGGGAATAGAGATGGTCGGGGTATGGAAAGGGTGGGTGATGCTGCCATTGCTCATGGGATGGTATCGACGATAATTGTTAAATTTAAAATAATGATTACATTTATAATAAGGATTACATTTATAACATCCTTAGGCCTAATTTTTCCAGGAAGGGAATGACGGACAGAGCGGGAATGGAAGTGTTGGGAAGGCTGGGATTTCTCAGGATGGGATGGGATGGGATGCTCCAGTCACTGCTGGGGAGCTGGTCTGGTGGAAGATCCCTGGAACCGGACGAGCTTCAAGTTCCTTCCCAACCCAAACCATTCCAGGGCAAAACCCAGAACCCCCCCCCGGGACAGAGCCCCCGGAGCATCCCTGAGCGCTGTGCTGCCCTAGGGGAGCCCCCCAGGGAAGAGCAGAAGCGGGGAAGAGGCCGAGCCTGAGAAAAAGCAGCGCTGCTGATAGGGGAGGGATTGGTTTCAGCCGGAGCTGCTCGCGCTGCCAAGCCCAGGCGGGATCGCGGCGGGTGCAGTTACTGAACATTCATCACTGCCTGAACTCTGTAACTTTATCAGCAGCGAGCGGCGCCAGCGCCGGCCCCGCCAGCCCCGGCTCCGATGGGCCGATAAACCACCGAGAGATTCCGGGAGATTGGGGCGCTCCGGGGGCCGCCATTCCCAATAGGAACGGCCGGCGGATCAACCGCGCGCGAGGGAGGGGAAGGAGCCAGGCAAGAAATCCGGGGACAATGACAATGGAGTGACTTTAGGTTTCAGATGGGGTCGATAAGGCCCTGATAGATTTGGAGAGAGGAGAGAGCGGAATGGAGCCGTGCCTGGCGCAGCAGATGGATGGGGATGCTCCGGGAGAAGGGATGCGCTGAACGTGGCCTGGAGAGCACACGGAGCCACGAGAGGCTGCTCGGAGCACAGCAGGGAAACTGAGGCAGCTGGTGAGACTGGGAGAGAAGGACCAGTCCTTCCTGGGGGGACTGGAGGTGTCTCCATCCAAATCCCATCCAAGAGCAGTTTGAGGAGTTTATCCCCATGGTGATCCAGGATGGAGCAGCTGGATGCACAACAAGATGGGAAAGAAATTCCAGGAAGATCCAGGAAGATGAGGCTCCAAGCACGCCACCCCTGCTCCCCCCCAAAGGGTGGAACACCCCTCAATTCGGAAACTTCTTCTCCCACCTGGAAAGAAGCCATTCCAGGCAGGAATGGCTGGGGGTGGGGATGCTCAGGCAGCACTTGAGCACATCAATACCAGGTGACAGCGAGGACAGAGGTCAAGCTCTGGGCTAATCCAGCGACAAATTACCCCGGAGATGCCGGGCTGGAGCCATCCCCCTTCCTGTGGGAAGCAGCTCCAGGTCCTGCCAGGTCCATCCCGCTCCCAAAAGCGATGGGAAGGGAACAGGGATGGTTTCCAGTGTCCACCCCAAGCCTTTCAGTCTGTGACAGCCCTGGGTGACAACAAGGCCAGAGGGATGGGGACAAGGATGGGGACAAGGGGGCATCAGCAAAGATGCTTCCCTGCATCCTGCTGCTCCCAGTCCCACAGGATTCCCCATCCCAGCTCCCAGAGCCATCCTGGAGCACTCCAGGGCAATGAGCAGGAACTGGGGGGGCTCCAGGGGCAGGGAAGGACCCTCAGAGGGCACAGCCAGGTTGGGTGACCCATCTGAGAGCAGCTGGCACCGAGCCTGGCACATGGAGATCCCTGGGACAGCGCTGCTCCCAAAATCCTTCCCTGCCTTCCCAGCACCCCAACCCTCCTCTTCCTCCAACTCCAAGCCCTTCTCCCGCCCGGCTCCGTGGACACCGAGTTCGCTCTGTGCAAACGTGCCTGTGCTGCCTCCCTCTCTTTCTTTTTTCTAATTTTTTTTTCCTGTTCTTGGCATTTTGGTGGAGCGAGATAAGAGCGAAAAACAACAGAGCTGCCCGGAGAGTGAAAAAGGGAGATAGATAACGCAGATACCGACTCCTACACAAAACAGTCCTGGCTTTATCTCTGCTTTTTATCACAGTTCCCCTAAAAAAAATAAAGAGAGCAGCCCAACTGGAATGGGGCAGCACATTAAAAAATGAACTTTATACTGTTTGCTCTTTAGTTTTATATTTAGATGAAACAAACTCAGAGGCTCGTGGTCGATACCTTCTCCAAATGAAGGAGTCTGGAAGCTCTGTTTGCTCCAGTGGGGATGAGTGAGGAAAGCCAAGGAGTTGAGAAGGGATGGGGCAGAGGGATGAGGCTGCTCCAAAGTATCCAGGGCAGCATCCTGCAGCAGAGCCAGGCAGGCTCAGGCTGGAGGTGGGTACAGAGATGGAGATGCTTCCTGAGCATCCCTGGGTGCTGCCAGCTTGGGGACAGATCCCACCTGAGATGGCCCAGCCACGTGGCACAGCTGGCAAAGCCCGAGCTGCCCGTGATGGGAGCAGGTCCCTGGATGCAGGAACAGCATCTCCATCCCAGCACAGGGCTGTGACTGGACGTGCCCCACACCCCACCCACGTGGCTCCCAAAAATCCTTTGTCCCCCCATTCCTGAGGGCACCTCACAGGGCTCTGCCTTCTTGCTGGGAAGGGCATTTTGGAGCAGCAAAAACCCAACTCCCAGGGCACGGCCAGAAAGAGGGAAGGAAGGGAAAAAAAAAATAATAAAAATGGACTGGAGGTTTTTCCCTCCCCTCGCACTCCCTTCCCTACCTTCTTTTTGAAAAACATAATTTATCTGTGTATTATCAAGAAATCCAGACACTTTAATCAGTGAGCTATGAAGTCAGTATTTCCATTCTTATCTAGCGGAGGAGTGGAAATGGAGAGCAGATAGGCAGCTCCGAGCCCGGCCGTGGTGGGGAATGTTAATGGGAGGAGCGGCGGAGCCATTGGCTACCGAGCTGCCGCTATCGCTGCCATTATCGGGCCCTTATCGCGGCAACCATCGCAGCGCAGTAATGGGGCCAGTTCAACTTTCCGCATTATCATAGGAGCTGCGAGTAGCATGAGAGGCCTCGGCTGGGAGACGGAGAAGAGAGAGAGCGGCCAAACTTCCCGGCGGAGCAGGGAGGGGAGGGAAAAAGCGGCTCTTCCTCCCCCCGCCGTGCCCGCCTGAGATGGGGATGCTCCCTGCCCGCTGCTCGCAGCCTCGCGTTCCAAAAGATCTGAGAGCTACACGGGTGCTGTCCTGGAGGAACGTCGCCAAAGCCCCGGGGACTGACCCCATCGAGCACCACAAAAGATCCGGGTATCAACCCTAAGGTACATTCCCAAACCCCAGGCACTGACACAGGAGTATCCCCAAAACCCGAGGCACCAATCTCATCAAACCCCTGGGTACCATCCCAAGGCACATTCCCAAGCCCCAGGCACTGACACAGGAGTATCCCCAAAACCCCAGGCACCAATCTCTTCAAGCATCCCAAACCCCTGGGTACCATCCCAAGGCACATTCCTGTTACAGATGGATAGTTGTTTCTCACATTCCCAAAGCTACAGGCTCTGACCCCTGCTGAGCATCCCCAAAGGCTCAGGCACAGCCTTAAGGTGCATCCCCAGACTCCTTCAAGCATCCATAAACTCCTGGGCAGTGACCCCGAGGACCATCCTTAAAGCCCCAGACTGTGGGCATCCCCAAAGTCCAGGGTGCCAAACGTTCCCAAAATCCTGGGCAGTGACCCCAAAGCCCACTCCTAAAGCAATGGGTACCGACCCCATCAAACATCCCCAAACCCAGGACTTGCATTCCCAAAAGTACAGCCACCATTCCTAAATATTCCCAAAGCTCCAGGCACTGACCCCATTGAACATCCCAAAAATCTCCAGGCCCTCACCCCACCAAGCATCCCCAAAAACGCAGACACCAATCCTAAATCTTGCCGAAGCTCCAGGCCCCGACCCCATCGAACACCCCAAAACCCCACGCACTGACCCCAAAATCTCCAGGCCATGACCTTACAGAGCATTCCCAAAGCTCTGGGACCCCGACCCCACCGAGCATCCCCAAGCCCTGGCACTGACTCGGAGGCACATCCCCAAATCCCGGGGTCACGCTCCCGGCCGGCCAAGGCCGAGGGAAAACAATGGATCTACATTTCATCAGATGAACAAATTAGAGGAGCACATTTCCTCCACGCGCTATCGAAGGGGAGATGTCAAGAAAATATGTTGATGTGAGAAAGAGGAGATAAAGAATTATTTTGGAGGAAAAAAGCCGTGGAAGGCTCTTATCTGGAGTGACTCATAGGCACACACTCCTTAACCCCACTGCAGCCCAAGGTCAGCAGTTGCATTCCTTTCGGCATTTCAGCCCTTCCAAAAAAACATGTTGCTGCAGGAACAATGTGGAGCCTTTACCGGGCAGCCATCGGAAGAGGGAACTGTATTACCCCGAAACACTTGAACTTTCCTGATAAAAGGAGCAGCAGGACACAGCCTGGCCAAGCCGGAGCGGCCAAAAGCCCTGAGTCAGGCAGCAAAAGCAGTCAGGGGATGTGGCGCAGAAAAAAAAAGGAGATATTGGCCTCCTGCTCCCATTCCTGCTCTTCTCCAAAGTGGGGGAGCTGATTTCTTGGCCCCACGGGAAGAAAAATCCATGTCCTCGGCATGGAGCGGAGGTGGAGTGTGGTGCAGGGCTGGCACAGAGGCCTTTCCCAATTTATCTTCTTCGATGCTGAATTCTGAGAAGCTCCAGGTTCCTCACTCCTGCCGTGTCCTGGTTGCTCACATCCCTCTGTCCGGGCAGCATCGGCTCTCAGCCCTGGCTGTGCCTCTGTGGAAGCTCTGGGCTGCTTTTCCTTCCACGGCAATGCCCCATCCAATGTTTTCCAAGGCGGATCATGGTGTTTTTTGCAGCAGGACGGATGGAAAACATCCTCAAAACATCCTCTTCCTTCAGCCAGCACGGCCGCGTTTGACCCCAAATCCACCAGCACCGCTCAGGGCCCGGCAGCTCCATCCCCAGCCCAGCTGCTCCCAGTTTGGCAGCCTTGTCCCTTCCTCTCCCAGGGATGTGGCTGTCCCCTCAGGGCTGGGAATGTCCCACGGCACGGAGATGGATGTGGACACGGTGATGCCTTTGGGGTGATGCCAGGCGGCCCCGCTGGCATCCCAGGGGCTGCCCCCTCTCCAGGAACCTGGGATCACCTGTGCCGTGGCACTGCCTCCTTGCACAACTCCTGCAACACCCGTGGGGAAAGGATTGCTTTCTTCCCAAGCCCTGATTGCCGAGCTGGCCGCATCACAACTTGGCCAAAGGGGAAGCTGCAGCTTGCTAGGTGGCCTCGTGATTCACCGTGGAAAATAAGACCTTGCCCAACCTCGCCACTTCGGATCCCGAGGTGTAAATCCCGGCTGGAGGTGGCTTCCCCGGGATGCCAGGGACAGTCCACGGCCGTGGCTCCGTGCCCAAGCTGGGGACGGTGTGGGGGTGTCCCCCGGGGGCTCAGGAGGTGGAAGAGCAGCAGCAGACACAAAACCAAGGCAGCCCCAGCGCCCACGGGCCCTGGAAGGAGCTGCTGGCAAAGCCTCCCCGGCTCCAGCGCCGCCCTCCTGCCCCGTGGCCGGGCCCTCGGCAGAACTGGTTTGGCCATGGCCAGCCCAGCTCCAGCCCTGGCTCCCTGAGCATCCCCCTCATGCTCCTCCTGTGGAGATGGGGATGGCCAGGAAGAGCCATCCTGGGGAACACCCCCAGCACGGTCCCAAAAGGGCTCGCAGGGTTCCCTGGCATCGAGGGGTGCGGTGTCCCAGGGCTGGCAGGGCACGGGGTGGTGGCACTGGCCAGCAGTGCCATTTCATCCCTGCTGAATGGATTTCCTGCTCTGAGCTGTCCCCTTGGCCACCAGCTGCCAACCTTCTCCTGGAGCTGGGGCCTGCAGGGATGCTCACACCTGGAGCTCTGGATGAGGAAGAGGAGGGAAACTTCTTCCAGCATCACCTGAGGCTGGTGCAGACCCTCCACTGGGCAGGAATGTGGATGGTGGGAAACAGCTGGGGATGGCTGGGAGAACTCCCCACGGTGGGCTCTGCTGGGTGCATCCCACCAGTATCCCACCAGTATCCCACCAGTATCCCACTGGTCACTCCCCCATTCCACCCCCCCACGGGCACCACGATGGGTCCCCAGCCCTGGGAGCCCCCCCTGTCACCCAGGGCCCATCCCAAGAGGCCGGTGACAGCCGGGACGGGCAGAGCCACTGCGGGGGCAGCGGTGCCACAGGGCTTTGCCACCCGCAGCCCTGCCAGCTCCGATGCCACCGCGCCAGGGCTGGCAAAAGCCTCGGGGCGTTTGCACAAGAGGGGAGGGGTTGGCAGGCAGGCAGCGCCCGTGGGTGTCACAGACATGTGGGGCACGGGGATGCCACCCTGGGGATGCCACAAATGGGGTACGGGGTGGGGGTGGGAGGCTGAGGGAGCCCCGGGATGTGCAGAAAATTCCGGTTTTGGGAGCGGAGCTGGGAGGTCCTGCCGGGACCCGGCTCATCCTGAGAACAAACCCTCCCCTCCCCCACGGAGCACCCCGGGGTAGCACCTCCCCAAACACCCCCAGCCCGGAGGCGAGGATGGGGAAACTGAGGCACGGAGGTGGCGGGGATGGAAAAGTGCAGCCGCATCAGAGCGGAGAGGGAAAAACAGGCAAAAAAAAAAGAAAGCAACAAGCAGAGGAGGTGGAAACAGAGTCACCTGAAAGGGAAGGACTCAGGGAGGGAAGGCAGCGGGAAGGAGCGGGCAGGAGGCGTGCCGGGAGCATCCCACGCCACCGGCTCACCACGCCGCAGCTAAAAATAGACTCTGGGTTGGCCACTGTCATCTTTTAAAGAAAGGCAATTTTCCAAGCTCCCGGGAAGGACGCTTCTCCCACGGCCACCCCCTGCCCGGCTCCACCATCCCCTTCCCGGCATCGCCGCCGAGCCCACGCGGGACCGGGGAGCAGCCGAGCGTGCAGGAGGAAAGGAAAAAATAAAACAAAAATAAAACCACCCGGCCCAACGCGCCCCATCAAGAGACGGCGGCTTTAACAGCGCAGATCGCGCTCCTTATCTGACACCATCTAATAGCAATTAAAGAAAATCCACATGCAAAAAGATGACGGTGTTTTCACCTCCCCCCGCCCCCCCCCAGCCCGTGCGTTCGCTCGGCGGAGCAGAATGGGAGATAATCATCAAAAAAAAGTCAAAGCTCTCATCAAACTAATGCAACATCTGCAGCCGATAACAGGAGCTGGGAGAGCTCGGCTTCTCAACCCAGCTCGCTTCACAGAGCACGTGGAGGGGGGGGAACCACCCCACCACCTTGAGAAATAAAAACACACATGCAGCTGCCCCCCACCAGATCATTAAAGTGCCTGCCTTAATCACATTTGCAGTGGAACAAATTGTTGGAGCCCTTTTGCCCCTCTTTGCCGTGTTTGTTGTTGTAGCGAATCCTGCTCCGGTCTGGTGGGGAGAGATAAGTGGTGTTATCAGCCCTGGCAATCTCTATCAGGATGGAGATCGGGGCTTGGTGCTTATCAGGGGCTCAGATCTACTGTAGCTGAGCTCAGAATAAAAAGGGAAAAGGAAAAAAAAAAAACCCAACACCATAAAAAAAAAATAATAACCGCAAACAGGCCCCTGCAACTATGACAAAACATTCGCTTCCAGCTCGCTTAGGAACAAAAAAAAAAAAAAAAGAAAAAAAAAAGAAAAAAAAGAAAAAACAAAATCTGTATTAAAAGAACAAGGGAGGGGGAGGCACATCAGCGCGATGAGATCAATCTCGCGCTTATCAGGCTCCCCCATCGCAGGACCCGGCGCTGTGAAAGCACCGGCAGCTGCCAGAGCCTCGCTCATCAGCTGGGCGCCCGCGCTCCCATGTTTGAAGTTAATAAATATAACAGGCTATCTGGGTTGGAGATCAGCTCCTGCTCCCTATCAGCCCCTCACATCTATCTACCAGCAGAACAAAAGACAGACACACACACAAAAAAAAATAAAAAGAGAGAGAAAAAATATAAACCACCCCATAAGGCAGAAGCAGCTGCAGGGAGGTTGGTGGTACAGGCAGGGGTGGAAAGAAACTGTCCTCTGCGGGCAGGAACCCCCAAAAATGAAAGGGAGAGATGCTCGGGGTGTTTTCTCTGCTATCAAAAGCCACCATCGCGATGCAATCGCCTTTCAAAGCCTCCCCACCGCGTGGCACCGCCGCTGCCGGGGGGCTCGGAGGGAGGGAGGGAGGGAGCGGCACCCCCGGCCCCTCCATCCCCGCACGGCTCCAGCCCGGAAAGGCACCAACAAGAGGAAGGTTAAAGCAGCTGGTTAAATATAGTCCGGTGTGTGATCTTTGTCTTATCTGCGCTGGCGATCGCCCGCTCTCCCGGCGATCTCCCCGCGAGCCTTAATCTGCGCCTCGCATCGGGCTCCGAAAAAAAAACCAAAAAAACAACAAAACCCCAACCCCACAAGAGAAGGCGAAGCCAGAGCGAGAACATCGCGTCACCCAGGAAAATAAAATCAGCAGATACCAATCTGGAGGAGGTTTTTAATGCTCCAGCCGAGATGATAAGGAGGATAGACTTTGTGGAAACAGGTCCGGTCTGTACATGAGAGGAGTCTGGTTACCGGAGCCCTGATTCATGCATACCTTCCCTGATGGAGCAGCGGCAGGGCGCTCTCGCCGCGCTCGCCGCCTCTAATGACTGTTTTCATGTTGACACATACAGGAAGGCTTCCAAGCTCTCAGCTTTTAATCAGTTTTGGCCATCGCCGGCGGCCTGAGATCAGCCTCCCACTTTATCATTTCTTCACATCTCTGCAGAAAAGCAGCAGAGGAAGGAGATACGAGGAGCCGCCGCCGCCCGGCCGAGCTGCAGCGGCCTCGTCCTGCCCCAGTTTGCCCCGTGAAGTCCTCGCTGGTGGCTGCTGGGACCGGGCATCCCGGCAGCGGCAGCTCCCGAGGGAGCGGGGTCATCGCAGCGCTCCCGCTCGCTCCGCTCCGAACGCTCCCGGCTGAGCCAGCCGGAGTTACCCAGGCAGGGCTTTTTGCCGAAATAAAGCCGCGGAAGTCGGAGAAAGCCAAAGGAGAAAAGTATCCCGGAAAAAAAAAAAGAAAGAAGAAAAAAAAAAAAAAAAAAAAGAAGGAGGCAGCTGGGACTATTTTTAACTCTCCCCGGGTAAAAGTCTAGCTGAGCGTTATCACCACAGCAATCACCCCAGGCAGGGAAACAGGTAGGTGCAACTCAGCCTTGCAATTATTTCAGGAGAAAGATAAAGGTAGATTATCACATGGTGGCCAGCCTTCCCTATCCTCCCATCTCCCTCTTATCACCAGCTTCCATCGACTCGAGGGGGAAAGAAAAAAAACACACACACACACACACCGGAGAGGAAGGAGAAAAGCCAAGCTGAGCCCGGCACCGAAAAACTTCCAGCACTTTGCAGGATTTCTGTGCCTTGCTGGTACATCCTCGCTGGAGCAGAACAAGAGCCCGGCCGAAGGGCTGGAGCGCGGGCAGCGCGACCCCCCGGCAGCCCCGTTCCCCCGGGAGGGACAGGGATGTGCCCCGAGTCCCGGCGGATCCTGCGGCGGCTCCTCACGCCACGTCCCCCCGGGGCTGCGATTACCGGGGGGGCACCGGGCAGGGCGGAGGGGCAAGGGCAGCGTGGCCTGTGGGGAGGATGGCACATGGGGACCACGGGCACGGTGGCACGGCGGGTCCAGCAGCGCCCAGGCAAAGGGGGGTCCCCGTGAGGGAAGGGGAGCCCCGGCAGGGTCAGGGCGCTGCCCCCGCGGGGAGCAGCCCCTGGCAGGGCTGGGGTACCCCGGGGGGGATGGGGAGCCCCGGAGGGACTCGGAGAGCCCCTGGCGAGGTGAGCGGCCCGTGGACGGCGGGAGGAGCTCTCGGCGGGGCTGGGGTGGCCCGGCGGCGATCGGGAGCCCCGGGGGGGGTTTGGGGAGCCCCCGGCCCTGGCTGCCGGCGCTGGATGGGAGGCAGGCGGGGGAGATAAGATCACAATTTCAGGCCGTCCCGACAGAGCGATGTTATCAGGACGGGACTTGCAGAACGGAATATTTTAAAGCCTTATCGGGGCC